>VXBX01002832.1:234578-252361 GCA_013400415.1 Scytalopus superciliaris
GCTGCGGGGCTGGGGAGTGCTGCGGGGCTGGGGAGAGCTGCGGGGCTGCCGTGGGGAGCGGGACCCGCAGCCTCGGCTGGAGTCCGTGACTCGGCTTCCAGCTGCTGAGAACGCTGAGCTATTTAATTTAACCCGACTGCAGCTCCACACCCTCACCAATTCCGTTTGTTCTGAGACAGATTCGATTATTGGGGCAGAAAACAAGGATTTGGTGCAGCAGCTCTAACCAACCCTGCCCAACACCCCTAAGACATTCCTGTTTGGTTTTTTTTGTTTGTTTTTTTTTAAAAACCCACTCCTCTAAGTTTCTGTCAATGCCGGATTTCCCGGTGGTTTAACAACCTGCTGGGGTCACTGTAGGTTTCATGAGAAACCTCTGGGGCCTTTTCTCCCAAGGAACAGACAATAGGACAAGAGCAAACAGCCCCAAGTTGTTCCAGGGGAGGCTTAAGTTGGGTAGAAGGGAAAATTTCTTCACAGGAAAGGTTGTCTAGGCCTGGCAGGACAATCTTTCCCCTCGGAGGTGTTTAAAAGCCATGTGGATGTGGCACGTGGGGACCTGGATTCACGGTGGCTCGGAGGGGGGGAAGCCTTGGACTCGATAGTTTCAGGGGGCTGTTCCAACCTAAGCCCTTCTGTGATTTTACGATGGAGCAGTTCCTGCTCATCAGCACAGGAGCAGCGCTGCAGGCACACGCCCTGCGGCTTCCCGGGAGCTGCACAGCCCTGTCACTGCCCCCTCCATGGGCATCCCTGCTGCATCCCCACCGTGGGGCTCCCCTGCCCTCATCCCTGCTCCACACTGTCCCTTCCACTCACTTGATTCAGCCTATGCAAACCTGATTCTCAGGGGGCGAATGACACAGCCAGGGCTGAAAGGCTCCTCTGTGCATACACACTTGCCTTTTACAAGCCGAGTGCCAACCCCAGGAGAGCCAGCACAGGGTCCTGCTCCAAACACGGAGTGGCCATTCAGGGAAAAATGTTACCTCCTTTCAAATTTACATCCTGCAGCTTCAATTTAATTCCTCAATTGCCACAAGAACCAGTCCTCTTGCAAATTAACGGCATGAAATATATTAGGAAATTAAAGTAGCTTCTTTGGCACTTACGTGCCTTCTTACCTTTGTAGTCTATTTTTAGAACAGGAGATGCTATTGCTCAGAATCTCATAAAAAAGATTTATAATAGTTAATAATTAGTATATTAATGCACCAGTCTGCAGCAAAATTCATGCAGGCTGTGTCTGCTGGGCTGGATTCAGCACTGCGCACTGGAGCAGCAGCAAAACCAGCAAAACCAGGCCCCACAGCTGAGAGGGATGTCCCAGAAGACATTCCTGTCCTGGGAGATGCTGTGGGTAACACAGTGGAGCCTTTGCCTGCTCCATCCCCAGCCCAGGGCACGGGGCGCTGTGGTTGTTGGGGTGGGGGATGACACAAAGGAGCTCTGAGAAATGGTGACAGTGACTGAGTGGTTGATGGGACTGAAGGGGTTTGCCATATATTCCATGATAAAGGGCCTGTTTGCATATTTAGCATTTTACTATGCCAAATGTAGCAGGAACACATTTTGATCCAGGCTTTTATCCCGAGGGCTGACCCTTCCTTCCCCAGCAAACAGCGCCCTGAATTTATTGAAAGTTCTCTCTGTGCAGATCTTTTTGGTAGTGATGAAAACAATCATGTGCTTTCAGACATCTGTAAAAGATGAATTCCCACAGAAAACATAGGGAAGAGGCAGGTTCCTCACACTGCCACAGAAATACAGCCTGGGGTCCTTATCTCGCTCCCTTTACAAAACAGCATGTAAAATACAAGCACTAAGTTACCAATAGCTGCTCATAAATTCTGGGGTAGTTTGGTTTTTCCTTTGTTTTTCTCTCCCCAGTGTTTCTCCCTCTCCTGAGGGCTAAAATGTCAGGAGCCTCATCCAGGGTCAGGACACAGGCAGGTGCAATTGGCCACTGGTGAAGAGAGGAACTATGTGCTTAAAACACTAATGTGTGCTTCAGAAAGGTATCCCTGAAATCCAAGGAATATTTTTCCCACCAGTGGTCATTATCACTGTTTCACATTGGGCTGGAGATCACCTCTGTGCTGAGGGGAGGGGGCTTGCTGCTTGGGAGGTGAAAGATGAGCAGGGGACACTGGGTGCCATGGGTGACACACAGCCTCTTGCTGGGACACCAGCCAGAGCTCCTGATCCAGCACTTTCCAGTTCATCAGCAGTTTTGGATCATTGTCCACATGAAGGATGTGCCGACAGCAGCACTTCAGGCACAGTGCTGCTGCAACACGAGCTGGGCAGTGAACGTGGCACCAGCACCCACTGCAGTGGCACCGAGATCAGAGTGACAAAATCCCAGAATATGCTCACTTTGGAAGGGACCCACAAGGATCATCGAGTCCAACCCTTAGTGCTGCACAGGACAATCCCCAGGAGTAACATCATGTGCCTGGGAGGATCATCCAAACACTCTGGCAGGTCTGGCAGCCTTGGGGCTGTGCCCACTGCCCTGGGGACCCTGTTCAGTGCCCAACCAGCCTCTGGAGGAAGAACCTTTTCCTGAGATCCAACCTAAACCTCCTGACATGACTTCATATGCCAGAGATGTGGAGGGGCTGCCCACTGCTCCCATCCCACTGGTCCTATCCCACACACAGTGACAGAGACTCTGAGGCACAGGCCCCCACTGCCACCTGCCTCTCCTCAGGATGGTTTCAGGTCATTTCAGAGCACAAACTGGGCTGTAACTCCAGCCCATGGGCTAATTGAGCCCCAGCCCTGGGCTCACTGCCTGGGAGACAGGGCCAGTCCCACAGAGCAAAATGTGCCACTCTCAGCCCCATGGGGGGAATCTCACCCCAAGACCCAGCAGTTTGGGCTCTGACTTGGTGAGGGTGAGGGGCCCACTCAGAGCCATGCTCGTCCAGCCCTGGGGATGGCCAGGACTGTGCGTCAGCAGTGACACGAGGGTGGCACGGTGCCCAGACAGCTCTGTGGATCACCGACCTCTCCTTCACCACTTGCCTTTGGCAGATCAGCTCTCAGCCTTATTTCCATCTGCAGGTCCCGTGCTGCCTCCAGCACAGTGTGGCCACTCTACGGCACTCCCAGGATGTTTGTTCTGGAGACAGGGACAGTCAGTGGAACACTGGGCAGGGTGAGGGGATCCTGCCTGTCCTTGCCAGTGCTGACACTGAGCAATGATATTGAGAACTATTGAAACAGCTTTGCTGGAGCTTAAGACAGCTGTTCATATGAAGGTACATTGTGTTAATAAATAAACCAGAGAGAGGAAACCCAGTAATGACCCTTCTCAGCTTCATAAATTCACAAGCAGTTAAGCTCACAAGGTACAAGTCCATCCCAAACCCAGAACACACACTCTGTAATTGGAGCCTGAGCCCTGTTCACAGAGGTGGCCTCAGTTCCTGCCCACCCTCCCCTGCCTCATCACTGAGATGCCTCCCTGGAAGCCTAAAGAATTTCTGAACAGAAATATCCTACACAAGGGCTTCCTTATAACCTTCTAGAAGGTGTTGAGGTTCATTGCAGCCTGAAAGTAAAAGGAGATTTTCCTTGCAAGACTCCATAGAACTTGTGACTTCTGCACTTGTATTTCCAGATTTGTTATTTTCATTATTATTTAGTTAATTTGATTGTAGACAAAAAGAGCCTGACAGCAGCATTGTCTTCCTCAGCCTAGGTTTCCAAAAACATAAACCCCTGGATTTACAGACCTGCAGTGCAAGGACCTGCAGCACTCTGACTGGCCTACATTTTAAAGCCAAGAGTTGTTCTCTAGCAGCCAGGGCTGCCTGCCGACATGCACACAACAAGAACTGAGATAGCTCGGGACAAACCAGCCCGGAAACGTTCAGATGCCCAGCTCGGGACAGCAGGATGTAGATGGCAAACCCCAAAGTGCAGCAGTGTTGTGCTCAACTTTCCTGGGTGAAAAGGGGTGAGCACAATTCCCTGCAGAACCCCCAAGCTGGGTCAGTCACCCTTCCCACGGATGTGAGACACAAACAGAGCCCAGCACCCTGCAGCAGCCCTGGCTGGGCTGAAATGGGCTCCTGGGTGGAGGGGGGTCCATGTGGGGCTGGTCAGCACTGGTAGGGCTCATCAGTGCTCAGTTCCAAAGGTCAGGCAGTTTGGAGAGACTGTTCTACTTCCTATTTATTTCTGTAAAATCAGCCAGCAGTGAGTGCTGTGCCATGGCGCCAGCTGGGCAGGAACAGGTGGGTGCCCCATGTGCTGTATGGCAGGAGGTGTCACAGCAGAGGTGCCACCTTACTTGGGTACCCAGGGCTACCCAAGTCCATGCAAATGTGTGCTTGAGGTGGCAGAAGTGCTGGAGGAGTTGAAGGTGTTGGAAGCACTGGATGTATGGAGTGATGGTCAGTGCTGCCATGGCCAGCCTGATGTGCTGACAGCTCTGCTCCTGCCTCAGTTTCCCTTTGCAGCCACATCAGCCTGGGAAGGATTACTGTCATCTTCTCCTTTGGCATGCAGTGACTGGCCTTAGGCAGCAGCTAATGCATGGCAAGGAATTAAAGCAGCCACACAGGAATCTGCTGTGGGAAATGCTGTCACTCTGACATTTGATTCTATCCAAAATGAGGCCGAGAAGTGGAGACATGGAGCAGTTTCACAAGATTTCAGATCAACAACAGCTAAATGAGCTGTCCCATCTCAGTGTGAATCTCTAGTTTTGAAATATTTTGTTTCAAAATACCATTTTAGAAGCACAGTTTAGGGAAAGCTGCACCTCCCCATTGAAACTATTCCGGGGAGAAAAGTTTCAAGTGACTTTAATACTGAACATGCAGGAGATTAATATGTAACAACCAATGTGACTGTGCCCATGTGTGCTGTTCTGCATTGGAATAGCAGCTATTTCTCACCTCTCTTCTGTGAAGGCCTGTGTAGAAAAAATAAATTTCATGGAAATAAGGATGGATGCTTTCAGAGAAACCCCATCTGAAACTAAGATAATGCTCCCAAACACTGACTCTGTGCCTTTTATTTGACTCCTATTGAAACTTAATTTGTACTGATCATGAACATAGAGACAGGTTTCAGGCAGTGATGACCAACTGTACTGCTCCTGTTTGCAAACCGGCACTTTGCACTTAGAAACTGCTGGATTTTCATGTCCTTAAGGGAAAAAAAAAATAGCTAGGAATAAAGTATTCTGATACATGGGATGTTCCAGAATATTCTGGAATAAAGTACTGGAGCAAATAGGCTTCCTGCAACCCTCTTGGCTTGCTTTCTTAGCGAGCAACCAAAGCAGGCATTTGCTAGTGGTTTACATTACTGGGTTTTTTTAAAGTTAATCCAGTCAGGACACCAATAACCACTCACATCAGCTTTTCTACTACTCTATTAAAGGTCTGATGGCAAAACTCTGCCTTAGGATCTGACATCAGCCAGAGAGTGCCCAGCAAGCAGCAGAAGCCCTGGAGAGGGGAGCACTGGAAGTGCCTGGAGCATGCAGGGATGGGCAGGGTTGGGGGCAGGAGGGGAGCAGGGTCTGGGCTGTGGAGGCTGTGAGGGCTTGGTGACTGACCCCTTCCCCAGGGGAATGGTGTCTGACAGAGCTGCAGCCCCCGGCAGTGCCACCACTCCTGGGCAAGCCAGGGCCTGGCTCTCCCACCCAACTGGTTTGCAACCAGCAGGGCAAGTTGCTGGAAGTCTTCCTGCAAGTGAGCTCATCTGGCATCCTTTGGCAAACAGCGTTAACAGTGTCTGATGTTTTGCTCCTGAAATCCACGGTTGTTTGCCTGGTTTATGCTCAAGCCCAGAGGGAGCAGGGAAGTCAGTGCGAGAGGGTGCCCAGGCAAGCCCACCCGCACAAACCGCGGTGTGGTGGCAGCGATGCCCGGAGCCTGTGGGCTCCAGCCCGCTCTTTGCAGGGAGGGAGCAGCCTTTGGCAGGCCTGGTGGGTGCAGCTGAGTCACCTTCCCTGAGCAGAAGCACGGCCGGGCTCCCAGCGAGGCCCCGGAGCCGCGGCAGGCAGCAATCGCAGCTATGGCATATGCCACTGTCATACTAATAAGGAGATTTCCACAGCCCATTGCATATGCAGTCGGACGAGAACACAACCCATCTGGGAACACAGCACTGTGAGAAGGCTCAGGCTCTGTGTAGGAAATCACAACACACCAGCCAGGAAAGGGGTGCCAGTGCCTGAATCCTTGGGGTTTGTTGCCTGAACCTTCGGGTTTTGGTGCCTGAACCCTCAGGGTTTGCTGCCTGTCACCAGGAACACCGGGGGCCCCGGTGGCAGCAGCCCTGAGAGCTCAGCAGGATGGGGCTGTGACAGGGAGCAGGGTCTGTGCCCAGGGGCAGCAGGGCTGCCTGGGGATGTCACTGCCCCAATGGGCAGGGACACAACTGGGTCCCCCAAACGGGCAGATGCTGCTGATGTGCCACCAAGTCACTGTCCTGAGGGCGCTTCTCTTGCAAGGGATGTTTCCATAATCCATAAACTGCCACAAATTTAAAAGCCCCACCCTGAACTGGTGGCTGTCTTCCTCTTGTTCAGCTTTTCCACCAAAGGAGAAAAAAAGAAAATCCCTGTTCTTTTAACTTCAAACACAATCAATATCAGTCCATACAGTCCAAGGTTCACTGCTTTCAGGCAACCGCTCATAAATATTCATTAGAGAATTAAAGAGCTATTAACACGGGTAACTGTTGAGGAGCATTTATTAACTGTCTTCCACAAGAAATGAAATTTGCATTTGTCAGTGTGGAAGCCCACTCAGAGCAATGGCTCCTTGCATGACAATAAACCATCAGGTAAAAGCCGGTGGGAAGGCAGGAACCCCCCAGTCCTGACACAAAGGACAGAGCTGGTATCTTCAGCGTTATGGAGCTGATGAAAGAACACTTGGGGTGACCCCGACTCGCTCCATCCTGCCTGACCGCAGCATCCCCACCCCAGCACCCAGACCCCAGCACCCTGCCCCTCTGCTCCCTGCACCACAGCACTGCAAAACTCATCCCTTTTCCGTAACTGTGATTCATCCTGATTTGCATATCATGGTCACTGCCTCCACATTTCCTCTAATTAATTCCCCAGGAGGATGCTTTGCCCTGTCGGCTGTGTGGTGATAAGTTCTGTTGGTATTTCTCAGGGAGGAGGCTCATGTCCCTGTGGCAACGAGGGGACAGGGGATGGGGCATCTCACACCCCCAGATGAGGCTCTGCACTGGGGGCTCTGTGCCTGCTCCCCCCTTGCACATGGGGACATTTATTATCACCTCACACCCAGCCTGGTAGGTCCATCCCCAAGCAAGTCATCTGTGGGGGCAGAGTAGGGATTTTGGCTAAGAACGTGGGAAAGGCTTTCTTAGCTAAAGCCAAGGGTCTTGAAGGGGGGCAGGAGGAAAAATGGTCATTTTGGGGCTGGTGAAAGTGAATTAACAGGCCAGCTGTGCCCCCGAGTGCTGCCACCAGCCCCACAGAGAGAGGGTGCCGGTCCCCGGGGGCCGGGCAGCACCACCGAGCTGGAGGGACGGCTGTGGGACTGCTGGTTTTCCTGCAGCTGCACCAAATGGAAGTGCATAAGGAAATCCCAGGGGAGGACCTGTTATGTGAAGCAATTATTTCTCAGCCTGAAAGGCAAAGTGGGAATTGCAGCCCTTCATGTCTCTCCTAAAGCAAAGGTCCATAATTAATATTTCCTGCTTGGCATTTGTAAAATCAAGGCATCTGAAAATGGGGACCCTGGAGCAGCCCAAGGTTCCTCTCAGTGGGGTTATCATGATGCATGAGATTTTACCCAATGGATAAGCAGCTACTGGGTTTTCACCTAGGATTCCCAGAGCCTGCATGTCCAAGGGGCCCACAAAATGTGACCCCAAAAAGCAGAAGTGTTCTCAGCAGCCTGGAAATTTTTTGGCTCCAATGAAGAATTTCTAGGGATCTGCATGAGGAGAGAAATACTGAAAACTGACAGCAGAAGAGGTGCCTTTGCTTTAGGGGTTATTTGTCACTGCAGACCATGGCCTTGGGAAGGGGAAAGCCACGGGGCTGGTGCCAAAGTTCCCACCAGTGATTTATCTTTCCCAGGTCTGAACCACTGTGGTAGGATATTGCTGGGGGAGGAAGAGACCCACTGAGCCATTCCTGACTGCCAAAACTCCTGCAGGAAACTGAAGTCCCATTCTGCTCCCACCAAATCATCCATGTGTTATTTCCTCCACCTCTGAATAGGTATATTTAAAACTGCAAAGTAACCATGACCAGGAACTCTCATATTTCTCTGTAAAACCACAGTAAGCTATATATAAATATAGATATATTCATACACACACACACAAACANAGTGAGCTACCCCAACAACTGGCAGGGGTCATGTTCAGGTGTGACAGTGCCCAGCAAGTACCTGTGCAAACCTCAGCAGCCATGTCCCAGGGCACTGGGAAATAAGGGATCTGGATATTGCTCCCTTCCTCAAAAGAGTGACAGGGAGCAGCAATACACACTTACATGCATACACACACACATTTTAGAGAAAATCGTGTCTCCCTGTAATCAGTTTTTCAAAGCTAAGTTCTGTGCCTCCATTCTCTCAGGGTGACTCTCCCAATGGATCCTGAGTCACAGCCCTGGAACAAAGGCCAGCAGCAAACAGGATGCTGAGGGCTGGTCTGAAATCATGCAAGTTATGACTTTCAGGAATGATTCATGATTTTTACATTCTTGGGTCAGACATTTTCCTTAGTCACCGTCAGGGTTTCAGTGACAGATGAACCTCTCAGAGCCTTCGGCTCTCATTTCCAAATCCAGACTTTGAAATTTCATCCCTGAATTATATGTTAGGGAGCTCCTTTTTCCCCCTCTCTCTGAAGATATTGTTAATCTCTGTCTGCTTTTAGCTTGCAGAAAAACCTGAGGCTTGGCATGACTTTCTCCTCTGTCCCAGGGCACTGTCAGTGGCCTTTGCTGGGACCCTGTGGGGATGTTCTGGCAGGGCAGAGATGTGGGTCCTGCTGCTGGATGCTCTGTGTTTCCTGCAGGCATGGCCCTCTCCCAGCCTTCCTCCTTCATGCAGGATCACTATAATACAGAAAGCTAAACGCTGAGATTAAATTAAGTCCAAGAAAATGTAACACTCAGAGTAGTTTGAGGGAATATAAATATTTAGAGAAATATGCACCAGAGACTGAAACTAAAGACTAAGTACTTGCAAACGTAGGTCACAACTCCCTCAGTCAGCAACAGGGACACTGGGAATTAGGATGTTCCCAGTGCCCACCAGCTCCTGGCAGGATTTGAGCAGGCTGCAGTGCTGGGGAACAGGCTGCTCCCCATGCCCACCCGTGCCATTATGCTCAGAAGGGAAATTCCAGACCATGACAAGTCACTGATAACAGCCCTGGCATACAAGACTGGAGTTTGCCACTGTGCTGAGCAGGAATGTGATGCTGTGGTGAGGATTCAATGCCATTATGTCCAGTCCTGGTGTTCAGTGTGATTTCATCTGTTCTGTGGCTGCACAGGGAGAAATGCCAGGGAAAATCCACACTCTGAAAGGCGGGGTATCTGAGAAACCCTGGTTGGCTGTGAGTAGAATTGGACAAATCTGAAGGGATACATTAAATTATTAAAGAAAAACTCAAGGTGTCACTAGGCAAAGTAGAAACATGCTGTCAGAGCTGGGGGTGTTCAGTTTGGAGAACAGAAGGCTCCAGGGAGACTTTAGAGCCCCTTATGGTGCCTGGTGGGGCTCCAAGAGACCTGGAGAGCAACCTGAAATTTCCCTCAAGAAACACTTTTTTAGCTTTCCTAAGACTCACCACACTTAAAAGTTTCTGTCTTTCCATGTATCATACACTGTGTCCCTGAACAAACCTCTGAATCTGAGTAAATGCCAAAAGCCTTTATTGGCAAAAGGTCTGTGCCAAGCCTGTAGCCAAACTGATCACTTTTTTTTCCCCTGGGAATAAGAGTGGGAATTGAAAGCTTTTCAGGGTGACTCATGGTAGGTGTGTTTGACACTGTGTTCAATGACGGGTGAAAGAATAGGTGGGCCCATAGGTGGGCCTTGGGTTTTCTTCCTCCCTCCTGCCTCTGGGATTTGCAAAAATGGGGTTTGAGTCACAGAAACAGCTATGTGACAGGGGGCTGTCAAGGGGGTGTCAAGGGGTGGCAGGGAGGTNACAGGATGCAGAGGGCTGGTCTGAAATCATGCAAGTTATGACTTTCAGGAATGATTCATGATTTTTACATTCTTGGGTCAGACATTTTCCTTAGTCACCGTCAGGGTTTCAGTGACAGATGAACCTCTCAGAGCCTTCGGCTCTCATTTCCAAATCCAGACTTTGAAATTTCATCCCTGAATTATATGTTAGGGAGCTCCTTTTTCCCCCTCTCTCTGAAGATATTGTTAATCTCTGTCTGCTTTTAGCTTGCAGAAAAACCTGAGGCTTGGCATGACTTTCTCCTCTGTCCCAGGGCACTGTCAGTGGCCTTTGCTGGGACCCTGTGGGGATGTTCTGGCAGGGCAGAGATGTGGGTCCTGCTGCTGGATGCTCTGTGTTTCCTGCAGGCATGGCCCTCTCCCAGCCTTCCTCCTTCATGCAGGATCACTATAATACAGAAAGCTAAACGCTGAGATTAAATTAAGTCCAAGAAAATGTAACACTCAGAGTAGTTTGAGGGAATATAAATATTTAGAGAAATATGCACCAGAGACTGAAACTAAAGACTAAGTACTTGCAAACGTAGGTCACAACTCCCTCAGTCAGCAACAGGGACACTGGGAATTAGGATGTTCCCAGTGCCCACCAGCTCCTGGCAGGATTTGAGCAGGCTGCAGTGCTGGGGAACAGGCTGCTCCCCATGCCCACCCGTGCCATTATGCTCAGAAGGGAAATTCCAGACCATGACAAGTCACTGATAACAGCCCTGGCATACAAGACTGGAGTTTGCCACTGTGCTGAGCAGGAATGTGATGCTGTGGTGAGGATTCAATGCCATTATGTCCAGTCCTGGTGTTCAGTGTGATTTCATCTGTTCTGTGGCTGCACAGGGAGAAATGCCAGGGAAAATCCACACTCTGAAAGGCGGGGTATCTGAGAAACCCTGGTTGGCTGTGAGTAGAATTGGACAAATCTGAAGGGATACATTAAATTATTAAAGAAAAACTCAAGGTGTCACTAGGCAAAGTAGAAACATGCTGTCAGAGCTGGGGGTGTTCAGTTTGGAGAACAGAAGGCTCCAGGGAGACTTTAGAGCCCCTTATGGTGCCTGGTGGGGCTCCAAGAGACCTGGAGAGCAACCTGAAATTTCCCTCAAGAAACACTTTTTTAGCTTTCCTAAGACTCACCACACTTAAAAGTTTCTGTCTTTCCATGTATCATACACTGTGTCCCTGAACAAACCTCTGAATCTGAGTAAATGCCAAAAGCCTTTATTGGCAAAAGGTCTGTGCCAAGCCTGTAGCCAAACTGATCACTTTTTTTTCCCCTGGGAATAAGAGTGGGAATTGAAAGCTTTTCAGGGTGACTCATGGTAGGTGTGTTTGACACTGTGTTCAATGACGGGTGAAAGAATAGGTGGGCCCATAGGTGGGCCTTGGGTTTTCTTCCTCCCTCCTGCCTCTGGGATTTGCAAAAATGGGGTTTGAGTCACAGAAACAGCTATGTGACAGGGGGGTGTCAAGGGGTGGCAAAGAGGTGGCAGGGGGATGTCAGGGAGGTGTCAGGGGGCTGTCAGGGGGTGTCAGGGGGGTGTCAGGAGGGTATCAGGGGTGTGTCAGGGGGGTGTCAGGGGGTTTCAGGGGGGTGTCAGTGCAGTGCTGGTGGCGAAGCAGTTAAAGCCTGGCAGTGGCAGGACACACTTGCCAAGCACAGGTAACTTCCAGGAGGGAGCAGGCAATGCAAACACAGCGGTGGTGCTCACACACACCCCCCCGGGAGGGAGGGGGATATCTCCACTATCAACAGTCATTTCCCAGACAAAGGAGTCTGTTCGCAGCTCACTAATCCTCTTGTGTTCTCCCTGCCACAAGTGACACTTCTCAGCCATCCACCTCCAGCTGCCCAAGGTTATTTCTTGTTGAGCAGGTTTCTCAGCCGGTGTGCCAGCTCTCCACATTTTCCATTACTCCACCCTTACGTATTACTAACGCCTGGTAGGAATTACCCACACGCTAATTCCACACCCGGGCCTGTCGGAGCAGCTCCCCCGCCCGGCAGCACGAATCAGCCAAAATTCCTCGGCGCTACTCAGGCATGGGGCATGTGCAGGAATCGCCTTCGGTCTGCCGTGGCCTGGGATTTTCCATTTGCTCAAGGCAGCTCTTGCCCGACGGCCCCGCCGTGGCTCCATCAGTGTGAGGGTCTGCGCTGCCCGAGCCCTCGGAGGGGCTTGGAGGCTGAGCCTGGAGGAGGCTGAGCTTTTGGAGATGCTCACCCTGTTCTGCCCCGGCAGGAGCTGCCGGTGTCCCCCACTGGAGCCACTCGGCCCAGCGCTGCCCTCCCCAGCCAGGAGGGCAGAAAAGGCAGACCAGGACCCAGCCAAGCCACACCTTGGCACCAGCTCCGCTCCCTGCCCAGGGGGGTTTGCAGCACCCCAGTGTCTCCCGCGTAGAGAGCGGGAGAAAAGCAGGTTTGATGTTGCACTGCAGAGCTGCCCGTGAGCCGTCTGTGGGTCCCTGTCCCGTGTGGGTCCCTGCCCCATATGTGGGTCCCTGTCCCGTGTGAGGGCCCCTGTCCTGGGTGTGGGTCCCTGCCCCATATGTGGGTCCCTGTCCCGTGTGTGGGTCCCTGTCCCGTGTGGGTCCCTGCCCCATATGTGTGTCCCTGTCCCGTGTGTGGGTCCCTGTCCCGTGTGGGTCCCTGCCCCATATGTGGGTCCCTGCCCCATATGTGGGTCCCTGTCCCGTGTGTGGGTCCCTGTCCGTGTGTCCCGCTGCCCATCCCCTGGGACCACGGGCTCTGTCCCAGCACAGCCCGGCTCTGCTCCTTGCACAGTGGGCTCCTGCTGCCCTGCCGAGCACACGGGATATTTTTAGGAGTGTTTATACAACTCTGCCTTTAATCTCTTCGTGCTTAATCTGGTTTTGCACTCCCTCCTGACACCAGCAATAGGCAAAACCACCATCGGGTTTAAAACCCCATCTCCAAACCCCAACTCTGCCTGTCAGTGACCACAGTGAGAGCAAGCGCAGACACAGGGGAGCTATTTATAGCTCAGATAAACAAGGCAGAGGCTTTGCTTAACGAGAGGAAATGGAAGAACAGTGCTCTGACACAGACCTTGGATGTGCTTCCCTTGCCTGGCTCGGGAGGGCTGGTGGGCTCCTGCTGCCCCTGCCAGCCCACGGGGATGGGGACGAGGATGGGACAGGGATGGGGATAAGGTGCTGGCAGTGTGGCTGGGAATGGGGACATGGTGCAGCCACTGCTTTGGCACTGGCAAGGGGCTCGGCTGTCCAGGGCAATTCTGGTTTCACACAAATCTGAGTGGGAATTCTGTTTCTGCCCTAAAACACAGCTGGGAGTGGAGAGCAATGCCCTGTCCGAGCCCGTGAAGGGTGGGTGGGTGCTGTGGCTCCTGGGCAGGAAGCTCAGTCTGCCATCGGCAGGGACTGGAGGGGGATGCTCAGGGCACTGCTTAGAACAGCAGGGTTTATCCAGAAAGTGAAACACAGAGCTCAGCTCTGTGTCACATTGACTTTGAATAACCCCAAATGAATTAGGTAGCACTAAGTCAACTGAGATTTCCAGGGAGGAGGGATACACAGCTCTCTCTTAACCGGAGCTTTTCCTCAGCTCCCGTGCCCTCAGCACTTTGATGGCCCTTTGGGTTGGTCGCTGTACCCCAGTTTTGCTTTGAAGGGTCCCAGCTGGGTCAGGGGCTGCTCTGGGGGGCCAAGGGGATGCATGGCAGGGTCCTGCCATGGGGGATGGCAGGATGGCCCGTGTCTGTCCCACAGCAGTGACAGCAGCATGTGGGGCTCTCTGAACATCCCCAAACCATCCCCCTCCTGGCAGCATTCCCGATCACCCTGTTGTTCTGCCCTTTGGCAGCTCTAAACCAACTGAGTTCCTGTTTCCTCCAAGCTAGCAGGAATCAGTCAGAGGGTTAATCCCTCATTCCAGGCCCAGGGAAAGGGGCTGTGCTAATTCTTTCCTGTACATTTGCTGATTTGATTTTTTTCCCTGAGACATCAAAGTCAACCTCCAGAGGAGAGCTTCCTAATCAGCAAGGAGAAAAGGAAATCACTTAGTGGGAAGGATGTAGACGTACCAAAGGGAAACATTTCCATTTTCTTTTTATAGCTATGAAAAACAACTTTACAGAGTGAATTCCCTAAATTCTATTTTTATTGCGCAGAACAGGAGCTTTGGGACCCTTCCATGTAACCATCTTGTCTCTGCACCTGTAGACAACAACTGCACTGAGATGAGGTGAACTGGATCATTTTTCCTTGTTCAAAGTATTTTATACTATGGAGGAGGAGAAAGGAGGCCAGGAGGAAACAAAGTGCTCCTGAAGAGTACAAAGCCAACCCTTCAATCTAATCTCATGGTCACTGAGTCTGTCCTGCCCTTTCCACATGGGCCGTGAGGAGTTTTTGGACTCTCTGACTCCACAGAAATCCAGGTTTAGGCCTTCAGATGGGTGCTTATTGCAAACCCCAAACACAGCTGTATAAATCACACATTATTTAGTGACTCATAAGAAAAACTGTGAACAGTGAGGGGTGGCTGAGAAAATAATTACACGAGGAGTCCTGCAGACTGGAAAAGTGTGGGACGGTCTTGGGGGGGGGAAGCTGAAGGCTGAAAATGAACCTCAGCATCCCCAGGCTCCTGCAGCAGGTCCAGGGCACTGGGTTTGGGGTCTGTCCATGCCAGGGGGCAGAGGCAGCACCAGAGACCCCGCAGGAAAGAACATTTCAACATTTGAAGCCCAAAGTGTGTTTAATTGCAGAGGTTTCAGGCCAGTCGCCCTGACGTGCAGCAGGGACAGCACCAGGCTGTGTGTTTGGGGTGTCACCAGGGGCAGGGACAGCACGTGCCTGGTCCCAGTGAGTTCAGCCTGGAACTTGGGCAGGGCTGAGCTGGCCACCAGCCACCCCAGAGAGCCTGTGGAATTCCCAAACCCTCCCTTTTGTACACAAACATTTCTCCAAACCTTTCGTGAGTGGGAACTTCCCTGGGTGCCTCCTGGGTGTCTGCTCCCCTTACAGCAGCACCAAAGAACCCTGAGAGGCCAAGAAGCTTTGGGGAGCCCTTTGAATGCCTCTTCCTTTCCCAAAGGAGGTCTGGTGTGTCACAGAGCTTTGCACATATCAAGATGTATTTTCCTATACACCAGTCGGATATTTTTATGGGATGAACTGTGGACAAAAGAACACAGAAAGTTCACTCTCTTTTCTGTAACAAAAACAATGACCTCGCTGAAAGTACAATCCGCCATCTTTTCCTCCTTGGGAAAGTACCAGTGAGGCTTCAGCTCCTTCCTCAGCCTCAGCTCGGAGGGAGGAGGAGGAGGAGGAGGAGGAGGATGTTCCCTGGGGCGGGTGTAGAGGCTGTGCTGGGATGTGCTGGCAGTTCCCAGACAGTAAATACCATGGAGGTGAGTGGCCAGAAATAACCCAGCTGGGTTTTTTTTTTTTCTTTTTTCTTGCTTCACCCACATTCAAAAGCAGTGTCCCAGCTATTTCCCTGGTCTTTAACCTATGCCTGCCTTGAGGACTGGCTGCATTTTCCAAGTGAGGCTGTGACTTGAGCTGCCTGAACCAGGGCACTTGACTCGTTGGATTTGACTCCCTGCCCATCCAGCTCCCATTCTCTTCCTGCCCATCCAGCTCCCATCCCCTGCTCCTCCTGCTCTCATTCCCTGCCCATCCAGCTCCCATCCCAAGCTCCTCCTGCTCCCATTCCCTGCCTGTCCTGCTCATTGCAGCCTCCTTGTCCTGGAAGAGGCTCTTTGACTATGCAGAGACTGCTCAGCCCCAGATGTTATAAATGGTCACACAATGATTTTGCCAAAGTTCTTTTTATTTTAGCCAAGCTATGTGTTTAAGTCTTCTCCACACGTGAATTCCGGAGGCACACAATACTCTGTGAGAGCATTTCTTTTATTGGTTCTAAATGTACTGACCTTTCCATTTGTTTGTGGGCTCTTGAGAAAAACCGATGCTTTTTATTATCATGATTATCATTCTTCTTATTATTATTTTTATTCCTGGCACAGCCCTGTGGTACAGGGGGGCTGTGCTGGCACAGGCTGGTCCTGCCCCAGAACTGGGTCTCTGCCCGGGCAGGAGGGTCTGGAGCACAGGAAGCACTGGCCACAAACTCTGTAGTGCATGTCACATGTGGGTGAACGGCTTCCAGGCTCAAACGTACCAACTTCTTACTCATTTTGGATTATTCTGTGATTTTTATGCACACCCACAGCTTGGTGTGAAGCGGCTCCCATGCTGAACATGTAGAGCACACGTGTGCTACAGGGCGGGATGGTCACGCATGCACGGTGTGCCTGGTACGTCTGTTTACACATCTTACCAGTGCAGAAAATTAATCCTAGGGAAAGCAAACTCTTCAGCCTCACATTCCTGGCACTGCTGAGAGGGATGGTTACTCAGGCTTTTATTGCTAGAAAAATCTTTCTTTTGATGTCCTTTGCAAGTGTGTCCTTTGAACTCCAGTGTTTGGCTCACGCACCCAACAGCTGAGCGATGTCAGGGCTCGTTTCAGGCACAGGGAGCTGCCACTGCAGTGCTGAGCTTTGGGCAAGAGACACCTGGAAACTTGCTTGTGAGACCCAGAGCTGCAGCTTTCCCCCAAAGCAGAGTATTTTCAATACTCTTGTACATCTCATATTCTGCGATATTTAGAAATAGTTGTTGCCACCACTGAAAATGGAACCCACAGTGTATTTGCCATCACAAACACATGGCTAAATATAACACCTGGTGGCAAATGGCAACAAACAGGGTGGTTATGGCCTGGGATAAACCCAGGAGACAAATAAACCTCACCCATAGGTAAATAAACAAGTAAATAAAAGGCAGCCCCTCTCCTTTTCCAAGTGTGGACAGACTGTTCTGAAACGGACATTACTGTGTTTGACTTATGATTTTGCAGGAAAAATTAATCAGCTTTTAAGGCCCTTATTCTGCAGAGGTGGGCGAGCCGTGTCTGAGCATCCTGGCTGTGCTTTGCTGTCCTACGTGGCTGCTCCCGTCCTGTCCTGCTGGGTTTGCCGCGGGGAGAGCGACTGTGCAGGGAGCAGAGTGTGGAGTGGCAGCTTTGCCCGGACCCTGAGACCTCTGCCCAGGCATGAGGAGGGTCCTGGGGTCCCCATGGCCACTCAGGGCCTCCTCCACCATCCATCCCACTTTGGGAACCAAAGCACTGTGTGTGCAGCAGGCTGAGCACACACGTACAGTAACCACCAAACTTATCACAAACAGGTCAAACGAGATGGCAAAGCCTCCTCCTGCCCTCTGCATGTTAGGAGTACTGGAAATGGTGGCTTGTCCCTCTGTTTTCCTGAGTGGAGGAGTGAGCTTAGGTGCCAGTGGGCAGTGTCTCCCTGGACTGCACCTCTGGAGCTGCACAGAGGCGGCTCCTCTCGGATGCATTTACGGTGCCTCAGTACAGTCGGTGCTCACAGTCAAGGGTTTAACCAGCCTGGCTGTAAATCTCCTCTGCTTTCACTCAGCTTTCAGCCTCTGTCACAACTATTTATATTTTTCCACACTGAGTTCCTGGACAGATGAAACCTCAAC
>VXBX01002833.1:9890-31138 GCA_013400415.1 Scytalopus superciliaris
TGGTGGGTAATTTAATTTTAAATTTTTCAAACACACAAAAAAAAAAAAAAAAAAAAAAAGAAAAAGAAAAGGCAAGACTAGCTATAGGCAGTGTTATGCCTTCTAGGACCTTTTTGTTTCTTCTATATAATGGTTGCTTGACACATAGAGTTGAAATGAAAGATGGCGTGGGCAAGTTAAACATACAGGCAGATAAGATGAATTACCCTGTCAGAGTGTTTCTCTTCATTATCCCCAAACAGCTCTGCAATTAAAAAAAAAAAAAAAAAAGAAGAAAAAAAGGCCATTGCTTTCTTATGTGTATAAAAAAGGAGAGACCTTCTGACGGCACCATAAAAAAACTTTAGTTTTTGTTATGGCTCCAGCTTTCTGACTATCCATTCTCCTGGGCCTTCAAAGTTTACTGAGCTCTCAGAACAAGACCAGGACTTCTTATGAGCTGCCCTTTTCAGTTGCTAACACAAGTACTTTTTCCCTTTTCTGCATTTGGGTCTCAGAAACCTATAGATGGTTTAGCTTGGCCATCATGAAAGATAGTTCCATACTGTCATAGCTGTCAACTTGCACAGGAAAATTCTCAAGTGTCAAATCACAGCTACTAATATAAATGAACAAGTTGAAGAATACAGACTCCTCTCCATGCTTTGGTATCCCTCCTGAAAAAATAGATTTGTTTATAATGCCTGCCTCAGTTGCTCTCCTTTTATGCTTGTTTCATTTTATTTTGTTGAAGTTGTGTACCTAAATTAAATATTAAAAAATATGGAAAAAAAATTCATCAACACCAAAAATTGCTCTGAGGGTACATCAGGTGTATCTCACTCACTGTGTGATTTTAGTTTTAAGGGAAATCGTAATTTTCATAATTTGCCATCTTCAGGCAACAAAAGATGGATTAAAGAATTGAGAGAGGCACAGGACAATGTAGTCATTTACTTATTTTTAAAGTACAAAGAACGACATTTCAGGAGTAGACTCTGCCTTTAACATATGGTAAATAATGCAACTAACTTGAATGGATTCATTGTGGATTTTCAGGTAGTTTAAGTGAAAACACATTTTTCCTTTAATATTAAAACACACTCATTAAAGTTGTTTTTTACTGTGTTTGCATCTCTCCCTTTAGCAGTGCCGCACTGTCTGGTGTGGTTTTTTTTCACTCAAATAGTCAAAAAGCTATGGAAAGGCAGCAAGCAATTTTACTGTTCAAAACTCCATTATGCCTGAAAAAGAAAAATAAACAAACCTAAAGACAAACCCATTCCCTCTGCATTCAATCACTATGATGAGACAAAATGCACATTTTTTGTAATCAAAGCTGTATGAAGCCTTCAAGTTTCTGTGACATGCGGATGGCAACAGATTAGTGGGTCAGTTCACATGATCTCTGTTGATATTACTCACTGTGATATCGTTCAAACACATTTTTCTAAATATTTCCACTACTTGTCAATTTTCACTGGGGTACCTACCTATTTTCATGTAGTTGGAATTGCTGTAGCAAAGGAGGAAATCTTGCATCATCTGGAATCTGCAGCAGGAGCAGGCATCCTCTTATGAATCCAGCTGCACAGGTGGTAGAGATTACCCTTTGTGTGAGGTAAGATCAGCTGGTGTTGCTCAGGTCACCTGTGGAAAGGAAGCTATGGGAGCTAAACCCAGTCGATTTTGCCCAAAACAGATTAAGGAAAGTTAAAACCAACTGTTCTGCCAGGAAAACTCTGGCAGGTTTAAAGAGAAGAGTAACTGGGAGGTGCTGGGGAGAAGAAATCTCATTGCCTTGTATGGCTGGACCTGGAGGAGGACATCTGCCAACAAACAGAATGACTGTGGACAAGAGGAACAGCTCCACAGTGTTGGGAGTGGGAGCTTTCCACTGTTGCCCTGCTGTCCCTGGATGGACAGACTTGAAGCAGAACAGTCTTGTTTGTTCCTGGTCTGAGACAATACCCATTCAAATGCAGGGAAATATTCCCACTAACACAGTCATGTTGAGCAGCCTTTGGCTACTTCTCTAAGACTGTTGACAAGGGCCAGTAGTTCCTGTGGAATATGCGGTTAAAGATGAAATCTTTTCAGTAATTTTGCTGGGGAGAGAGGCAGGGAACAGGGTACAGCTGGTGCTGGAAGCAGCCTTGAGAACTGCCAGTTGGGATGAGGAGTTTCCTTTTGCTCGTGGAGGACTAAAGCCCCCTGGGTGTTGTGTGGCAGCTGTGGTCCCTGTGCTCTTGCTGGGCGCTGGCCCTGGCTGGGGAAGGTGGCTTGTAACCACTAGCACCTGACATGCGCAAGATTTAATTTCTGACTTGGAGGTGAAACACAATGCAATTACTAAATCTGTTTCAAATTATAACCCAGCTTGGGCTCAGACTGCAAACTACAGTCCTCATTGCTCGGCATTTGTCCATGGCAGCCTGAAAGGTTTAAATAAAGTTGCTGCATTGAAATGAACCCAGCAGCTGCTGGGGAAATGCTGGAGTAAGGATAGTGTGGAGGCCAAAGGCGGCAAGGCAGCAGCCAGCTGGAGATCTGGCTGGGGGAAACATCCTCCTTACCCTTTCCTTTTGTGGGGCAGCATATGGAGTCCCCCCCAAGGAGGGAAGGCACACACATCTGACCGCACCACCGCAGGGCAGAGGCCTCCCGCTGCTGCTCCTCCACTCCCAGTGCACAGACTCAGCCACCGGGTAGGCTTTGGGTCTGGCCCTGCTGGCCACCACAGCAAGGCTGGGCAGCATGGAGGAGGCAGCATCCCCTCCTCTTCCTCACCACTGGAACTCTGCTTTTTCTTGTCAGGCAACTGCTGTGGGGACAATGGCCATGGCCTCGGGGCCATGGCAGAAAAGTTTGGGCTCTCTGGCAGAGAGATGAGATTAAGAAGCACTGGTGCCCTGGCAGCTGTCTCTAAGCAAAATCCCTGAATCCTATGCAGCACTTTAAAATTGCACTGGAAGCCGAGGCATGGTGTTTCTTCCCCTCCACCAGCCTGCTGGCTGCTGATGGCAGATAAGATTTTGGGGTGGTAACCCAGCATCTTGCTCCTCCTTGATGGAAAGGCACAGAGACACAGCTGTGCTTGAGTAGCAGAGGCCCCTCTGCTATTGATTTCTGCCCATTCAGCCCTGCAGTGGTATATAAAGTAGGTTTAGTGTGAGCTGTTTGCACCAGGGCTAGATTTATTCTCAGTGAGCACAGTTGTGCTTGGTATTAAGAACACATCTTGCACAGAATCTCATTTTTAACATCTGCTATAATATGCTTTATTGTGATATGTTCAACAAAGTAAAGGAGGGTTTTTGTAAACAAACCAAAAGTTAACCCAACATGTTACAGCAGTTTCTAATGTAGGATACCTGCAAAACCAGAGCTCACCATGTGTTAAAAGTATCATATATTTCTTATACCTATGGGAAAGATTTTTCTCTTCTATCTGAAATGGACTGTATTACAAACAGCTTGTTAAATGTGTGACAGATCGGCTTGAAACGATGGTCCTCGTACTCTACAGGCCTGCACATTTGCTAATAAACTGACTACATATACAAACAGTCTGTTCCAGGGTTTAAGCTCCTATTACACTGGTTCATGTTTCAACATGCAGCCACTCCGTAGTTTGTGTTTTCAGCAGAACGAGTAAGTGGATGCATATGCATTACAATTCCAGACATCATTCCATACCAGATGTGGTGCCTTTATTTTTAGTACTGCAGGAGTGTCTGCTGACCCTTTCTCACCCCATGTCTAATGAAAGATTGACTGCTCTGGGTTTTCTTATGTTGAATTATATATTAGAGGACAGTGGATTTAAAAATTAATTCAAGATTAATTCAGGGATGACTGCACATGGAATTATTTGGCCAACAGATGAAAAATGAAAATTTCACTACAAAGAAAAAAAATCGTAGAAGTGTCAAATTTTAATCCAATTTTCTATAAAGAATGATCATGTTCTGAGACCCTTCTGAGGACTATAATTAATCATTCAGAGTGATACCCTTTTTCCACTTGCTATGCAAGCTCCCCTCTGAGCCAAAGCACCATCCGTGCTCCTCTGAAGCAGGGATTCATGTGCTCAGTCAGTAAAATAAATTAGCACTGTACCAAATGGCTCCAAATTCAGGAAAACACAATGGCTGAAGAACACATTTAGGTGGAAAGAGGCACAGCTATTGCATGGACTAAAAGCAAAAAAAAAATGTAGTCCCACTTCTAGCCAGATTTACAGCTTCTACAAAGGCTTGTAACTTTTTAGGCAAATGAGAAATGAATCAAAAGCCAGAAAAGGGATCTCTTTCATTTGAGACTGTTAAATGTTAATGGCAGTGCTAGATATTATACAGGCACCTCTGCTTCACTAAATCAAAAGAAACACATAGAAATTAACTAAATTTTATCTTATATATTTAATTGTTCAGGGATTTTTATATTAAATAAAATAAGAAGAGAAGATTATAATGAAAAGCAGGCTAACAAGATGGGTGCTTGAAGCTCACCTTACTGAGTAAGGAAAAATATGTTTCAAAAAAGTCATAAATAATTCATTTTAACTAGTAAAGCATATTAGTGAAAACAAGACAGCATTAAATAAACCCCTCAAATTGTCATGATTTTAGTGACACAGTCCCACATTTATTCTCTTTCAGTCTAAGTATTTTAATATTGCATAATTTTTATTATTTGTTGGAATCCTTTTCTGGACATAACGTGCATGGAGGGTGAAAAGAGCAAAACAGAGAAAATATACCTTATTCTTCAACTGGCAGAATTACCTCTGGAAATAATTTTTCTGTATTCTCATATCCACAAGTTTATTTGTTTGTTTTTTTGTATCAGTTCTTAAAATTTGACAGTGCCTATTTTTCAGAGGGGTGAATGAACTGTAAACTAAACAGATTTGAATAAAATTGAATGCACTTTCCATTGTGAAGTGTAGAAAATTAAAGGCCTTAGTGCAATGTATGAATAGTACTGAGTGCATAGAATATGTTAATGACAAATTAACTGGGCAGCAATGGATGCAGGATAAAAATTGCACCAAATCAAGGGTTGCAGTCTGCAGGAGCAGGGCAGCTGATCTGCATAAGCTCTCCCTGCCTCCCAGTCCATTTTGTATGTTTCTCTGCTTGTTACCTTATTAGAGAGGAAAATATTTGAAAAGATTCTCCTGGAGGCTGGCTGTTTTCTTGCTGAATCAGGCAGTTTGCTAGTGAATTCGTTTCTACATTTTCCACCTCAGGAAAACTAGAAAATATTTTTAATTGAACATTCCCTTAATTTACACAGCATGCTGGTGCAGAAGAGAAAAGGCTGAGAAAGGCAACAGATGCAAAGAATGCATCCTGTATTCATATACATAGCAATGACAAGGTCTTTTATATACTGGAAATTAATGATTATTTAATATGTGTTATTTACCAACAAGCAATGCATAATCCATTAAATGTATGTAACGGAAGCATAAATGCAGTAGCGTTTAATTCTGAAAAATAAATGGAATCTGGAAAGGGGGAAGGTATTGAATAGGGTTGTGTCATAAGTGTGTGGTGAATAAGAACAAGGCCCTGTTCTTCCCATGATCAGACACCAATGACACTGGAAATTGTTTTGACAAGAAGATCACTAGTTTTCAAATTAATCTGCTGAATTTGAAATACATTTAATTGTGCTAGCACTAGAAAGGTAATTTTGCTAACTCTGTTTTAATAGAATTTTTTTCAGCATAAAACTATAACCTTAAAAAATTTTCTAAGACTTTCAAAGTAAAAAAAGTAGTAAAAATATTTCCTCATGTCATACAAGATGTATAGGTGTATTATTTATAGCCTTATGATAATTGTGTGGAAATCAAGAGCTTTCCTTATATATCCAATATATATCCAATTTCTATTGGGAGATCTGGTCTCCTGTACTTGTCCTAGCCCAAAGCTAACACAGATTGAAAAGTACTACAGCTTGGATTTATTACTACCAAAATTACCATCTACCATTTTTTGGAAGTTTAGTATTTTTGGATGAAAACATATGAATGAACTGATTTCTGCAAACTGCTTGGGGAAAGAAATTAAAAAAAGGAGTGAGTATGAGATCAGTTCTGCAAAATTAACTTTTAACACATCTTAAATGCTTTGAGATGTAACATCATCCATGAAGACCAGCTCAGGGTGAGCAGGTTCCAAGTTTTATTGCAGTGCCTGCTACCATCCCTCTGTGTAGCCTTGGGAAAGTGTGCAGTATAGAAGATAATGATTTCTGAACTGCTGCCTCATTGACCTAAGTGCTTGTATTCCTTTCCTGCCTTTTCAGGTTTTATCGCAGTCTGTAAGTTTACGAGGCAAGGACAGTACCTGGCTTCATAAGCAAGTATTCTGGGAGGGATATAAATCTTCAGGATCCAGTGCATAAGCCAGCTGTAATGCTAAACAAGGGAAACTTAGCTTCCAGGCAGATTATCTCCAAACTGCCAGCTGTAGTGTTTCTTTGTTTGAAGCAGCTGGTACTGACCAATCTTGGAGATAGGGTACTAGGAGAGATGGATCACTGGTTTCATCCAGTATGGCAATTCCCAGGCTCTTCTACAGTGCCAATTATATTACTGGCAGTCAGTAACAATAATAAGATTACCATGAGGAATTTAACTAATGAGATCAAATAAAGAATCAAAATTTGGTGGGGAAGGGAAGGTCTATCATATTGCCAGATGTCCAAAACATATTGAATGAAAGGAAGGGTTTTTTCCTGTGGTAATTTTAAGTACAGCTTTTCAAAGTTCCTTTGAGCTCCTTCTGGAGCCTCTTAAAATAATGTTAGTAGTTGCATTAAAAAAACCCAAACCAAACCAAAACAAAAAAACTTGAGAAGGGGCATGGCATACACTTAATGGAAGTGAAGGAAAAGGGAGGGGAAGGAGTAGAAAGTTTGTAAAAGTTTGCAGGTTGGAAGCATGTGAGTTGGAAAGTGACAAATAACACTGAATTACACAAGAAACCACAAATGGGTAGGCAGGAAATAGAGGAAATCTTGTTGCACTGTCCTCAGAGTACATTATACAGTGTGTTTTCCAACAACAGAGTCTGGGAATCAAAACTATGCCAGCATTTAGCAGCCAACATCTGAAAGCTGTAAAGCACTGAGTTTCCTCTGATAGAGGTGGACATTTGGAGGTTTGTGAGCACTAGGAAGATTTGAGCTTTGATTAGGGGCAGCGGCTTTTGCTTCACTACACTTTCCTAATAAATTCTGTTGGAGGAAAGGATAGGGAGCACTGGCTCTGCTGGAGCCGCGTTAGTCCGTAGGTTAGAGTACTGCGATCCCAGATGGCTGAAGCAACGCCAGCTGGTAGCACTTGGACAGAGAGTTCAGTCTGATGAAACACAGCCTGACAGCTGGTATCAGATGCTGGAGAACTGTAAGTTTCAGTGAACGTGTTGCTATTGGAGTCATGACAGAAAATTCAAGGGAGCAAAAAAAAAAAAAAAAGAAATTTAATTTGAGAGGCATTAGTAGAGGATCTCATCTGCATTGAAAGAAGAGCCCAGCCTTGCTTTGCTGATGTTGCCAGCTGAGGAGTTGGTCTGAAGTTTCTGAGGGCCTGTTTACACTATAGAATAGCAGAAACTTAGTATGATTTCTTGTTCAGAGGAACCACTGACAGGTTCCAAAACCAAGCTTATACTTGAGGCCATTAGCTTATTTACTAAACGCTGGATCCAGTTGTGTTACACTATTTTGGCAACGGTCCTCTGCTTTCAGATATGCTAAAGGGACAAAAAGTCAGGATTCAAATTTTATGAGAAGCTACAAATTAAAAGCCAACATTTTTGACTGCACCTAAGGGCTGACTAGAAGAGTAGGGAGACATATCATAAAGGGAGTCCTCTGCATGGAGATGTAGCTGCATTTTGTGGTACCTGAAATTTGGGCCTCCAGTAGACATAGACATGAATAAACTGCATGATGGGTAATGAAATTGGGACATGTCTGTAAGGCAAAAGACAACTTTGAAAAGTCTCTTGCCTATGCACAGGTGAAAAGGTCCTGACCACCAGCACTTAGGAGAACTCCAAGTCACACTTGCCTTACTTTCTTCTATCACCTGTGTCAGTAGTTTCTGGGTACCTCACACTTAGAGGTCCCCACCTCTATGACAATATTTCTGTTTTTTGACTTGTCTTCCAAGACTCTCTGTCTTTCCTAAGCAGTATGATGCATATTTCAGCATATTTCATACTCACACCTGTGGGGCTATGATTCTTCTGAAATTATTTTTGCAGTCTAAATGTTAGACATCAAATTTAAGCTTTTCTTCTGGGCTTCTCAATAGCTAATTGAGACAGTAAAATATGATTGGAATAGAGGGATTGGAATAATTGTCATTGACAGTTGCCTATTACCCTCCATTGGGTATAGAAAGAATAGCCTTCTCAGTGCAAATGTTATTAATGTTTGTTTAGTTAAAGTCTGGGTGGGCCAATCCCACTGTGTTTGAGATTTTAAGACGTATTCCTCTTGGCATGATTTGTTATGTAGGTTAGGTGTGTCCCCATTCATCACGTCATTGTGGTGACTCCTGTTTGCCCATAGCTAAGTCTTTCCCTTCAGTGTAGGAAAATCAGCATTTTACTTGGGATTGAGAATCTCATGGCAGTTCTATGCACCAAGATATCTATGCCCTTTTGCATATTTATCTCTAAATACAAAACAAATTGATGCAGGAAGTCTTAGAGCAGTTTAAAAGACTGGATAAAAAAGGAGACATAAAAATGGGTGTCCATGCTGATGCACCAGACACATGCCTGCCCTGTAAAATGGTCAGACATACACAATTAGTAAGAAAACTGTTTTAAAAACTGGAGTGTTGTGAGTTAACCACGGCCAAGGGCCACACACCCATCTGGCCACTCAGTTATTCCTCCTCCACAACAGGACAAGAAAGAGAAGAAACAGGATAAGAAAGCCTCAGCTAAGAAAAAGACAAAGGAATAACTTAATAAATGCCATTATGGTGTAGTGGGTTGACCCGGGCTGGATGCTGGGCACCCATCAAAGCTGCTCTATCATTCCCCTTCACAGGGACAGGGGAGAGAAAGTATAACAAAAGGTTCAAGGGTTGAGATAAGGACCAAATACAATCAAGGGAAAAACAGACTCAACTTGGAAATATTAATTGAATTTATTACTAATAAAGTAAGAGCAGGATAATGAGATAAATACATACCTTCTTTCCAAGGTCTATCTCCTGCCCTGGCAGTGTCACAGGGACATGGGAAATGGGTGTTATGGTCAGTTCATCACACACTGTTACTGCTGCTGCTCAGGGAGAAGAGTCTTTCCCCTGCTCCAGTGCTGGGTGCTTCTCATGGGAAACAGTCCTCCACAAATTTCTGCAACAAGGGTCCATCCCATAGGCAACATTTCTCCACAAACTGCTGCATGTGGATCACTCTTGTATGCAGTGCAGTTGTTTAGGCTTAGACTGCTCCAGCATGGGTCCCCCACAAGGTCACAAATCCTACCAGGAAACCTGCTCCAGTGTTGGCTCCTCTTTCCATGGCTCTGAAGGATCTGCAGGAGCCTGCACTCATGCAGGTTTTCCACAAGTTCACAGGCCTCTCTTGGGCATCCGGCCCCAACATGGGTCATCCCTGTGGTCCTCTCAGGTTGCAGGGGAATCTCATCTACAGCTCTCGGAGCACCTCCTCCCTCTCCTTCTCCACTGACCTGGGTGTCTGAGGAGTTGCTCCTCTCACATATTTTCATTCCATTCTTCTCTGGCTGCAATTACATCTCTGAGCAATATTTTTTCTCTATCCATCTTAAAGATGGTATTAGAGAGGTGTTACCATAATTTCTGATTGGTCCAGCATTGATCTTGGATCCACCTGGCATTGGCTCTGCTGGACATGGGGGAAGTTTCTGGCAACTTCTCACAGAAGTCACCCCTGTAGCCTTCCCACTACTAAAACACAGCCATGCAAACCCAACACATGTGAGTAAAACAGACTCAACTTGGGGAAAAATATCTTAATTTATTGCCAATTAATATAGATTCAGATAGTGAGAAACAAAGGCAAGTATTAACCAACACCTTTCCTCCTCACTGTCTCGGGTTCAAGCCCAGACTCCTTTCCCCTTCCTAAGGGCACAGGATGGGTGGAAAGGTTTATAGCCAGGACACAGTGTTTCCTTTTTGCTGTTCCTTCCCTCTCCCACCTTTCCTGTGATTCTGTGCAGGTGTTCCTAATGAACTACAGTCCTTCAGGAAAAACCTGCTCCTGCATGGGCTTTCAATGAATGGCAGCTTCCTCTGGGACACATCCACCTGCTGAGGCACAAGGTCCTCTTCTCCATAGTGTGGATAACTGCTCCACAGCTATAGGGAAATATCTGGTGTGGCAAGCTCCTCCTCCTCTTAGGTACCAACAACCAGTACAGGGAGTACAATGGAAAGATCTTACACCTAGTAACTGTGAAGACACGTCTGTGTATGTTTGGTTTTCAAATTTTCCATTTCTAAAGGATTTTTTCTAATTCATTCTTTCTCTTTCCATTTTTTTCCATTTGGTCTCAAAAATAAAGGATGGAAGACAAATGGCACACCACGAAATGAGAAAA
This sequence comes from Scytalopus superciliaris, assembly GCA_013400415.1. NCBI lineage: Eukaryota > Metazoa > Chordata > Aves > Passeriformes > Rhinocryptidae > Scytalopus > Scytalopus superciliaris. The sequence goes on from VXBX01002833.1 coordinate 20,502, forward strand.
GCAGACAAATTATAAAAATGAAAGCTTCAAAAGAAAAGCATTTTGTTTTATAGTTTTGACTTAAATTAAAAATAAATAAAAAACTCAGCCAAACAACAATATGATTTTCCAAGAAATTTTTCTATATTTCAAAGGTCTCTTTCAATGTGTTGTTATAAAGAAGTCAACAAACCAGCCTTACAAAACAAAATAATGGATGATATTGGAGAGCCTTTTATTTCGTCCTTTAAGAATGTCGTCAGACCAAAAGGGCAACCTCATTCTTCTTCCAGAGCTCTGAGGACAAAGATGCTTTTATTTTCCTTGATGGCATCTAAATGTAAGGAGATAATATCAAAAAACCAATCTAAAAGCAAAACATTTGCTCTCTATTCTATCTGTATTTTGTAATTACTCAGATTATTCTAAGTCAATAATCAATGCCATTTATTCCAGTGACAATTATTTAAAGGCTGACGGTGATCAAGTTGTAACTCAGTAAGTTGCATATATTTCCTCTTTCCCTTGTCCCTCTCAGAGTTTGTCATCTGCACTCTCTGGGTAATGTTTCAAATTAAATGGAGAAATTGAGGGTAGAAAGTGTTACTTGTATATCAGTTTATTAAAATCCTCATTTTCACTGGTGATGTCTCAACCAGAATACAGATTTCTATCTGGCATAATTTTAGTTCATTTAAGGAAATGAAATATCTATTACTTTATTATCAATAGAGTTACTAAACTGGATTTTCCTTATTTTTTACCTTTTATTTTCTCTACTGAAATATGCTTATTTCTTTTCTTTTTTCTTTTCTTTTTTCTTTTAATTAATTTATTATTCTATTTTTGTTAATCACTGTAAGGGAACTCATGTTGCACTACACAATTTTATCAGCATAGAAGCCTAGCTGAAAAAGCAGTAAGAGAAAATGAGATCCTAGCACAGCAAATCTGCACTTAGCAGAGCTTTATTCAGTGCAATTAAAAGAGCCATCGTTTTTCTTACCACTGCTTGGTGGTAGGCATCAAGCTGCCACTTGGAGAGATGCCAACAGCACGCAACATTGACTATCCTTCCAGCAGATAGGTAATTTACCAAAGTACAGAATGAGATGACAAAGGAAGCAAAAGCTGAGCAAACCAAAGGAAATCAGCACTGACCTTTTGCATTGCTCTAATCCTTGCAGTGAAAGGTGGGGATGACCCTCTGTTCCACTGGGGCAGGGGCCAGGTAGCATGGCATTCTGGAAGTGCATTATTGGAGAACAGAACAGACTGCAAGCAGCAGCAGGAAATTCAGTTTCAGGAGATTTATGAGCAGCAGTGCCCAGAAGCCCTGTGAGGAGCCTTTTGAACTGCACAGGAGTATTAGGAGAAGCTTATTCTCTCCCTCTTCCCTAGCATGGGTAAGCTGGGCAGGTGCTAGGACATTCTGATGTCTCACCTTGATTTATTTATTTGATGAAAAATAACAAAAGGGATGATCCTCAAGAGTCCTTGGAGATCCCATTAACTCTGCAAACTGAGCATATTGATAAGCTGGTGATTATTTTAAAATGAACTAGAGAAATTGAAAGGAAAAATGCTTGTAGGAAGGGTCTGTTTAATGTGCAGAGATTTTTAAATGTAGGTAATATTTCAAGGGTATCAAAATACAGTAAAAAGACCAGGGGTTAATTATACTGGCATGATAGTTGGAACCACATTATTATAATTCTCTTGGAAAGCACTATGGAGCATATGGAACATATGAGGGGCCTATGTGTGCATAATAAGTTCTGTATGGGAATAAGGTGAAGGAGCAAGAGCTCTTTTGTGTGTAAGAGGCTCTAAATAAGGAGTAGGAAATTATTTAACTACTTGATGAACCAACTTTGTATGTAGCAACACATTCACAGTGCCCTATCCTTTAAAAAACAACATACATAAATTCACTCACTGCCATGACTCATCTTCATTTTACACAGCAAATACTACTCCAAATACTCTCCAGAGCACATGCTGAAGAGTTTGCTGTTCAAAGACATGCTCACATGGCATCAGAAACTGGGTATTTTGTGCTGTGCAGAACTGTTAAGTCTTTGCATTACAAGTTTTCTTCCCTGCTACCAAATGTTTTCTTTGTTGTTTCTGAATAGGTTTTGATGTTTCCAGTTCTCAAATCAGTGAGTTTTTCTGTGTGTGCAGGAATCTGACTGTCTCTGAGAAGATCATCTCAGTAATGGAGACCAAGAGAAGACAAAAGACTCCCTTGAAGTTATTCCTTGATTCCAAAAGATTCTGCTGGTGGCTTTGAAGGTTGGATGTTTGCTCACTTCATTTAAAATTAATTTTAATCATTTAACAATAATGTTCTAAGAAAAAAGTTTAGACCTCAAACTCCGACTAGAGGATTAACTTTTAGATGACTAACCATAGCTTCAGTGAATCCAACCCAAAGACTGATGTTTATTTAAAAGATGAAAAATTACACTGGAAGAAGAATACAAAGAGAATTCACAGAACAAAAAATAGCCATAAACTGAGTCTTCTGCCCAATTTCTACTTAGTATAGTCTGTGCTGAGCAGATCAGGGCCTTTAGTTCATGAAAAAAATATGTTACTAATAAATAGTAAATTACTCAGGAGATAAGAAAAGTAGCCCAGTGTGTAGGTGGAGCTCTGAACTAGGGTCTGGTTCGACTTTTAGTCTGGTACACCTAAATATTTTGAAATCTTTTGGAGGTGGGATCATATAATTAAAAATTCCATGTTGTGAGATACAGAAGAAGTGTGGAATTAAACTAAAAAAGGCCACCTGGATTTCTCCCCACCCCCCGCCCCCCAACCCTGCCATAGAGTGACTGGTACTGTTTCTCTTATATTGTTTTAGCAGAGTTGTTGCATGCACTAACTAATTAGAATAAGGTGTAGAAAAGGAGTAAATGCAGTATTTGTTGAAAGTATTCACTGAGCCTTGCCAAACTAATCTCTCATGCTCAGTGTATAGAATTTATGATACATTTGGGACTATATTTCCACTTTTCCTTAATGTCTACATTTCCTTTCACCTCTAATGAGTTGAGGGTGTCAATATTGATACTTTAGCGAGTACAAATCTTCATTTAAAGTACTTCTACTATAAACTAGGGGAAAAAAGGTGCCAAATACTTTAGAAATCAATAACAGATACAAAAACTCACTGTGTGACTAATGCCACACCTGTTGATGATGCCTACCTATAACGGACCTGATCATCCATTGCCAACAAAAGAAGAAAGAGAAACTGAAGTTGTTTACAAGTGTACCATATAAAGGAACCATTTCAGCAGTTTATCAGGGTTGCATTTGGGCACAGGATTCCAGCTGCCATGAAAAGGCCAAAATACATGACACATAAGCAGTTCAGTAGTAAGATCCTTCACAAAATGTCTCTAAATGAAAAAAAAAAAAAAAAAAAACCAAAACAAAACAATCCAAAACCTAAAGCCTTAAAAATTTTCTTAAACAGAAATTAAGAAAGTCAACTCTTGGTAGAAGACTTTCAAGGCTCAAGAACTGTCTTCCTCCAAACTCCATCCTGTCTTTTGTTGAGAGAACAGGGAAGCAGAGAACAAGGCATATAGAGTGTATTTTAAAACATCGAGGTATTTACAAACATTCAAAAGCCAATAAATTACTTAAAAGTTGATGTTATGTAGGTATAAACTGTTACAATAATGCATCATTATTTTCTGCAAATAGGTCATTGCACTTAGAGTTGTAGCTACTGCATTGCATCAGTACTGAAATATGGTGTCCACTGGAAATACTATGGTGAATTCAGCAACAGATGGACAAATAAATTAGAGACTGGAAAATAAATGGATAAATAAACTCAACCTGTTTGGCTAGATGAAGAGAAGGATGAAAAGTAACTCAGTCACAGTGTATATGTACTTATGTTTGGAAGCTGAAAATAATTAGGCAAGGGCATTTCAGCCCTACTGACGAATGTATATTTATCTAACCCCAACTTTCAGCCAGTGTCTGGAAGCTATTCCTTATGTGAGTCAGAAACTTTCCAGTGGTTGGAAGCTGAAATTAAACATCAAAAATCAATAAACATCAAATTCAATATCAAAATAAAAAGTTATTTCTTAACAAGGAAAGTAATTAAAGATCAGAACCTGGGTTTGCTTCACATGGAGATGGTGAATTCACCATTAGTTTAAATGCTGTTGTAAAACAGGGACACATTAATCCAGCTTCTGAAAGAAAATGTGCTGCCTGTGGGAAATATTGAAGAGAGAGAACTGACATGTATTTGCTACAGGCTGTCTAATGAATTCCTTGTTATTGCAAGGATACAAGGCACTAATGGAAACTTTAGTCTGTCTTGTTCCTCTGAAGTGCTTTCATCTTACTAAACTTCTCAGGCATGAGTAGATAGGAATAGGAGGATGAAACTCAGAGGCTTCAGAATATTGAGGTTAGAGTACAACCCTCTGGACTTGCATGCAGTAAAATGATGGATGTGACAGATATGCAGCAGCTTTACAAGGAGTCCCTCTATGCCTGAGCCTTTACACAAGCCACAGGGTACAGAGCTCCAGCTGGTCCGCCACTGGTGGTTTTGCTGGATATCACCTGGACTTTCCAGGCTGAGCTGTATTTTGGAGTTTGTACCAGGTTTACATGTCGTTTGGAGACCTGCTGTTCTGCTGACAAGCATCACATGGGTGTTCCAGTCAGAAATATGCACTCTTGGCTATCAGGCACATGTTCCTAGAGACAGAAAAAAAAGATAAAAATGAAAGCAAGGGATTGGGGAGAGGAAGCTGAAGTTTGTTCTGTTACAACAACTGAAGACCAAACAGGAGGCACCCTGTTACATACAGTGAGACTAGTGCTTAGATAAGCAAAGGAAGCGGAGGAAGAAAACAGATGTGAAGTGCTTTTCCCAAGATCACAGCTGGCCAGCTAAGAGTCCATCCGAGCAACTGGGGCTGTCCTTCCTAGTCTGGAGCCTATCAATCCTCCAACATTTCTGGTGCAAGTTATGAAATTTAAATATATTTATAGTTATGACTCTTGCAAACAGAAATAATCAAGGAGAAAATTTCATCGTTTGCTAGTTTTGCATTGCAGCTAGTTTCCATACCTACTTAAAGCAAGCATTAGAGGCCTCGGAAAAGACATCCTGACCATTATTAATTTGCAGTAATGATACAGCAATGACCTAAATACAGGGAAATAATTGATAGCATTTGTTTATATGAAAATTTTCCCCTCCCTGTCTCTGGTGTCTTTTATTTGATTCTTAATGCAAATAATTGTCTGTTGTCTAAAGCATATATCCTGTTTATTGGGTGGGAGTTTGAAACAAGTATCCAGATGTCAGATCAGGACGTTCTTGAACTTCTCCCTCCCTCATTAACGAAAACATGGAAAAAAAGGCAATACCAACAAAATAAGAATCCAACAGAGAGAACGTTTCCAGTGAACCTCTGTACATCCCTCCCGTACACCCCTCCTCTGTACATCGCACTGTAAGTCACATACAAGAGCATTTGTAACACATGACTCCAGCCAAGGGTAGTGACTGGCAGGCATTCCCAATGTGCTGTAATGGGCTACAGCTCTCTGGTAAAGTGAGATTTCATATTCACAGCTATGCTGAGCCAAAGAGGGAGCTGTAATAAGAAATGCTGTCAGCCACTCTGAACTCCTCTGCTTTGGCATGGTAACACACTAACTCAAGGTATTGTGAAAATATTACCTTTGAGTAGAAGAGCTTGGTAAACTGGCTAGAGTAACATGGAACATGACACTGTCTCACTGTCTCTTCTCTCATTATTTTCAGAGAACCAGAAAGATCTTTAGCCTAAACTGTGAGCATTTGGCTATACTGTCCTGTTTGGCTCTCAAGCCTTAAGGACAGTCAGTTCCTTAGATTTTCAGAGATACTGTAAGGAACCTCCACAGCCACACAAAATCCAGCTATGATTTGATCCATACAATCACCTTTCTCTAGGACAGAAGAGGGAAGTTTCAGGAAGTAAACTTTTCAACCTGCACTGGTATATTAATTTCGTATCATATTTTTCTCATCTCCTATGATCTCACTAATTTAGTACCAAGGCATGCTCGATGCAACTACAGAAATGAACCCTGCTTTCTAGAAGCAACAAGGGCAGCTGCAACTGCAGCATGGGAAGGGGATTGCGGCATCTCTCTGTTACTGTCTCTGTAGTGCTGCCCTAGTCACTCCTGCTTTGTGTTGTCCTGGCAGGCAGTGCTGTGCTGCACTGGGCTGGGCTGGTATGGGCTTTGGGGAAGTAGACTGCATTCCCACATGACCAATTCCTTCCCACCTGCTGTCTACCCACTGCATTGCAAAGGCCTGAAGGGAACTCCGGAAAAGGTATTAATAGGCTATCTCAGAGTAAGGGTCAGCAGAGGAGCACGCATACTGCTTAAATTAGTGTGCTATATTTACAGCACTAGTTGCAAGCTACAGTCACTGAAAGCCTCTTGAAAAGAAATGTGGCCCATGACAAATCATTATTTCTTTCCCTGAAGTTATAAGCATGGACAACCACAGTAATGACTTATCAGGCATTTTAAACTTGAACTATATCTGTGTTTCTTATTAAGGATATGGTGTAAAACTCTGACTGATCTCAGTAGGAGATTAGATAAAACAATGCAAAATATTCCAAAAATTCCTAATAAAGTCATCCATCACTCATGTTTAAGCACATAAACATGCCTAAAAGAGAATTATTTTTTTTTAATATGTGATGGAAATAAATGGTGTTAAATGAAACAAATGGAAAATAGATGTAGATAATGAGAATTCAGCATGAAAATTATGTCAAATTTTTATTTTTCAGATTCCCATGGAAACCAAAGCCTTCTAATTCTACTCCATTTTAACACCTAGGAATCAATACTAGAATCTCAATGAACCTTGTGTACCAAGGCCAACCAGCATCGAAACTTGCAAGTTTTCCGGCTTCCACAGCTGAGTGACTAGCACTATGGTGAAAGTGCCATGAACACAGGTGTTTGCATGTGAGGAGATACCATTTTGCAGATAAAACCTTTGACACTTGTTTGATAACCAAATCTGGAGGATATGTTTCTAGACACATAAGTTTTTTTAGCTTGTGGGGAAAAACAGCCACTTTTGGATCATGGAGAGAAAATAGATTACTTGGGAGACAACCTTTGATCACACATAAAGTATAGATAGAGGAGAGTAAATGAAAATTAAGATAGAATGGTTGAAAACTTTCAGTTTGGAAACTTTGAGCTCTTTTTATTTTTACAGCTGCCCCTGGAATTTCACACAATAACTTCTCAGTTCTCTAGCATTCTCTATCTGGGCATCTCAAGCTTTGTCCACTTTCTGGTGTAGAAATAAGTTGAAATGGTAAAATTTCAAGGGATGATAAACTAAGCTACAGAAATTTAGACAAAGTTCAACTTTTCAGTCCTTGGCAAGATGTGCAAACAGAAATACAATGCCCTTATATGTAATTTCCTGCCTCTGTAACTTGGCCTTTCTCAATATAAACCAAGAGAAATCCAAGCCCAAATTGGAATATGCATGAGCTTATCTGAGAGCAGACTATGCTGCTGTTCTTTTTATAAGAAATAGCTCAGGCCACACCTTAATACCAAGCAAGGAACATTTGTGGCATTTGAGCAATTGATTTCCCAGACAACATTTCTGATGGTGGCTGGCAGAGGATCTTGTGTGGGTTTTCTTTCTCTCTCTTGTCTTCCCCCACCCTCCACCCCCACTGTTGGTCTTGCTGCTGTGTCTTTATCATACTTTGTATGATGGCATGTCTACTTTGGGAAATGATGATTCCAGTGTGGGTGGATGGAAAGAGATCTGCCAGAGGGTGCAAATTTCAAATTGCTGCCACGGATACACCCTTCTGTGCTGTCTTCTCAAGATACCAGAAAAAGTCTCTAGGGAACGCCTGGGGCTTGACTCTTGGTGTAAAGATAGACTTCTAAACTATGCATTTTTCTTTCAATATTAAGGACATAGACAGTGTAAATACAGCCAGTGAACTCAAATTGCCTTAATCACTTTTCATCAAAGAGGCCATGATGAAATCCTTATTAGAAGTAGTGGAGTATTTGTATTTTTCCCCATTATTTGGTTTGGAAAATTAAAATGCTGCTTCCAAGTCAAGTTGACTCACCATTGGTGATCTTTACACTAAAGTCAGATTACATAATTTTAATATATTGATAATTACAATGTGTAAGAAGTATTTCAAAGTAGGGTGTAATGCTTACCACTGTAAATATGATACTTTGCTATGCAAAATATGATAAATAAAAACACCAGGGAAGAAAGAAAAAGTGTCTAAAATAATGTTAGTAATGATGACATACCATATCTACCTCAGCAAATAAGATGCTTTTCTCAGATGAGAAGAGTGTCTGTCTCTAGCTGTTTAAACTGATTACTCAGTTTCTGGTTCCCTGCATATCTGTCCTTATTAAAAGGAAGTGCAGAAGTTCAGTTGTGCTGTAGCCTGTGCTGTTGATTCTGTTTTGGGAACAGGGACTGGAGGGAGATGATACAAGGAGGAAAATTAAGATTTCAGAGACAGAATACTTTTAGTAAAGTATTAACTCCAGGAGTCTCTTGCTTAGGACGTGATTTGCTTAAATTAAAAAAAAAAAAAACTCCAAACCTTTATTTAAGGATATTTCTTTCAGTGTAGTATATACAGACTCCCAAGTGGATGTTTCATTGGACTTCTGAGTAGCCTCCAGTGTGTGTGTGTGTATTTAATATTTTGTACATTAAAATCTTTGACTGATGTAACTGCTTCATTTTCCTTGAAGAACTAGACCAGTAGGTCCAGTCTGCTTTCCATTAGCTTGCATACGTATGCATAGTACTTATAAAAAACTCAGCTAACTCATAGTTTCTGTTCATCAGAGCAAGATTTGAACACCAAGGAAATAAGCAGATCTGTCTGCTTATTTTGAGCCCTGTTGCACAGGCAGGCTATATCCCTTGGGTCCCTCAAACTTCCTTTCCTTGGATACTAACTTATGTTATACCTTCCTCCCAAGAGTCACACTCAATCACTACAAATGCATAATGATTAGAAGTCATGGGACTAGTTAATAATAATATAGATGGAGTTGTTTTCACAAATTACTGCTTGGAGTAGAGCACAGTGCTCCATATCAGTGTATTTATGTGATACAGGAAAAGAAATAGTGGATAAATGATCCATGTCAGGGATTTCAAAATAGCATTATTTTATGAAGACATCACAGAAGAGAGATTCATCACAGCTTAGGCAGTAGTGCCCTGTGTTTATCAGCTGAATTAGTGCTATATGCTGGTTACTGAGAATGAGGTAGAAGCTCACTATGCTTTTCCAAAGAACCCAAGTTCCTCTGATATGATGAGACTTTCCAGGCTGTGTTAGAGTCTAGAAAGTCTCAAACGAGTTTAAAATCCATATTCAAGTAAATATGGTGTTCCCTTGTCAAAGAAAACAGCCAGATTGTCATACTATGTTTGGCTTTATGTGAACAATGTATTGGGCAGATGTATGAAGCTGAAAATGTTTTACTGACAGTCCTTTTTACTTTACTGCATTGACCTATATATACAGCTATAAATTCTTATACAGTAAAAAAAAAAAAAAAAAAAAAAAAAACCCAAAAAAACCCCCAAAAAAAAAAACCAACCAAAAAAACAAAAAATTCCCCAAAAGTAGTGTGATGTTATGTGGAGTTACAATCACAACTTTGTTACAGTTTTCACAGGCATAACTCTGTCTATGGAGAGACATGCTCTTTTATATCTACAGTTGAAGATGATGCTGCTAATAGACATCCTGCTGGAAAAATCACTTTAAGTGAAGTCTGACCATTTACATACCATTTAGCACTTACTATCCTCATCACTGGATACTTGAAAAATCAAGAGTGCTTATGGCTTATATTAGTAATAAATAAATACTATTAAAACAATATCTTCTGACTTTCACAATTATGAAGGCAAAATTTTTGAGGTGAACTCAAGGCAAAACTTTTGAGGTGGATTCAAGCCAAATATAGGTAAGTGACATATTGGCAGTGTAAAGGAAAAGGAAAAACAAAGGATAAGTCGAGAACAGATGAGGTGTGAATGATTTCAGTGATTATTTATTTGTGAGTTTGTATTGGTGATGAAGTATGATCGTATCAACATTATCTCTGTATCAACAAAGTTGTGCGTGTAGAAAGAATATATCAGTTCCTCATGCACATCTTTCACTTTGTGTGCCCATGTAATGTATGTCTGATAAAGATGTACAGAGCACGATATCTCAGCTACTTTATGCTGACTCATATGTGTTTGTGAGTATATATTATGCATACATATACATATGAATAATATATATATGCAACAAGAAAGACACATATATATTTAAGCTGTAAGGATCAATTCTGACAGTGTCAGCGATACAACACAGCTGTTTTAAAGCAGTTAGCTTGCCACTTATCTATTACAGCCAGGAACAATATCATAAGGAACATTATTATTTGATTATACTAGCCCTAGGGTTTTCAAATAGGAAAACAAACAAACAGACAAAGAAAGAAAAGGAAAGAAAAGGAAAGAAAAGGAAAGAAAAGGAAAGAAAAGGAAAGAAAAG
>VXBX01002833.1:40023-106015 GCA_013400415.1 Scytalopus superciliaris
AAAAAGCGAACAGTATATCAAAGAGTGCCAGCAGAAATGTAGAAAACCTTAAAGTCTTCTACATGATATGCATAGGACGCACAGAGGGGAGGAGTGCCAGGGCGTCTGGAAATGATCTGGCTGAATTTTTAAAAGCCTGTAAGTAACCATCAGGAAATGTTTGACTGTAAAATGCAGAATGACACAGTGGATATTGTATTTTTCAAGAATCCAGGAAACTTAAAGTCTGTCTTTTCTCAGGGTTTTATCTGATTGAACATTGATATATACAATAAAATTATCTGAGTTTCATATTGTAACTATGGGGAAAAAATAGGTGGTTTTAGATAATGATTAATTTTATTTAATTTGGATATGTGTATTGGGAGGGGGAGATGATGAGTCAACACCAAGAGGTGATTGTATCTCTGATATTTGGTCATACAAATCCTGTCTCTGTCTTCAAGACACTGCTAACCTTTTGCTGTTAACTTTACTGTGCTCCATTTCCTCCTTGCTGAAGCAGGGGTATTTCTCTCCAGAAGAAAAACAAAGGTTGGTTAACCATTTATTTTTAAGGATACTCAGATAGAAGCTATTACATGTATATACAGTTGTGTGAGTGTGGAGTTAACACCATTTCTAATAATACAAATGTTATAATAGTCACTGACAACCAAAAGAAACTACACACAATGCAACTGGAAAGCCATACCAATTATCATACATGCAACAACATAATCCTTTATAATAACATTACTGAATTGAAGATAGATTTCCCCAATTGCTTTCTTGCTTGAACATGTGAAAAACACTAACTATTTGACCTTACCAACTTAATATTAAGCATGTAGAATTATAACACTTTTGGGGAAACCTTTACTTTTGAACTCATTGTTCAAATCTAAGATGGTTCAAGAGACATTTCAGCTGATGCTTGATTTAGAAAGAAGTTTTAAAAATGAGCTTTAAAATATGAGATTTAGAAACTCAATCTTCCCAGCCATCAGGAAAATTTCCCTTATGGGGAAATTCTCATGGGTCTCCTTCATTTGTGCCTCAGACTTCCACTTGGATCACAAAATGGCGAGATTATTGCAGCACCAGGAGAAAACCTATGGATGTAGATTAGATTCATCCCATCAAAACTGAGACCAAAGGCTAAGGCATCTGTGTTATGATGCCAGTCAACTGTGGCTGTAGTTGAACTGAAGCCATAGGTCAGTTGTTTTTCTGCATATCCTTCTGCAAGAGCTTATATTTTCAGATATTAGACAGAGACACTGAGCTGACCATTCCTCATTATTTCCCATAATCCACCTCATTGAAGGACCTAAATTTCGATGTAGTGATTCCAAACCTATTTTTCCATAAGTAATCCCACAACCTTCAACTGTCTGACCTTCTGAATCTGAAGGCACACTAGCAGACAAACATGAAAAGAAAAAATTCAGTGAGGAATTATGTTTGTATTCTAGGGGGACAAGGGTTTTGTTTGTTTATTTCTTAATTCATAGCACTTGATTGTAGACAATTTCCTGAGATCACAAAGAAAAGATATTATTCTGTGATTCTGTATTTCTATTAATAATTGTTAGAACTAGAGTTCTGAAAAAATATTTTCTGTCTTGTGAGAGAAAAATTAAATTAAAAAAAACCCCCTTAAACCTTAGTCTCAAAAACTGTGACTAAAAGGGCAGTCAGAATAATTTTTTGTTTTCTTTTTTTTTTCCTAAACGACACATAGGTAATAGTTTAGACCTACTTAACAGAATCCAATGAAATTAAACTTTTTAGAAAAGATTTTCAAGCTAAAGGTTTAGTGTCCAGCATTGTTTTTAAAATACATCAATTGTTACTGCATTTTTTCAACACAAATTTCTTTTTGATTTGTCTTAATTCTCTGAAATTGGAAGACATTTTTTCAGGGATGAGGCAGACTGCTCATCACATGAAGATTTCACATTCAGTTTGGAGGCTTCTCTGAAAGACAGGCTGCAGTTCAAGCAGGCCTGGTGCTAAAGAAGGAGTTACTGGGTGAGAATGTATTGACTGAGTCAAGTAGGTTAGACTACATAATTGTAATGACACCTTTGGCCTTACAAACCTATCTCTACCTGCATAAATAATGCATCAAGCATTTTACATGGTGCACAGTAATGATACAATTAATTATCTCTGATTTTCATTACATGCGCAGCTGTTAGTCTATGCTTACCATAGTTATACCTTCATAAAAGTATGATATTTGGGAAACTGAGGCTATCAAGAAAAACGTGAGTCAATGTGTTGCACAGGATTCACATTCATGAGGTAGATGATAATTTTCTTCTCTTTTTCAGTTATTTTTATCTTTTTTGTTTCCTTGACAACTGATAAGTAGACACCAGGATCAACTATTAAAAATTTGTTCATGTAGAAATTCTCATTTCTTTTCCCCTATGCCAGTATTTCTTCAAGTTCTTGAAGGGACTCAGTGTTTACCCACCAATGTAATTACTCATGTCCTCAAAAGAGTTCAGAGCTCATTTTATCATGAAACACAAGAGTTAGACTTTCAAAAATGTTCTCGTTGCAAAACTTGTGTTTTGAAATTCTTATCTTTATAGACACGTCTGTGCTTTGAGTCCAGTGAGGGTAAGGATTAGAAAGACAGAAATTAAAAACGTAGATAAAATGCCACTAACAAGAAATAACAATGGTTTGAAGGTAGGTGAGGAGGAAAGTTCTGCAGGGAAACCACCCCACCAGCAGACCGAAACACAGAAACTGAGAGGTATATAATGCACAAGAGGACTCTACTAAGCCTCGCAGGGGCTGTTGTAAGCATGAAGACTTGTTTGGGGGCTTGTTTTTCTGGAAAATAAAAAGAGAGCAGCACTTCTGAGGCATTCTCCAAACTTTTCTGATATATCAAAGCCACATTTAACATCATTATTACAGGTAAAAAAGTAAGTTACATAGAAAAGCTGGTCAACTCATGCAGTCATATGTGCAAAAAAATGGTTTCCATTAAAGATATTGGCAGAGTTTAGGTAAATTTTAGTAGGAAGGAAGGATGTCAGTGCTCACAGTATTTCAATACATGCTTCAACAGAAATAACCCCTTCCAAAAGATATTTTGTTAGAAAATATCTGAAGCCAGATAGAAGCACCAGCAGAAAGAGCCTCCTGGGAAAATGCAGGGAAAAAAAAAAAAAAAAAGAGTTTCATATGATAACTTTAAGATTTTTTTCAAATATCAGCCCACATCACAAAAACTTCTGCTTCTGCTAGAAAAGTATAGAAAAGTATAGAAAAAAAAAAACAAAACAAAACAAAAAAACCAAACAACAAAACAAAACAAAAAAAAACAAAACAAAAACACAACCAAACTAAACTACATCAAAGCAAATTAAATCAAAACAAAAACCTATAAAAAAAGTAAAAGGAAAGAAGAAACAAACCATGCCGCCAGGAAGTTTTAGGAGTTAGAGCTGGAATTTTCAAACCAGTCAAGAGAGTGCTTGATGTACCAGAAGGGTGTTACATGACATCTGGTATGTGGCCTTCCATGATAATGAGGGTGCAATCCTGCTTCAGAGATACCATTAAAAGTTTTGACACTTATTTCAGTGGAGTCTGGTAAAAAAGTAAGGTCCAGATCTTCCCTATTCCACCCATGGAATTTAAGCACTGATCTTCAGTTAATGTCACAGAAACCAAAAGCTTCTCTCTGATGTTATTTAACATTGGAGATGACTGAAATTTACTGGAATCTTCCTGATCAGACTGAAAATTCCCAAGGTTCCTCAGCTTGTGTTCCTACATGTTTTCAGAAGCACCTGGCTGGGGATTTGGCACTGATTCCTACTTCAAGACCACTGTGATGAAAAGTTCAGGCTGAGAAGTGCCTGAGGCTGCAGCTTTGTGTAGTTTTTTGTTTAATTTGGTGGTGCAGCTGGTTGATGGGATTCCTCCCCATCTGTCATTCCCACCCCCACATTACAATTTGTTTTCAGTTGTGCTCTTGCAACTGTCTGTGGGTCTTTTAAAATGACCACTCCTTGGAAAATAAAAATAAAATGAAAAAATAGCTACTTCAATACAACTAACTCTTGTGATCTGACTTACAGCTTTGCTGCATGTACAGAAAAATGGAGCAGGCAAAAATCTGTGGTGCTAATGCACAAGCATGATGGCAGGAGGGATGCAAACGTGGTCAACAGGTTCTGCCATGAAGGGTCCCTGAGGGATGTAGCCCACCAGCTGTACTCTCAGCATGCTGAATTCCTGCTGTCAGTGCTGTGGGCATTTCAGCCCCAACCCACTTTCTGTGCAATAGTAATGAGGATTGATTTTGCATCCAAGATGTATCTATGTGTGAGTTTTAGGCTTTGCCTAACATGATGGAACTTAAGACATATATTTTGAAGAATACCAGAATAAGCAGGTACAGGGTCATGTTCAATTTGTTGAAGTGAGACTTTACTGAACTGGACATTTGGCTGTTTCTGTTTTTTTAATAATGAGTGTGCAGTGTAAAAGGGGAGTAACAATGAAATATCAGTCATGTGGTGCAACTTTGCTGGAACTGTAAGGTGGTCAAGATAATTTGACTGGGTGAAATTTATATTTTTTTCAAAAGCCATGATTTTCACCTCTGAGCTATTCTGTCTTCTGAGCTATTTTCTCCTTGCAGAAGTACTTTTATGGTAAAGTTTAAGTCAGCACTATGGTCATGTGCCGGTTTTTGTCTCAGGTGGAGTTAGTTTTCTTCAGAGTGGCTGGTATGGGGCTATGTTTTGGAATTGTGCAGAATGCAGGGTTGATAATATAGAGATGTTTTTCTTATTGCTGAGTTGGGCTTACACAGAGCCAAGGCCTTTTCTGCTTTTTGTACTGCCATGCTAGCAAGGAATTTGGGAGTGCTTGGGAGGCTGAGAGGAGACACAGCTGGGACAGAAGACGCAGAATGACCAAAAGAATATTCCATACCGTATGATTTCATGCTCAGTATATAAAGTGGGAGGAAGAATGGAGGGGGACATTTGAAGTAATGGCCTTCATCTTTCCAAGCAACCATTACCTGGGATGGGCCCTGCTCTCCTGAAGATGACTGAACACATGCCTGTCTGTGGGAAGCAGTGACTTAATTCCTTGTTTTGTTTTGCTTATGTGCACAGCCCTTGCTTTCCCTATAAAACTGTCTTTATCCCAGCCTGTGAGTTTTCTACCTTTTACCCTTACAATTCTCTCCCCAGTCCTGCTAGTGGAGTGAGCAGCTGTGTGGTGGTTGGCTGCTGGCTGGGTTTAAATCATGACAGCAGAAGGACTATTTTTTAGGTCTGGAATATGAAAAATTTTATGTTTTAAAATATAGGCTCAAAGAGTTCTGTTCTTTCTATGGCAGCCAAAGACCTTAACAGCAGTAAAATATAAGACCACTTGTGAGATCTTTCTTACTGAAATCTCAAAAATTACTTATCTAATTGGGGCACAAGAAGGAATGGAAAGCAGGAAAGAGGAGCTGCAGTGGCAATGCCTGAAGCCACATTCTCTGGTGTGTTGCCCTACACAAAACAGAGTCTATAAATGCCCTGCAGCAGACTGATTTGAATGTTTCAATGCACTGCTGACTTCCAGGTAAATGCTTTCTGGCAAAAAGGTAGGCTAGAACGGAAACAGATTTGAGGAGCATGGCCTGTTTGTTGAGCTGCACAGTTAAACATGCCAAACTGTGCTTTCAAGCAAGTATTTTCAGGTCCAAATTTGGTGCACTTCAAATGGAGATGGACTTGCAATTGGCACAGAAGAGGCTGGCACAAGGTAGTAAGTGGTAGCCAGGAACAAACTCAGAAATTTTTCATTTAGCAGAGCCAGCAGTGCATCGTGGAAGAAAAGCATTCACCTTAAGGACCAGAGGCAGCATTGTGTATCTCTAACAATTATCTCCTGTGCCTTGACAGGGTGAACCGTGAAAACATCTCTGAATGGCATCTTGCTTGTTTTTTTACCCTGTGGTGTTTGCGTAAGATATATGATGTGGGATGAGAGCAGAGAGAGAGAAACGACCCCACTTTTGAAATCATGGCAAAACCCCAAAGCTCTTCAGGATATTGGGTGATGTTATCCATTTGTGTTTGTCTGAGGGTAGCTGTTTTTCTCAGAGGAAGCAGGGAAGTTAATTACACATTACTGAAGTAACAATGAAGATTTAAATCTCCTTCCTTTGCTATTCATGAGCAAAGAGGCTAAAGATGGTTGAACCTGATCTCACTGGGGCAACTCACATATGCATCTGGTAGCTTTTGCTGCAGCAGATTCTTAGCAGTTTCTCAGTTAAGGTTTTCAAAATTCTTTCAAAGCCTTCTACTCATATAAATAATCTAAATGTTTATTTACATGTACATATTTGTACTTAGAAAACAATTGATTGACTGATGGAATTTGCATTGACTGTCTGTATATGAATTCTGCGGACATATGACATTGTTTGGGTTTTAGTTGTTTCACACTGGCATTACATTTTAAAAAAACAGCCAACCATAGCAGAAAGTACTGTGCAGCATTTTATTACTTTCTTTCACTGCTTCCTTACAGTGCAGAATCTGATGCTAGCTTGGGAAGGAGTTTGTGGGTGACCTGCATAACATTTCCCACAGGACAAGAACCTGAGTGATGAGCAAAGGTGTCAGAAAAGGCCCCTGTATCACAGGCACATTCAGACAAGTCACCATTCCTTAATTTCAAGATAGGGTGCTTTGCTAACCGCTGAAGTACTGTTTCATATATTCAGCGTCTGGAGGACAAAGTGCTATGCAATGTACAAATTGCACCTTTCTCCAGCTGACACACACAAACATAATCTGCTGGCTGCTGGCTTGGAGGAGTTCATTACTGATGTTCATGCTTGTAACTTGCCAGTCAGAAATTTTTCAGTGAAATATTTTTGTGCCAGAAAAGTGCTGATGCACCGAGGTGGTTTCTTTTACATGGAAATGCTGAGCTAGACAGAAGATTCGGGGATGCTCAGATGCACTCTGCTGTGTCTTGTCAAAGTCAAACCTAAAGAGAGAGGGAGGAGCTTTGTTCCTTCACCCTCAGACCATAAGTTGACACCTAAAAGTACCTGTGTCTGCCCTGGCCTTTGGGAACAGGGACAGAGAAGGGGCCCATGACTGAGCACGGCTCTACCTTCTCCCTGGGTCTCCAGGGTCCAGCTGAGTACCTGTGTCCTTGAAGGGCAGCTGGATGTGGCCCCAGGGCTGCAGCTGTCTCCTGCAACCCAGGCACTGACCATGCTGGGGAGCCTGGTGGTATCCATGCAAAAATGTTCTGAATGAGGCATAAGGGTGAGACCCACAACTTTGCCAAAATATTTATAAAACGGAAACAGATCCTTGTTCTGCTGTTACCCACAGTTTATGGGACAGATTAGCCATAGCAGTTTGTATCAGACAACCCCTCCAAAGACATCCATCCAGGCAGTAACACTTAGTACTGCCTTTTGTTTAATGAACATTTTGCACAGTGCTCCTTAAGCAAGCTAGACTTTTAAAATTAGACTTTCAGTCCACACAGCAGATTGAATAATTCATTTTGCTACTACATAAATGGCAGTTTACTAATTTCAGTTCCTGAACTTGACTGTCATAAGGAACTTTCTGGACTGTTTCTCAGCAGTCCCTCCCCACAGAGCTCTGTGGAGGCACAAATATTCCTTTCTCTGGCTCCGACTGTCACAGCCGTTTCTTATATATATGTGTATTAATATAGACTTACAGTGCACAGGCAGGGACACATCCCTACACAGGAACAGCTTGGCATACTGTATGCGGGTGGAGAGTTAAAGTAGCAAAGGGATGGTATGAATATACAATTTGTGTCCTTTTAGGAATATTCCAGGCTAACAGTTTCAAGTGTAGAACCTGGCAGTGATTTTTGTTTAATTTTTTTTCTGCTATTACCATACTTTTAGAAGCCCATAAAGAATTGAAAATTAAAAACATAAAAATCAGAAAGGTGATTTTTGTTAGAAAGCGGCAACCTGATACTCTTCATTGACACCTCCTACATTCAATGTGATTTTTCCAAAGCTGTGGAGCCTGTAGTGCAACAATTTTTTCACATTTCCTTCCCACAAAGGACTTCTTCCCTCTAAGATCTGCAGTGTGGTGACATGGACTTGCAACTGGGTCACTGGTAAATCCTCTCTGCACCCAGGACCTCAAGGCAACATGCAATGCAAATTTGATAATTTATGAGCCTTAGATCTGACTTGACTGTAGTTCTTGGATCCTTAGCAAGAAGGTTAGCTCTCCCAGGAACCCTCAGGATGAATCCAGGCTGTTGGGAGTTTATAGCCTTGAATACTTGGTCAGAAGCTTGTAAGGTCAGCTTTTTTTTTAAATGATCTTCATTTTACTTCCTACATTTGGAATTCCTGAGTCAGTCTTCCAGAGTTTACAATTCCAGGGTAAATCTGGCATGAGGATTCTCCCTCAGTGGATATCATAGCACCTTCAGACTTTAAGACCAGCTGATCCTGTCCTTTAGTAGCAGCAAAATTAGAAAATGCAATCTGCAGCAAGGTTTCAGCAGCATACATTCCATCAGAACAGTGTCTTTCAAAAATTTAGCTGTTACTCTGTCTTTTTTTCAGATTACTCAAAATAAACACATTGAAATTGCCTAATTGCAGATTGAGCTGACTGTTCTGCACTCCTGATCACAAGTTGGGCTGGAGCAGTGAGGATTTGATGTGGACCCCCTGATGAGCTCCATGTCATGCACACTGGTTCTGTTTCCAGGACAAGTCCATGAGATTCCTTTAGGAGCAAAAGACACGGGAAGCACTGCTGGAGGTGTGCACTGAGTCTGCTTCAACCTCTGATGGGTCATAAGGGTCCAAAGTGGTGACCAGACCTTTGGACAGCTCCAAACCTTTTATGTTTAGTTGATACTCAGTCTGGACTAAATTTAGACCAAAGTAAAACCCCTGGGCCACATGTGGTGCAGATGTAGGGCCTTCAGCAGCAAGGGCTTCATTCCATTGGTCTGCTTTTATTATGCCGAAATGTCTACAAATATAGATGATATATTAGAGTATTACAAATGCAGATAAAATCTTAGAGTATTGAAACTTAGCCTGCACTGGAGATTTCCAGATTTAGCAAATCTGGTCAGTCATAATCTGTCAGTCTGTCAAAGCTCATTCAGAAAGTGTAGCAGAGAGTTCACATCTTGAAAAAAAAAATTAATATGATTTTTATAGTCCATAGTATCATTTATTTTATTTTGCTGCATGTCAGATGAATAAAAAAGGTAATTCTTCTAATGATACTGCTATCCACTGAGATAAATCAGGGTCAGATTCTGTCTAACTTCAGGAATAAAACTTTCGGCTTTTGACTTTTTTTTTTTTTTTAAATTCAGTTTAAATTAAAGAGTTCACCTGTAATCTTGGAGAAAAGTACATATTTATTAGCAGAAAATATTCAGTGTGAAAATCCCTGTGTGAAATGCCTGATTTCCTATATTTATAAAGAACTATATTGGCAAAATGGATTTTGTTTATTAACATTTGAGGAATCATGTTATTTATTCACTGTACTTGTTATTTTTTATTTATTATCCCTCTATTTTAAATGTTTTGTCATTCATTTAGGAAGTATAATGCATGTGACTCAAACTGGAGACTGTGCACATTTGAAGGACTAAATTAAAGAAATTTAAGATGAAGGGAAATGCAAATACCAAGCCCCACAACATTTCAATGCCCACTCCAGTTCAGGGGAGTGGCAGTGACTGACAGATTTGCCAAGTACATACCATGAGGTATCAGCTTTACTCAATTTTTCCTTCACATGCAGGATCCCTTGTGTGGCTCAGATACTTGGTCATACTCCTCTCCAGAGAGATGGCTGAGAAAGGGATTGCAGTAGCTGAGGCCACATGCTTGCTGTGACTGCTTGCTGGGAAATTGCTGTGGCCCCTCCCAGGTCCTCTGTCTCTGGCATGAGGCAAGAGCCATGACTGGAGTGAGTCTATTGTGTGAGGACAATATAGACTGGTCGTCCTCCATGGGAGCTGGTGTGTGTCTGATATTCTGTGTGTCCACGTCTTCTGGCTACTTTTGGGGCCACTGAAGTAATCTTCATCCTCTGGTGGAGGTAGTGGAAATAGGGGCTGTGGAACTTCCTCACACCCTTCCTCTAAGGTTTGCACTGAGTGTACAATGTCATTCTCAGATTAGTGGAATGTGACAAAAAATGTTTAAGTGCTGTCTTGAGACATTTGGCAAGCAAATACGCCTGATTTGTTAATGAGTTTAAAAAAAGGAAACAAGTAAAAACAAGGGAAATAGAAAATAATTCATAATTTGTAATTGTTTGTTCAAAGCTATCACTGCATATTTCTGAATAGTAAATATTTTTTAAAGATTCAGAACTCTCAAAAGTTATTCACATAACCCAGAAATAATCTACATTATCAAAGAATGTTACTGTAACAATTATCCACTCTAATCAGCTGAGTTTATCATTACAGCAGTCTGTAGGCATGTATAGTGGTCATAACTTTGCAGTGTGGGAACAAGTGTAAGCAAATATAATATAGACAAGGTCAGCTAACATTTTAGTAATGTGATTTGGTCTCCAAATTAGTGGCAAATTGGAGTGATTTCCAGTAGAAGACAATGCAAAACAGAATAAATCTATCTTATCTGACATGAAGCACTGGAATAAAAATACCTCAGCTTTATACTCCAGGAAAAGACAAGGACAATTAGCCAGAAAACTTTAAACATCATGATGTTGTGGACAAAACTAGTATCATACTGGGCCATATTAACAGATTCAAGCAGTCTGTAAGACAGATGAATTCCTCTGGGTACTGTCTGCAGAATTCCTAAGGTTTCAACCAAACAACTATTCAGTTTTAGCCAGAGGACTGTACGGGATGCAAGTACCCATCACAGATTGCTTAGGTGGGAGCAGCAGAAATTATGAGAGTTATGACCATGTTTTATGATATACAACTATTTTCTGACAGAAATGGGTTTGCCTAATTTGAAAAAAAGACCTGTTAACAATTTTTAAATCTGCAATAGGTAGCTGTGAAAAGAAAGAGAAAAACAAATTTCTTTGTGTCCTTGGAAAATGCAATACAAGGGATACAAGCTTAAACTCGATGCATTTGAGAAAGCCTTCTAGGAACAGTGCAGCATTAAAAGCAATAGTTTGGAAAGACTGAAGGATATGCACCCAGCAAAGATTTGTAAGAACATATTAGGCAAGTGTAGGCTAGGAGGGACAGGAGAATGACATCTGGCCTTTGCAACACGTGAATTGGCTAGATGGTTTCTCAAGACCATCCACAGAATCACTCTATATGTATCTTTCTTTGATTCTTTTCCTTAAGCCCACCATAATCAATGTTTTCTGTCTCCTCTGTCAAGTGCTAATATCTGTTGCACTGGCTGCAGTCCAAAGCACAGTCACCAGAAAGGTACCAGTGTTAGTGCAGCAGCACTGACAACATAAGACACAAGTGCTGTAAATGCAAATCCTTAGGCACACATGTAATATTTTCCAGGATTTTTTTGTCATGAGAACTGAAAAAATGTGTGGTTTTAAGTTCTGATCTTTTAGCTTCTGTATCTCATAAACAAACAGGACTAAATTAAAATTCCCCACCTTGCTCCCCATATTGGGAAAGGGGCCTTGAAATCTTCGCTCAATATTTCAGCTTTCAGGTGAGTCTGGCTCTGTGCAACTTTTGGATTGAAACCTTGGGGAAAAACACCTGACTTCAAAACAGCTTTATTGTCATTCTGCTTCTAGGTGGGAAGTTCAGTGTAGCTGCACGTAATACACAGCACTGAAATCTTTGATCTTTTGTATTTCTGTTCACATTTACAGTTGTGGAACTTATACATACAATTTATTTCATGTGCCTCTGAAACTGTTTCCTTCAACCTTCAGGGATGTTGTATTTTCCTAATGTAAATGTATTCATTTGTTGTCATATTTCTAGATCTGGAATTGCTTTCCACATACTGTCTCTGAAAAATAACAAGTGTGCACACACTTTATTATTAAAATCACCCATACCCATTACCATTAGCAATGAAGGTTAGTGTCAGGGTTCTTTGACCGACAGTAATGTGTGAATTCATAACAAGATGTAGTACAGTCAGATTTTAGCATCCTGTCAAACGTGTAAGTAGAATTCAATGTATTCAAATCCATATTTTACAGTGCTCAAGTTTGCAAGCTTATTAACATCGATGGTATGATTATATAAACCTTTTTGGTTATTTGTACTGTAAAAGAGTGAGAAAAATTATTGGATAATTAATTACATATTTTTTCAAGAAGCTTTCAATCTATTTCCATTTATTTCTTTCTCCCTAATTCTGTATGAGATTAATTTATTTTTTCCTGTCCATTATTGTTGATTTTTGGTTCCTATATATTGCTACTACTGCCACCAGTTACACTGAACAGTTAAACTTGAATATGAAGTGACATATATTTTTACAAATCTGTAAGAGGGCAACTACAGGTAAGTTTCCTTGAAGGAAAAATATAGTCTGTCTACCTCCTTTATCAGGTTCATAGATATTCAGGTAGTAAATGTTGATGAGTTTGTTTCTTTTAATTATATGTTTCTTCATGAAAACTGGAGCTTTTCCTGTAAGATGTGGAGCTTATGACATCTTTTTATTGTCTCAGATATGGATTACTATAATATGCTGCCCTTGTGCTTAGTGTAAGAGCATTTGTAAATGGCATTTCTTGTTGGATAAGGCTCCTTTCTTATAATATGATGGGAAAATGTGTTTTATCTCTGCTCAATGATATGTACTGCCATCAAGTTGATTTTTGCTTAGAGTTTAAGATGACAGTTTTGGTCTGTTGTATTCAATCTTAACTATGTGAAAGATTAATTTATTTCTTTGCAATACTTCCATTACTAGCAAAGTCATCAATGCACCTGAAATTACATCTCTTAGTTTAAATGAGAAATATTCCTCAGTCAGAGTCCTGAAGGCTGGGATTATTTTTTTTTTCTGCATTTCAGTAGAACACTTTGTGGTTGCTTCAGAAGCTTTTACATATATTCATGGGAAAATATTGTTGAATTGTCATTCTGACAAAAGGAGGAAGGGAACTTCTGTGGTGGTGGGATCAGGTCCTTCATAGGTATTTGAACCTGGTGTTAGAGAACTTGACTTTCCAGAAGTTTGAGTTTGACCTGAGCATCCTCTATTACAGCAAATCAGCACATTACAAGTTGAGGTAGACCTACCTAAAACTGGCTTAGAAAAAAGATGCACTGCCATCGATGTTGTAAGGTCATCCTGTACTTTGGGACACTTCTTAAAACTGGTGATTAGTTCAAAGGCACAGAAGAAACTCATCCCCAGCAGAGAGTTAACAAGAATCCAGTTTTTCAGGGTGACATTTGTTACAATGGAGGGACTGGGAATTGTGCTGTCCTTCCTTCAGCCTGCTCAGATCAGACGAGGTTGAGGTTATGTCTCTTCATAAGATTAATGCTTTGTTCTTGCAGTACTGGATTGACTGTTTTGATAAATACAGCAAAATCAATCAATATCTCAATTATCTTCCTTACAGTTTAGATTTATTACACCTAAGTAGGAACCAAAATAAAACACTTTTCTGTATTAATGAGTGACTCAAACAGGCCTGTCTGGGAATCTTAAAACTTAGGGATTTAAGACAGAAACTAATTTATATATGTCCTAGTTACAGTGGCCTGGACAAGTTTATGACTGTGTGGTGTAACCAAAACTGTGTATTCTACATCCGCTGTGTCATTTCTCACAAACTGATAATAATGGATCATTGACAGAAGCTGCCCAGGGCACACCTGACCCCTCAGGCTAGATGGGTGTTAAAGAACCCTGTGAGGCAGCAGAGTGTCTTCACACCAGTGGTAACTTCCGTTCAGGGAGCCACTAGCACCTTCACACCCAGCCTGAGGGATGATGTCTGCTAATGAGCCATCAGGGATTCTAAAAATGTCCCATGACTCACAGAGTAAATCACCCATTGTGAAACTCCTTACCCTGGGAGAGGTACTGGGCATTCCCATCTGAACCTAAGCACATATAATCCTAGGGTGTCGTGACTTCTGGTACCACTCCTTGGATCCAGAGGAGAACCAGAACCTCAACAGGACAGTGACTGCCACTCTCAACCGGACTCCTCATCCACAGGTTTTCCTTCCTTTTTACTTTGTACTGGGCAGGGAACTATGTGGCGGTCAGCACAGGGGCTAATGAACATAATTCTGTTTGTGCCCCACAATGCTGAGTTATACCTCTGTTTTTTGTGGGTTGAAACCAATTTTTCTTCATATCATTGTATTTATTGTAATCTTTTTATTAAATTATAACTCTGACTTGTAATCTCTTTTTGAGTTTGGTTCATTTGTCCTGCCAGTTTACCTTTAAACCAGCACAACACAGAAACCAGAAACTACACAGAAAGGACTGGGATCTTTTCCCATTCCATGTCTTCCAACAACAGTTAAGACATTTAATTTTGTCTATAGAAACAGACATTTCTTTGCATTTGTGTTTTCAATAGTTACGAATGCACAGAATGCAGAAATTGAAGATAATTGCAGATAATTTTGAATAATTTCTTATTTTAGAGCAAACTTCAAGATGCTACTTAATTTTGATCACTGAAACAAGCTCACAGTCACTTTTCTCTGGATACTTTGCAGACGAGTTTACTGTGAGATATCATTATAAATTAGTGGCTTTTTTTCAGCTTATACCCACTGACTACATCTCTACCCTAGTTGTTGCTCCTCATTTCTCATTCAGAGCGATGTGCTTCAGTCCCACTCTGACCCACACTGAGGTAGAATGGATTTGCTGACAAGTAGGTCTGGTAGCAAAAAGGAAGGCAGTGCATTGGTTCCATCCTTCCCAGCCTTACAACTGTCACAGCCGCAGAAATTGCTGTATAAAACAGTCATGGAGCCGAACATTTTTTCTAGAGTAAAGTTAGTTAAATGGTAACAATTAAATTTATCAGGTCACAAGCAACAAGAATTACTTTATTTAAGGGATTCTTGGCACTTAAAGCATGGGGGGTTTAAAGTGTTCTTCCATGTAATGGTTATTTGATATCACAACTAGAAATTTCTACACATAAAGAATAAATTAATATGAAATAATACAATAAGTCACTATTGATATGAGTAGGAGAAGTTCAGCTCCATTGATCAGTGTGAGCAGATCCTAGCTAGGAAAAAAGGAGCAGTGCAAATGTCATGAAAGACCTTTTCTGCCTCAGTTGAGTATGTCAGTGATGGAAGTTTATGAAACTAGAAATCTTATTTTGGCCCACAATTATTTTGGAGATCAGGGCCCCAGTACCATAAAACAGTTTGCACCAGTTAAGACTCATACTAGAATAAACTGGAGTTTTGTGTTTCTTAGCATTGCCTTGGTTCTGAGCTTCTTCAACTGCATGGTATTTTCTGCTTCTCAGAACGGGAGAAATTAGACATGGAAGAGACCTTATACTTCTCCTTATCTCCCTCCGCCCCCACTTCATGACAATGGAAAATAGTCCACAAAGAATACTTATTAGTTCATTTTCCAGTCTAGTTTTAAAAGTCACAGCTGATAGAATTGTTCCTTTGGGATATAATGCTTCTACTTGCAGGAAGTTTTATTCAGTATTCAATCTAATTTTCCCTTACTCAGCTTGATCCCAGATGTAAAACCTTCTAAGAAACAAAATAATCCTTCTACCTCTTTGTAAATGTGAGAAAAATCAGACCAGGATAATGAAAATTGTGGTGTTTGATACCAAAAGTATTTTCTTAATGTTGATCTAGAAGAGAAAACGTGTGTGTATGGATACATCTTTTTATCACAACCATTGTGAAATTCAAAGGATTTTTTGCCACTGACTTAAATTGGTCCAGGTTTCAATGATGTATATATTCAGAGCTCCCCATAAGAAAAGAAAAGGCTTAAAAATGTTCACTTGTGTAGATTATGAAGACCACATCCTTTCAGATGCTTAGAACTTGGAAAAAGATCTTTACTTCAAGACTCACCTGGAAGTCTGTCATTTTGGTACATGACAATTTCAGGCAGCTTGATAGATCATCACCAGAGACAATAAGTGAGCAACAGGGCCAGGGAATAGGGATCTCCCAGCCTTTTTCACCTTCCACTGGATAAGGAACTGGATGATGCTGCACTTCAAAACTTTTCTTTTCTGTCCATGTCCAAGAACATCCATGAAGGACCATGATCCTCTGAGGAAGAGCTCATCTCCTGCACTGTCCTGATCCTGACTATTCAGCTCAGCCTCATCCATCATGTGCACCAGGGGTCCTTGTATTTCCCTTCCTCTCCTTTGTTTTACTCACCTCACTTATTTTATATCTTGAATAAAGACAGAAAAGGCAGGCACAATCTTTTCCTCTTTTTAATTTTTTTTAAATTATTTTTTCTACACCAGTTTTATCTGTTTTCCCTGCCTAAAGTTATTTTCTAGTTTAGTTTCAGCTCTTCTATTTCCCACTGAACCAGGAGAGTAATGTGTTCCCTTGGACAAGAGTCTAAGCAGAAGCTGGTGGAAATGAGAAATTACCTGCTTTTATATTTTTATTTTTTAAAGACCTGGCCTAAAGATTGAGAATATGCTTATTCTCAAAAAGAATGATGTCAGGGAAATGGGAGGAATTTTACATTTTTAAAAATGTTTGTTTATTATTCCCAGAATTTCCTTAAAATCTTTATTCCTCTTTAAAGTGAGATTGAAAGATTTTGTTTGAAGTAACCTTTTTGATATGCAGATTTTACTGTATGTATGTGAGAAAAACAATGCCTTCTATGGAAAACAGGAAGGAAGATACCTATTTCCAAAATATATTTTCTGTCAAAACCAGATTTTGTTGGGAGTATTTCCTTGTTTCATCTTAACCTCCAAAACCTGATTTATTTCTGCTTCTGTACTGAAATGTTGCTGGTTTATTTCTACTAATGTTAACTCTGAAGAAAAATAAGTGGTTGAGAGAATGGCTGGTAGGAGGCATTTTTCATATATTTACATTTATTTTATTTATTTCATTTTATTGGCAATTTAATTAATGTATTTTTGCTTTCTCAAACTTCCTGAAAAATTTCCACTGAGCCTTGCAAAGGACTCAGGTTCTCATTTTGCTGCACCAAAATTCTGGACCAAGGATTACCAATACTTCATTTTCCCTGCAAATCACATTAGCACAACAGTCTCTTTTATGGGAATATTTACAGTCAGGATTCATATCAGTAAGGTGTCTGCAACATGTATCTAACAGCAGAAGTTTGTCTTCATGACTAGACTAACTGATATGAAGAGGATGTGCAATTTCAGAAGTGCCAGCATATGAAATCATGACAGTACTATGCTCTCCACTTTGAGGAATTTGGTAACGTGGAGTTCACAAATAAGGTTAAGTATAGAAGGAGTTGTTTGAAACAAAGCAAAATAAATCATCTTAGGGAGAGGATGGAAATGGCTTAATGGATATTTTTGAGGCTACACAAAGCTGAATATGAATATGAATATGAAACCCCTGAAAGATTATTTGAATCATAAAAGTTTGTGCCTCTCATGTTCAAAGGAATGAAATGGTCTTAATAAAATTTGGCACCTCACAGGCATCACAACTAGTTTTCTCCAGGAGCTGCAACGAGCTTCATCTACAGCTGAAGAGGATGATCTTTCTTGCAGTGCCCATCTAAATAAGTTGTTTGGACATGTTTGGGGTTTTTCATCGAACGTACTTTGAAACCCCCATGACATGTGATAGCACTTAGCTCAGGGGCAAAGTCTCACAGGAAACTTGCATTACGTATTTCACATCCCTAATGTAATTATCAGGCCAAAAAATATACATGGGAGCAATGAAGCTTGTCCACTCAAGCATTGCATTTCCAGTGCACGGTGTTATTCTTGACAGAGCCAGGGAGGGAGAGGAAATTTAGGGAGTGCTGATCTGAATTTCAGAAGCAGATTCAGATTAATGGCAGATCGTGGCTGCTTAATAGTGAGCTGCAACCTCTGCTTGGCTGCTGGTCTGTCTGAGGCTACAGCACGAGGCCTTCCTGCAGGGCTGCCAGCAGCTTCTATTGCTAATTTATGATTGCCAGGGATCTTTTGTTACGACCACATATTATTTATTTATCTTTCATTTATTAAAAAAAAAATAAAAATCCAAGAAGCACAAGCTAGTGTGTGCTTTGCAAAATTGCTGCAAGGAGTCTGAACTGGAGAGAGGATGTACCTAATAATCACTAGCCCTGATAAAAAGGGGGGAAAAGAAGAATGTAATTGTGGCTCTTAAATATGACTATCACGAGTGAAACTCTCCAGTTAGACTAGATAAAACCAAAAACAAAAGGGAACTGGAGTTACACTAACAGCAGCGTAATAGCTGCAATTATCGGCTGGGCTCCCAGTTGGAGTTCCCACCCATCAGAGCCCGAGGTGAAAAATGTCAGGAGGATAGAGTGAAAGGCCTGCCTGAAAATGCAAAACCGCAGAGCATTCACTTGCTAAAAGACTTGGATGAGCTACTCGTTCTGGTCTTTGTGCTCTTTTAAATACAACCATCTAGTTGTCTTGGAGACAAGCACGTGGGGGGAAAAAAGCCACTCAATATTCGTATGCCTGACTATAATCCCCTGTTATGGATCAGCTAAGTAATAGTCTAAGTACAAAAAGTATAAAATATTAACCTGACAAACTACTCTGCTTAAGTCAATGACATATGGATAGAAGATGTGGGTAACAAGAGGTTTATTAAAATGCTCCAGTTCAGCTGCAGCAGGAGTGACAGAATAAAAACATTACTTGTAAAACGGAAAGGGTAGGGAAATATTAACACTGAAGCGCAGATGAGCAAATTCTCCTGGAAATCTCAGAGAAGCAAACAGCAAATGAGGTTGATTAAAATTACTGTAATTGTGGTGACAAGTTGTACGCCACTTGAACACCCTACTGTACATAGTTCCAGATGTAAATTTGGGCTCTAATTTGCCAGTCCTTGAAGACAGTGATAAAACTCCCCTTGACTTCAAAGCAGAACAGGAGACTTCAATTCATAGGAAAGAAAGAAATGTCTGACTTTAACACATAAGATCAGTAGCCCTAAAATAGATCTTGAAGGGATCACTAGAATTTATTGATATAAATTGGACAACTTCAGTTACTTTTGTTTGATTATGATAAGTTTTGAATATAACACCAAACATTTGTATAATACTTTTCAGGAACATCCAGGAGCAGGATCAGCATTTTCTTTTGAAACTCAGTTCTAGCACAGTGCTCGGCTTCAGATGTGTTAGAAGAGAGTTACTCTCACACTGAGATCTCACCTTTAGAAAACGAGTCCTTCTAAAAGGATTTAAAGCAAAGCACTTAGAAGTCATCCAGAACCATTATTCACTTTTAAAAATCTTGGCAAAAGCATTTGTTTTACCCATTTATACTAATGATATCATGCTGCGTCTGTGTTAATACACTTCTGTTTAATTCTGAGACAGTCACTGTATGTTTCCCATCAGTAAGTGGATGCACCTTAATCTTACCGAAGAGGACAAACATGTTTTAACATCTGGATAACTGAGATAGAATTACAGAGGTGCTTTGCCCCTAGTTCATACTATTAGAACTTTTGTTACCACCAGCTACCAGTGTGAGAAAAATCTCCTTTGTTCAATTTAGAGAAAATACAAATATCTGTGCAACAATGAAGTTTAGCAGACAAGGAAAGTTTTTATTTTAGCACGTGCTGGGTGCTCAGGCCGCAAGGGTCCAAAAAGCACACCCCTCCCTCTAAAGTCATGCTTTTTATAAATCTCTAGAGTCCCGCCCTGTTAGCATAATGAGAGGAGTGGGCATCTTATTCTGATTGGTTTTGATGTAGCCCCCTTTGCGGGGAGACGGGGTCTATTGGTCAAGATGACCACCCTCTCCTGCAGACAAAGGCCTGCCACGTGGCGTGGGGGCCTGTTTTAGCCATATCTTTATCCACTTTCATAATTCTCTATTCCCAAATGCAAATTGCCCCGGCACCAGCTCCAGACCAGACCTGGTACCTTACAGCCTTCACGGTACGCCTAAAAAACAATTTCTAAGTTAATGAACCATTTGCTTGTAATAAAACCATGGGGTTTTTTATTTCTCATACCAGGATATTTTTCTTTTTTATACCCTTCTCCCACAGAATCTGTGTGCATTGCCCCAGCCTTTTAAATAGTGTACTTAAACCTAGTGTTCATAGTCTGTGAACTGTCAAAGCTTTCTTAAAAAAATTAAAACAAACTAATTATTTGGTAGGATATTTTGCTATCTTCTGCTATCAGACATTATTGTAGTAGTCATCAAAGTCTGCACTGTCAAAGCTATGCTGAAATGGAAAAGAGGAAACTGCAGTTAGATTGCTACTTATGGATGACATTTGTGCCTAATCTATCCACTACACACAGTGCTTTGAAATCAGTGCACTTCTCTGAGATGCTGTGGCAGGCAGTGTTTATGCCAGTTTAAGTCTACTGAAATTAGCGGAGATAGAGAGTTCTGGTATTTTCTTTTGGTGATCCATGGATGATATAAGCAACCTTAATCATGTAGAAAGTCTAATAAAATCCTGCCTTCAGTAAGGTCTATGAGATTTGAAGGCTATGAAAATATGTTTACAATGACTGAGATTTCAAAAAAAGCCTGACTGCTAATGAAAAATAGTCCTGAACACAGTTGAAGAGGTATTCAAGCTTGTGGTTAGGCTGATGCCAGATGTTGATGCAGAGGAAAGGGAAGTTGAGGAAATTTAAGAAAAATAGGTACACGAACCCTTAGGATATTGGGTTACCAGCCAGCTGGGAGACACCTGGAAAGCAGCTATTTAAATCTGTTTGAAGTAAGAGCCTCCTGTAGAGGGATTGGCCAGAGGGTCTGGAGAGCAGAAAAGGCAGATCTGAAGCCCTTTCTGCTCCTCCTAATGCCTCCTACCTCCCTCAGCCTGCAAGGGATAATTTCCAGAGCCCCACAGTCCCTGGCAAGGGGCCGGAGCAGCCTGTGGAGAGGGAGCACTGTGCTGGAAGTGAGAGAGAGAGAGAGCTAGTGCAGCACCCATCTCCTGCCTGCCAAGTGGTAGCTAAGGGCATGGCAGAAGAGGTGGCAATGGAGTGTTTGCAGAAAACTGAGGGACAGAAAGAGCAAAGGTGATTTCATCTACCAGAAACAACGTTTTTGGTTTTTTTAGAGATTTTTTTTTTTTTTGCATTTTGTTTGGGTTTTATTTTGTTTTGCTTTGCTTGTTTTGTTTTTCATTTTTATTTAACATTGGTTTTATTTTCCCCATTTTTATATTATCTTTAACAAGAACTTACTTTGTGATGAATTGCTAATTAGTTGGCATTTATTTCAGTAATTAGTTACCTCAAACATAATTTCATTCACCTATATCCAAAATACTGCCAGCTTTTATAGATTTATTTTTTTACAATGTCAGAAAATATGTATGTATGCATACAAAAATACACAGAGAAACAGATAAAATTTAGTTTCTACTTTTACTATTTGTATATATGTTCAGTTGCCTGAACTGCAATCTTGATTAAGAATACAATCTTTCATTAAATATGTGGCATATAGATTATATATAATACATTACATGCTTTATGTCTCTCTCCTTTTTTCAGATCTGCACAAAAAAACATTGAAAATGGAAAGTGAATGCATTTTAACAGTATAAAAATGAAAGTACAAATAAAAAAAAAAGTTATTTATTATTTGCAGAACTCATCCAAATTTTTAACCTTAAACCAATTCAGTACTCAAGTAGAATTTGCTTTATCTCTATTAGTGATAGCCATGAAGCACAAGAATTCAGTTGCTTTTTGGAGACTTTGCCTCTCCAGGGAACTCATTTTGATCGCTGGCTTTTCCTGCCTCAGTTCTCCCCCTGTGAAATGGGGATAACCATCTTCTCTCTGCCTGTCAGGAGGTGGTCTGAGGAAATGTGCATTCAAGGATATTTGGATATTAGCACAAGGAATCTGTATAAACATTTCAGAGGGAGGTAAACAGAACCAGACAAAGTTGATGTACATTAAATTATAATTTTCTACCTTGCTTTATAGTTTTGCCTTTTTGTGTGTTTGTTGTTTCTTGCCTCTGCCTGTAATTTTGCTGGAGGGGTATGTTTTGAATTAATAAGAAGCTGAGTTTTCTGGTTGTGGCTCAGCATCTGAAGACTAGCTGTGCACTTGCTATTGTTCAGAAACACGCTGTAGCTCCTGGGAAACGTCTAAATCAGGGTTTAAATAGCCAGTTCAGGTAGAGCTTATTCTAGATTAACTCATCTTGGTCACTTCTTCATGGGGACACAGTGGGGTGGAGAACTCGTGCACTATTTCAATGTCAGCTTATGGAGGAGGATGTTCAGACACTGATAGTCTCTCTTCCCCATTCCTCGTTGCTATTTATATTCCTCAAAGGCATATGTATTCAAAGGTAACAGGAAATGTAGGGTGTTTAAATTTTTTGTTGCTCTGTTGAAACGGTTTTGTATGTGGGGGACTCCGCAACTTCTTCAGGTGAATATAACCATTTCTTTAAATGCCTTCCTTATTCTGGACTCTTAGCACGGGACTGAGCACTGCACAATGTCATGCTTGAATCCTTCTTCCTGCTTCAAGACCCACTGTCCCCTTCACAAACTTTCTTGCTTTACATGCCAAATATATCCTCTATCACAAACCTATGCTTCTGTCCCAAAAAGGGTCTCAATATGTGGAATCTTCAAGCTTGGCTATAGACGTTTATGGCACTTTTGAGATAGCATCAAATTTTGATAGTAAATGCAACAAATTAGTTTTTAATCATTCTTTTTCGGATGGAGAAGTAACAGAAACAGTGATACATTTCACTCTCTACAGGAAGTACTTTTTAAAAAATGCTCTGGCTGATTATATCTACTTTCCGTAAGCCTTCCTGGTGGACACTAAAGGAAGATGTGACTCTGCTGTAAAGTGATCCAGTTTTGAAAAGGAGCACTCTGATATTACTGCGTTTTAACAATGCTTAATGGGTTTATAATTCTATTCAGCATTTTAACTGGAAAGCAGGAATAGGAAGTAGGTGGCAAAATATGCCCCTTTTATTGATCATTATGCACCAAACCCCAAAAGATAAGTAGAGGGGTGAGGGATCTGGTGTCAGTGGACAGGCAGGAGACACCAACACATTACTGATCATTTAAAAACTGCATTTTGAAACCAAAACATCTGTGAATCCTCTGAAAAGGCTGAATATTTTAGCACATGTATTCTGCTCATAAAAACACT
Source organism: Scytalopus superciliaris (assembly GCA_013400415.1). NCBI lineage: Eukaryota > Metazoa > Chordata > Aves > Passeriformes > Rhinocryptidae > Scytalopus > Scytalopus superciliaris. The sequence continues at coordinate 63,389 of VXBX01002833.1, forward strand.
CTTGCTTGCCAGTGTTGTAATTTTATCTATATTAACAAAAAACATTATGAACACAAGTTAAACTGGCTATTGCAATAAATGAAAATGGCAATTCCATTTATTTAATTGGCTGGTACCCAATATCTTTTTATTCTTAGAATGAAACAGCTGGGATCGTGAAAAGTTAGAACTACTCTGTAACAGCTGCTCTATGATATCATTGCTTTCATAGGAAGAAGACAGAGGTTCACCTGGCAGAGAAGAGATGGCTAAAATACACATCATTAAAATATGAAAGAAAAATCAATAAAATCTTTTTTCCTTCCTACTCTTTGGGGAATAATTTTCTGGGTAACAGAATCATTATTTTAAGTATTCACTCAAAGATCCATTTTGTCACTGTTAGTCCTGATGAATACTATCTTTTCCATAAATAGCCTCACTGGTAGAGTCTGGGGCCTTTAGTACTTTCACTTTTCATACTCATTCATTATTCATTGAAAAAAAAAAAAGTGTTATTGCTCAAAGAAATTATTTCTTGGGTAAACTACTACCCAAATTAGTGAGTACTGTATTAGAAGTTGTTCGTATGGGTTAATACTTTTCTGTGCTCAGGTCCCCAAGCTTCATGATCCCACTTCTGAGATAGCTAGAACTATTTTCAACAAGATGTCAAGGAAGGATGAATACCAAATACTAGATCATTAAAGATACTGGTGTGCAGATAAATGCAACATATTTTCCTTTTCTGCTTGATATCCTGTCCCTCCTCAAATCCTTTAAGAAGGAAGGATTAACAGGTTACAGAGGAGGCCTGAAGTGCAGCCTGAAAATAGTCCTGGAAACCTTTTCTCCAAAGACTTGTGGTGTTTTGGACAGCTGCTAAAATATCTACTATGGCCTTTTGCCAGTTCCACCACATTTCTTTCTTGATTTGGAAGCTCTTTGGAGGAGGGATTATGCATTTGGGGAGCTCTGCCCTAGTGAGGCTCTGGCCAAGGCGTTTGTGTATCCCCATAAGTAGCATCACTGAGAGCACTGGGTAATGTCATAATGGTTTCTAAATACTCAGCCAGACTCAGTGCTGCACCACCATTTGATCATACATTTCTACTGTTGTCAGAGCAGTTTTGACTGTTCCCTGGAAATGTCTGTTATTCACCCTAGAATATTTTTGGCCCACCTGTAGAACACCAGGCACATGTTTGTTAATAGCCATAGTACAATGAGAAGTGATATTTTAAATAAATTCATAACTTTTAAGACCAAAGGGATTGTAAAGGTATAAGGTTATGTTTCCTATGTATTAAAAGTTATAATGCTTTTCCCACAGAACATCCCTTATTGGAAAACATATTTTTCATTTTTTNGAATATCTAGTTATGGAATCTGCAGTTGGACACCAAAACACATCAAACATTGACTTCTTCAGTCTTTACCAAATGTTGCAGCCAAGAAGAACTATTTGCAGAGAAAAGCAGATAGTGCAGAGGACCCTGCATCTGTCCTGGGCACATTTGGGATGAATACTTTGAACTAGCTCTGATTAGGTTGCATGAATACTCCCTGGCCATCACAACACCTGAGGTGTGTTTCTCCAACACATCTTCCAAATATTTTATTTTATGTAAAAGGGGGACCAGTTTTGTGCTTTCTCACAAAATAAGCCAATATACAGTAAGCACAGGGGATTTGCTTCAAAAACACACTCCTGAAGTGAAGGAGAGGGAAATAATTGGAAGTAATGAGCTTTAGGACCAGTACTGAGCAGCTTGAGTTTGTAATAGCATTTGAGAATAGAGGAAAGAGGAACAGGTTGCCAAATTACTTAAGACCAGAGCCTTTTTTTCCGAGGTTTTCATTAATATAATTGGGTTGGAGTGTAGATTTTAAGGACAGAGAATCATTTAGGTATGATCCCAAACATCACGTGAAATGAAATCGTAAGAAAAAAGTGAATTATCCCACCTCTGGTGTGATCATTTTAATCTTTTTTTGTGCTAAATTCTCAATTTTTCAATCATACGAATATTCCAACAACAAAACTGAACAGAGTGGTGAGCTATAGGAATTCATAGTCAATACTCAGCTAGTAGTTTTAAGTCCTTTACCTTTGAGTGAGAGCATCTAGCTTAACTTTTTTAAAAAGAGCAACTGGTTCATGGAAATGCCTGAGAGTATGGATGAGTAATTATGTTAGCACTTGCCAAAGTCAACAAAATGAATGAAACATCTTCCAAAACCAGAAAACCACACAAATAGCAGCAAAGTTGGAGAGCCGCTTCAATGAGAAAAATGTATGTTTAACTGCAAATGACTTATATCAGAGAGTTCTGGACCTCCTGATAATTTGTATATTCCCAGCTGAGGTGAATTAAATAGTCTGTCAGATCTACTTTACTGACAGCAATTGTATTAAACTTCCCATAGTGCTACAAGTAAAATGTTACACTCCCCCCTCCTCTAGAGTTTGGACACAAAATTGAGTTAAGGAGGTAAAACAAGTTGTCAGACAGTGGATGATAACCATAACTGCTTATAAATGTCTCTATCAGTTTTGGTCTGTTTTATTTGTGATGTAACGGGCCTTAATCTAAACTTCGGAGAAAGAGGTTAAATTACATTAATGTACATTTGGCCAGTCTAAGTGCAGAGACACAGAAAGTCACTGCAGTGTGTTTTGTGGGCAGAAAAGCTCCTTTAACGTTGTCTTCTGCATGTTCCCCTGTTGTGGAAATAAAAAATCCTCATATAAAAATAGTTGTATAGCTACTGAAAAAGCTTATTCCCATGGGGTGGAAAAAGAGTAAACTTTGTTGTTAATAAAACAAAGCAAAAAAACATGGTAACAGTGTACAAAATCTATGGCAAGCAGCAGTGTCCATGCAAGGAAGACAGGTGATCTATGAGCTGAAGGGAAGATGTTTGGGTTGTGCACATCTAGCCATGCAGACTTGATGAGGGTGGGATTTCCACAAAAACATCTGTTTACTTATGAAGGACTAGAATAATGTTCTGCAAAAGTCTTTTCTCTTGAGCAAGGAACTGCAGGAAAGCAGTCAGAAGACATTCAGCATTTGGAAGAAACAGGCACGGGAGGTGTGATGTTTGTGGAGGAAGCATCCTAAGCCTGAGAGGAGACAGTGAAACCCTGGAGAGGCTGTGGCGTGTGTCAGGAAGTGCCACAGACCCAACCCGGCAGATAGTGGATTCTGGTGAGAAAGCAGCCAAAGCAGGGATGGGGCAATCCACAGTTGGGAAATCTGTGGAAAAGCACTGCCATCAGAGTGTTGCAGGTCAGGGTCTGCCCTCTCTTCATCAGCACCCAAGAAATGCTGTGTGCTTGCAGATCCATGACACGACAGCATCTGATGTCTCCCTGCAAAGGCCGTGCAGACCAGCTCTGTGTGAGTGCTGCAGGAACAGGTGCTCACACAGCAGCACCTCTCCAAACAGAAATAGGAGGCAGGTGTTCTGCCCTAGCATTTACAAGCTCTATTTCTCTGTACAAGTTGCTCTTACCTGTCACTCTGTCCCCCAGAACTTTCAGCCACGTGTTTAGGTAATTTTCCTAAAATAACAGAAAACCAGTGCATTAATGTTGGGACTGCAAAGACATGTGTCTTCCTTTCTTTTTTCTTTTTTTCTTTTCTTTTAAATTTTTTTGCATTTGTAGCTTGAAATGTTGCACTTGCAAATATTTGCATTCTCTAATAACACCACCTAGGTAAAAACTTTTTCTGAGCTCTTTCTTTCAGCTTTTACTTATAGCTAAGTGACAAATTAGTTCTTCGTCTCAAAGACTAAAGGAAAAACAACCAAAAAAACCCCATGTGGACTTGATTGGAAATTATTAACTTTTGCATTATTTTCTCATAAAGTAAAAACAGTAACTAAAAACAACTAAAAAAAGTAAAAATCACTCCTGTTTCCCCCAATAGAAGATACCAGGCAGCTTAACAAAAAAAAAAAAAGAAATTATTTAAAAGATAGCAAAATGAAGTTTCAACATTTTCAGGAATTATTCTAATTCCTTTTATTTAATACTATGCAATAGATTCATTTTACTCCAATTTTGACAAACTCTTACTGAATGTTGGTATAGTTTTTCTCACTATAACTTTCAGACCTGTTTCTGACAACATTAAATGTATAAGGTAGGTATATTGAGATACAATTTATTTCTGATACCTTTATGTTGTGGAGTAAAATTGACCAGGTGCAAGTTAACTAGGTACCTTTATTTGGTCTGGTTTAATTGTTGAACTGACTAGGAAAATACCTAGATTCAGGAAACAGGGCTGCCCTGCCTGCTATACTGAAAGGACTGCTTGCATCTGTTTGGAAATGGAAAGAGAGGTCCACATACAGAGTACAAAAAACACTAAAAAACCCCAACCACACAAGAAAAGGCCTCCCAAAAGACCCCCAAACCAAGAACTTAAAAGAAAGTAGCCTGAAGACAAAAACTTAGAAGGTGAGGTTCAAATGAGATGAGAGGCCAGCCAACAGACAGTAATCATGCCAATTTTCAGTGATATTTTAGTTGTAAACCAGTTACCTAAGTCTTCTGCAGCCCTGGAAGATCAATAGCTAGATCAGAGTGGTGCATAAGAGAAGATTAATTGCAGCTTGCATTAAAGCTTGGGGAACAGTGCAAGAAGGGCAAACAGGTTTGAGAGTGGCCCCAGAACTCCCCAGGGCAAGGCTCAGAGACAGGAAAGTCTGACCTGCTACTTGTCCTTCACTCCTGGTGGCCTTTGCCTGTGCCAGGAGAAGTCAGCGCTGCCGGGATGTTGTGCTGCTATTGCTGGCACACAGCCCTGATGGTAAGGAGTAATGTTACTTCCTTCCCTCACCATGGGTCACATCCCAGTGTTGCATCACACGATGACTCTCCATTTCCCCTTAAGGTCCCATTTTTTAAGCTGCAGGGGGAAAAAAAAAAAAAAAAAAGGCTGTGTAGATATATACTCACACTGGCCTCTGGACAGCTATGCTGCTTCTCTCTGTCTAGCTGCCTTTCACCTAAACCCCCCTATTCCTGAAATCAACATAGGCAGAAGCACTTCAAGTCCTGATGGTACAGACGTACCTCAACTTAATGTCTTTAAGCAAAAGTGAACTCGTTGTCTTGTGTTCAGCTGACTACTTGCACATAAACATTCAGAAAAACAAATACAAAAATCCAAAGCCTCAAAATCCCTCCTTTCCTCATTTCAGCTTTTTAAAACTCCAGACTTGGGCTGTTTGAAAGGAAAGGACAGGCTTGGCAGAAGCATTGTCAAGTAATAGCCATGCCAAGAAGAGGCATGACTTAGTAAGCTGATTTCAGTGCAGCAAAATTAAAGGTACATAGGTAGAAATGCTTCCAGATGGCTGAGAAAACCCCTGAGGAGATATCTGGACTGGAAGGCAGGCACTCAAGAAGATGCAGAGAGGGCAAAGCATCTGGGCTGAGGTGCTTACAGGCAAGTCTGACCTTGCTGAGATGAGACATGTTATAGGAAAAGCAAATAGGTCAAAAGTGGAGGAAATGTTATCTGTACCTTGTACTTTCATTTTATTATAAATATAGTTACCATGACAGCAGCAAGCAGTTTTAGGGCTTGGGTTTCTCAACAGACATAGACATCTTTGAACCTCCTTCTCTTTCCATTGTCATATCTGTACCCAGGAGCGCATTAGTCATGTTTGCTTCCATGAGGAATATATATCAGTAATGAGAATAACAATGACAAAAGTAGTCTAAAACTTTCTCAAACACATAATGATAGTATTTTTATCTTTTCTTCCAGAACACCTAACCCAACCCTCTCACTTCAGCCCTCCATATTTTACCAGGAACAGTGTAGTCTCTGCACAGGTTTTGCTATATCCTCTCCTCATACTGTTCTTACTTGGTTTTAGAGCAAGAAGAGAAATCTTTCAACATCCATTTATATCTCTTCATTTGCATAACTGAGCTATTTCTCTCACCCTGCAGACCTCTTCTTCAGACTCCTCTTTGAACACAGCATAATTCAGGAGCCTCCTACTCTTACACGTTGGGCTGACCTGGAGAAAAGCGCTGGATGGGGAAGAAGAAAAATTCCCATATTGAGCTCAGTGGTAGGCAGGAGAGAATAAGCCCTCATTTTGAATCACCAAATAATTTTGGCTACCAACAGGCTATGGCTGTAAGATGTACACTATGAACCCCAAAACTAATACTGAACAAGAAGAATCAGTGATTCTTAGTTACCCCTAAAGAAACCAGAGTAAAATCTAAGAATTCTAGTCTTAGCTGCTTTTATCTGAGTGTAAGTTGAGAGAGTAGCAAAAAAGTAAAATGCGACAGAGCCTGTTTTCTTTTGTGTAACAACTGAACTGACTACAAGATAATATAATAAACAAGATAACAAGATCAAAGAGAGCTTGAGAGGGCCTCTTTTCCATTCGCTGGTCCCAAAGGAGAATAAATTATTTCTAAACCATTCTTGAAAGATGTTGGACTAATCTGATCTTTACTGTGGATGCCTGGCTATTCTCCTTGATGCACCCAAGGTTTTTAGTAGGGGGTTCTAGGCAATTAAAAGCAAAGAAAAAAGTAAGAAGGCAAGAATATACCGGGAACAGTTCAAGTAGCCAGGTGTTCTATTTACTTAGGATTAGGCCTAATTTCTATTATATTTTCAACTGATCTATTTATTAGCTAGTATGACACATTAAGGCCATGATGTTACCCTTGCCTAATGCCGAATTATACTTTTCCAGGGCTTACCCTGCTCCCAGGAAAAAACTGCTTTTTTGCAAACCCCATTCAAGGAAACACTCATCCCTTCTTTTTGAAGATTCATTTTTGAGAAGAATTACTTTATTTATTTGGTTTACAAGTGGAAAACATTTCATAACTTACATCAGCAGAAGTGGGGAGATTGTGGCAAAATGCTGTTTGGAATTAGGAGTAAGAGGAGAGTTGTTGCTGTAGCTGGAAGCCACCATGTCCCAAAGGAGCAGCCTAAACAAGTGTGTGGCTTTACAGCATCCTAGAAACTGGATACGAGCTCCTAGTTGAGCTTTTACTATGAAGCAGGGGAAAAATTACTAGCTCTACTGTTAAAGAAATGCATTCCTCCTGCATGTGAGGAATGTTTATCTAACACTTAATGCAGGTCCTTCACTACACTATTGAGTGCTAACTTCTTTTGATACACACATCCTTATATTCCAGCCACTGTAAAATAACTGTAACATGTTTAATGGAAAACAAAAAGGAAAAAAAAAAAAAAAATCTCTCCTGGGGTATCCCCTCCCCAGCCAACAATGTCAAGTTCTCAGGAAAAGGAAACATGACTTTTGCAGGTTCAATTAAATCCAAGCAGTTGAAATTCCTCATTCCTCATCAAGGTGGTAGTTAATTCTGAGGCTGCAACTCATTTTGAGAAGCTTCTTTGGACTTGGAGGAGTACTTCCAGTGCTATTTTGCAACACACTGAAGGTAAGGACCTAAGTATAGCTCAAGGGTAAGTGTAGATGGAAAGCTGGTAGGGCTTCTCTATATGGCATGGGCTTTGTGTGTTACACCAAATAATTACAGCTGTTCCATAAGGCTTATATGGTCACTGCATTGTGCTTCTATGATCACAATATTCCTGCCTCATGGCTTTGCAGCCTACAAAGTACACCTTTGAAAGCAGGTCAGACATCCCATGGCATTCTGCTCCTCTGCTCTTTAACTGCAGTCCTGGGTTGGTGCTCACTTGCAGGCAATTGCATCATATTAGTTGTACACATCTTCTCCAACAACTATGAGGTATAACTGTGAGGCCATTTTTTGGTTTTTTTTCTGACAACTGTCTAAATCTCATCCTTCCTCATCTTTATATTTCCCTCTTTCTCTCCAGATAAGTTCTTTGCAGATAAAAACTTCTGAGCTCTTTTTCCTCTCATGGAGGTAAGTTAGTTTCTTTAGGGAAAGTGACCATCCCATGGATGCTGCAGTGTCTCAGCTTCGACATGGAAAAGAAATGTGACAAGCATTATTTCAGCAGCATTGGCATCAAGGCAACAATAATATGTCCATAGTTTCCAGTGAGCTCTCATGATTTACAAATTAAGATGATTTTATATTCTTCCTTTCCTTATGCATCCTTGACAAACAATGCAAAAAAAAAGGCAGTGATTTAACTTTGGGAATGACCTTGTAATTGAAAGGTGAAATAGAGGCTACTTATCTGACATTTGGTTCACAGGCTTATGGTAGGACCGATATGCAGAGGATAGGGTAAAGCAGGGCATAGAAGTTGTGGGCTCATATTTGAACATTACGTCTAACTTTAGAGGTTTATGCAACCTTTAATCTGTTTCTGTAGTGCCGGGAAGTGTTCTGTGGTTGCTATGAGTGAACTGTGCTTTTTGTATTAAACATTTATTGCATGGCTTTCTCTGTCTGCAAGCAGTTTGTTCAGTGATTTAAGCTATCCCCACCAGATCTATGTTTCTATCAGCTGCCTTTTTTTTTTTTTTTTTTCTTTTGGAGAAGATGCCTGAGTCATGGTTTCAAATGGGGAAGCTTTCTGCTGAAAAATGCATTAGGAAAACTAAAAAGTTTTTGTGCAAGGGCAATTCTCTTTCTGACACAGGGAAGGAGCCACAGACAACATTAACATGTGAGGAAAACCTGCAATTCGAGTGCCACAGGAGTTGCAGAAGTCAGTGGTTAGGGAAGCAAGGCATAGTAATGCAAAGCATCTCCAAAACATCTCCAGTTAACCTTTCAACCAGTACTAAATGATACACTTATATTAGCAAATATGTAAGTGTCCTTCACTTATTCTTAACTTCAGTGGTCTTCTGATAATGTGTAAATCCTGTTAGCACTTTCCCCAGGACTCATGAAGACATCCCTGCCCATATCCTCCCTGTATCATCCATCTCAGACAGCCAGCAGCTGTGTAATGAAAAGGAAATGAAATTTTCCTGTTAGCAGCCTCCTCCAATTCGGGGAAACAGGGACAGGCACTGAATCTGCCTGCAGTACTCTCAGGGCTTTTAATGTGTTAAAAGTACTTTCTTAGAGAGAGTGGTTAAATGTGACTCTTAGATGGATGAAACCATACTTCAGACTGTGTAGCTGGACCTTTAATATATTCTTTTTCACTGTTTTAGAAGTTTCTTGGTATTTGGGACTCTTGATAGCTGTAAAGACAGGAAAATAAAGGATGAATTTGCTGAAGTTCAGTCACTGCAGAAATAATCTGTAAGACCAAGTGATTGAAAGCAGCATGTTTTTGGAATATACTTGTATGTTTCAGAAAAAAACAATCAATCTCTCAACATTAGGATGAGACCTTATATATTAAACTCTGAATAATTAATTTAAACTACAACTCAATAAGAGTTCAAAAAAGAAAGTTTAACATTGTCATTTCAATTAAGAAGTGTGTAAGAGAAAAATGAAATGTGAGCCAAATAAAATTGAGTGTTTGTTTGGTTTTTTTTAAGACTTAGATAATTAATAATAAAATTAAAAATATTTATGCAACCAGGTCTTTTTGGATCTCATTGAGGAAAATATTACCAGCTTCCAGTTTCCAAACAAATTATTTCCTTCCTATCATATCTCTTTAATCTGGGTTAAAACATTCCAGTTTAAAATTGAGTCATGACCCTGAGTACATCTGCAAAAATATAATGCTGGAGTATTTAATTCAGACTCCTTGAAGTTACTATGAATTTACTTCAGATCAAATGAGATCAAGATCGCTAATGATAATTAAAGCCCATTGATAATGTAAATTACATTTATAATATAATGCTGTGAATACACCAGTCATGACAGTCCTTTATATAATTAAAAATTGACTTACAAACAAGTCTAGGCTGTGAATTTGCATGTAGGTACTGCTCTGCTGTGTCTGTCCACTGGAAATATATTCTGAATCTGGGGTTTGTCAAAAGATGTTCTTTGTGTACAACCACTTAGTCTAATGGCAAATCAGCTTCAAAAGTGGCAGTCACCTGTAGGGAAGAAGAAGATGATCCTTTGGTTTTAACATGTTTCCTTCTCTACAGTTGTCTAATTATCTTTCAAACAGCTCTCCACATTTTCAGTTTACGCATTAGATATGAGCAACTCAGCCTGTAACATTTTTTAGGGTAGCATTTTAAGAAACTAAAATATTTTCCCTGTAAAAATCTTTCTCAACCCAATTTTCCACCTCCTGTAATTATCTTCAAAAATCCCCATTCTGAAGGAGTGCACCGTTACATGTATTTTGGCCATTAACCATACCGTTGTTATCCCTGCTGACATTGTGGCTTCGGGCTGTGCTAAGGGCCTACATAATCTTGTTTTCCAAGGCTTCTACCTTCTCTGTGAATGACAGGAGGAAAGGAGAAGTCAGGTAAGGTCCAGAATTTCTTCGAAGATTAAAGCTCTAGAAAGTGTGCAGTAATCCAACATCTGTTACTGTGGTCCTGGAGCTGTGAAGCTGTGCTGCTGCTGTGCCATCTGCCAGGCAGTTGGGGAGGAGGGGAGGTTGCTCCTTCACCAGTCAGTTTGATTAAGGTTGTCTGTGTGTTTGTGTTTGTATGCAGGAGAGAAAAAAAATTGATTGCACACTTTTTGCTTGGGCAATGCCGTGTGTGTGATGTGTTAGAGAGGAGAGCGTGGGTCACTTTACCTGCTAGTATCTGGACAAAGCACAGAGAATAAAAAAGGAAAGCAAAAAGCCACACAGTTATTAACACACCAATAGCATTTATGCTTCATGCACAAGTCACACAACAGGCACCCACAGCACGATTAATGTAACACTGAGCTTTAAGGGACTTTTGGTTTGCCCAGCTGCAGAGAACAGACCTCTGCACTGCCAAGAAAATACTCAGTCTCAGAGGGAGGCATGAGGTCTTCATGCTGGTTACCAAGTTTCTGCCCAGGAAGATTAGTGGTGATTCTTTGTATTAGTACAGAGAATAAATAGTTTTTCTGTACATATTATTAAGGCATAGCCTGTTTCAGCCTCACAACTAAAGTTTTTCTACACATTCTGCCTACCTGTGCAGTGACTGTGCACAATGTGCATGTGTAGGTGCAAATCTTTTGTCTCTGGCAGTAACTGTGTCCCCCAGGTCATGCAATAAATAGGTACTGGAATGAATTTAGGTCTTCTTGCATGAAGGTGCACATGTGTAGGGATTTCACTTGAATATGGAATATGTCACTCTTCAGAACTGGGAGTTCCTGCTCCAAAGAAGTGACATCTAGGAAAAAATAATTATCATGCCCAAGTTATGAACACTTTTACAAAGAAGGAACTGACACCAGATTTGATTTCTAAAGGGTCTGTGGCACAAACCTTTATTTATCAACAGGAAGAATCCATGGCTTCTACTAGGAACCCACATAAGATACACAGATCTGGGTTAATTTCTATCTTCTTGAAGGAAGGGATCTTAAGTTTGCAGACCTTATTGTATCATCTATATAAATCGTTCCACACCAGAATTAAATGGTTCCAAATTCTCCCTAACATGGCTGTTTTCTGGAAGTTTTGGCAATTCCAGTGACTCCTACCCAAGTCAGAGATCTGAGCTTCTGCACAATGAGTACCTGATGTGACAAACTGGACTGTTTGCACTCAAGTCCAGACATGCAATTGCTGTTCATGGAAACATTTGCAAGCCTGATCTACACTAGCTAGATGCAGGACCCATCAGTGGGCCAAAAAAAACATCCTGCTCTTCTAGGACACCAGTTACATGGTTACTAGGCTATAGAGAAGGCTATGCTGAGACCAGTTCTTGAAGCTGCTGATTTAAAATTATTGCAGCCATGTCAATAAAGCTGAGATTATCAGTGAATGCCACAGCTTGTACCGTGAGCAGCATTTGTGCACAGCAGAAATGAACTGACTTCAGCAGGCCCACAGTAATAATCTGACTCACACTAATTGAGGGTGGAAAGTACTCTTGCATTCCTGTAAATTGATGCATGTGGATACGATCTCCTTGTTGTTTTATTTCATGAGCAAACTAGAAAATAAGGCAAGGTCTAATTTGCCACTTTTCACTTTTCTTTCTGTTCTTCTGAACAAAGAGCCAATACTGCTTTCACGCACGGCTCGCTGTTCCTGTATGCGCAGCTGGTGATGAACCGCCGCCGGAGAGCTTTGCTCCTCCTGCCGACGTCCCCTCTTCCTACGGCATATCAGGTGAGCAGCCTGCATTCAACCTCCTCTTGCCATTTGCTGGAAGGCATTACCCTGGGCGGGGAAAAGAGCAGAATGAAAAGAGAGGACTTTTCCCCCTCTGAGGCTGACAGCCCTGACAGTCTGGCCCTATACTTACAGAAACACAAGGCATTCAGTTGTATGTCATTTTGATGTTTCTGAATAGCATCTCTCTAGAGATGAAATAGTAATCATCACCAGAGCTACAGATTAGCAACTGATAGAAAAAATAGGCATATCATTAAGCTTGCACGTTCCCTCGTTATCTCATCATTTCTCATTCAATCTTTGTCTGCAAACAGAAGAAGGGAATCCCTGCACGGCTGCAATGCTGGGTTTGCATATGATCAGGCATCGAAGCCTGCCTTGCTTAGACCTTTTGTTCAGCTGCGATCCCTACTATATTTTTTTTTTCCCTAAGATTTGTGCTTTCACCCCTGGATAATAACACAACAAATACCTCTTTGTCTCTTTAGGTTTGTTCATATAACTTCTATTAATATATTGACAGTGTAAAAAAAATACATACAAAGAATCCTCTTGTCTTCTCCAGCTACAGTAAAAGCAGTGACAATTATTTCTGATGTGAAACACAATCTGAGACTCCACTGGATAAATGTGAAAAAAATGGAATTTGGAAATTCAGTTGTAGAAACAAAATAAATCTCAGTTTAGGCTTCTGAGGATTTACTTCACGTTTAGTAAAGCTCTTGTTATTAGGGCATGTATCACTTGGTATATGATTAAAATTAATATTTTTAAAGGTGTTTTGAATGCAGCAGTGATGATACATTTTGAAAAACTAAACGGAACTTAATTGACTCCCAGTAAGTTTTTCACTAGAGTTTGATTGTACAAATAGTATATTTGAATGTTTCAAACACTTCAGTCAAAGAGGTTGATGTTAAATGTGATTTTAAAATTTATTATGTGGGGAAAAATTTCAGTATAGATTCTGAGGCGAGTTATATGTTCTAAATCTCTCAGGGTCATATTGCGCTGCCAGCCAAAATCCCAGGTCCTTTTTGCTGCCCTAGTGTTTTCCGCTCACAAGGAGTGCAGGATCCTATTTTCCTGGGAGGAGGTGAGCCTTCAGTGCAGCAAAATGTGTCTTTCCCCTTCTCTGTTTCAATCATGTGTTAGCCCTACCCAACTTTGGCTGATTCTTCCCTCCTCATCTTTGCCATGTGTTTCACTCTAACACTTAGGTACACCTACTCAATCATACTCAGTAAAGCTGTCTTTCCATATAGATCACATTTCTATGTATATTCACGTATGCCTTTAAATTCTGATGCTGATGTACACTTATATTTCTTTCTCAATAATTACTGGGACTTCTCAAAAAGAACCTAGAGATGACTGATCTCATCAATTCCACAACATGGTACTTGGTAGGGAAAAGTTCTGTAAAACTGGGTAAAAAAGTGTACATGTTTAACAAACAAACAAACAATGCCCCCCAAACAAACAAACAAACAAACAAAACAAAACAAAACAAAAAAGAGCAGTCAGCAGCCAGGCCTTAATAAATTCAACGCAATAGTGCTGACATGTAATGGGTTTTATTCCTTTTTAAAGAGGAAATATGGAATTCAGTGGTTTGCAAATCTATTTCTGGTTCTGCTGTGGACTCATGACCCAGGACAACTTTCACAAACTCTGAAAAACACAAATAATATTTACCTGCACCTCAAAAATACTGTGAAACATAGTCACCACTTTGAAACACTTTAGATACACAAATGGAACTCTTGTCTGTACAAGAACAAAAATGTAAGGAGTAAATGTCAGTAAAAAAATTGATTTCACTGATACTTGTAGGATGTCTGCCATCAAATTTGTGGGGCTAAAACTTACTTCCTTTATTGTTTTGGTGGCTGAGGATGCGAAGAGAATTTGGTCGCTAATTGATGCTCTGTTGTCTGAAGCATACAAAGAGTTTAAAGGAGACATCAGTTTCCACGTTTAGTGCTGTGAATTGGGACTGCTGAAATGCCAACATATGTGTTTTCCCTTCCAGATACATCTTGTCATGAGGCAAGATTATTATTGGAGGCAAATTTAGTGGAAGTCCTTGTTTAACTGGTGTTTGTGCATTAAACACCTTTAAAAGGTGATAGGTAGGTGAAGAATGCTATGTGTATTACCTTGATGCTTCATGTAATTTTTAAACATCCGATATTACTGGTTTTGATAGTTCTTTATTTCTTTCACATTGTTTCACCTATTACTTATTTTTTAGTCTCTTAAGTCATCCATGACTTTTATTTTTAGAGCACTCATTTCAGGAAGAAAGATATTCACCTTAAAAAGTAGGTATAAAGACCCCTAAGAGTTGTAAAAGATAAATTAATTTTTTTCATTATGTTGACATCATTCAAAGAGAATAAACTCAACAACTTGCCAGTTGAACACTCACATGTCAAACCTTAAATTATAGCTCTAGTTCATCATTGCTGATTATTTTTAAATTACATACTTCTGTAGATTCTGACAAAACACAAACAAAATAAAAAAAAAAAAAACCAAAACCAAAAATAACAAGTTTTGAGATAATATGAATGCTATGTGGAGACCAAACTAATGCAGACAATTTTAAAGTTAATTGCATATTTCAGCATTCTGAATAAACTTACTCTTTTATTTTCAAGATTTGGAGAGTTTCCCTGAAGTGGTTAGAAGAAAATAGAAAAGATTAAAATAATGTCAATGAGCCCTACTTGTTACTATAAACTTTAACTACAGCCAGACATGTATTGATGAGTTTTGGACTGTTTTTTTGGTTGTTTGGGCTTTGTTGGTTTTGGGGGTTTTTTTTAGGAAACAGCAAATTATTTCAAACTTCAGCTAGAAATTACGTATCTCAGTTGCCATTTGCCATTAATTTATTTAAATAGCTTCAGCTGGGAAAAAAACACCGAACAAAAACCAAATGGGATAATAATCCACAAACATTGTGAATGTCAGTGTATTTTTTTTCTAATTGACAAGAAGCTTGGGGATCCCCAGAGTTGCCATGGCTTTGATGGAGAGGCACAGCCTTCTGTCTTGCAGGATGGACCTAAAGAAGGTGTTTGCAGCTGATGCTGCTCCATGGTGCCAGGTAGGTATTTGCTGGCTCAAGGTCCCATTGACCTGCCAGGTGCTTGTCAGAGTCTGAGGCAACATCCAAAGTATGGTTGTCCAGTTTCCCAGCAACACTTAGATATTTCCTGAGCAAGATGTGTCTCCTCTGAAAACAGAAGTTGCACAATAACTTTTCCAGACCATGGGGTACCCGGGAAAACTGGGCTCCTGACAGCATTTTGAGCAAAAGCACCTGCTATTTCTGATTAGTATGTAAGATCTCAGAGCTGCACTTTATTTAATTAATTTTGACAGCTAACAGAAATTACTAAATTAAAAAAAGGGAAATCAACACATCGTTTCTGCAAATCTATTGACTGATTAGCTTGAGTAAATGAGTTGCTAAGTGAATTTCAGCTGTCTTTTACACTTCATGAATCAAACTGAAACTATAGCTGTGATGTATGAATTTCACCTTGAAACAGATATAAGCCATTTATCTCTTTATTTGATTAAAGTATTTCTGAACACAAAAACTGGTTGCCCTGAGATGTTGTAGTGTCTCCATCCTTGAAGCCATTAAGAATGAGACTGTATATGCTCCTAAGCCTCCTGCCCCAACAAACTCCGGTAGGCAGTCTCAAGGGGTCCTTTCCAATCTGAACTATTCTATGATTCACTGAGTCCTAAGCACTTCTTAGCACTAGTTTAGTTGGCATGGTGGTATATTAGGTCAAAATTTGGACTTGATCTTAGAGCTCTTTTCCAACCTTAATGATTCAATAATTCTGTGTTTGAGAAGAGGAAAAAAAAAAAGAAATTGCAGTTGTTTAAAATAATAACACTAAACATCCTGAATGTGTTTTTGATACAACAATTACTGGAGTGAGAAAGTAATTGCTGGGCTGAGAAAGTAATTGTAATGTTTAATATAAGAAATATAGAAGAGAGAGTTAATTCCTCAGTCAGAGCTATCCTGTACTCTGCAAATATATGTGGAA
The DNA here is from genome assembly GCA_013400415.1 of Scytalopus superciliaris. Classification (NCBI taxonomy): domain Eukaryota; kingdom Metazoa; phylum Chordata; class Aves; order Passeriformes; family Rhinocryptidae; genus Scytalopus; species Scytalopus superciliaris. The sequence continues at coordinate 79,653 of VXBX01002833.1, forward strand.
GGCTTCAACAATGATTTCCCTACAACCTACTGCCAAACAAACCTCTTTATCAAACTGTTTCTTCAGACATGATTTTTTGTTGTTATTAATAGCATGGGGCTATTAAGAGCCCAAAGAATTTAATGTGTTAATTGAACCCAGAGCGCATTCAGGTCACAAGTTGATTTCAGCAGTTTTGTAATGTTTTATCACATTGTTAATTCCCTCTTATTAATGGTAACCTTGTGCTCTAAGTCCCAATATGATCTTGTATGGTTTGTTCAGCATTTGTAAAAACATAATAAATGCAAGTGGGTGCTTGGCAGGGAGAGCTCTGTCAACAATGCAGCGTTGTTGACTTGTAACATCAAATAACATTTCCATTTCCATAGAGAAGCTTTGGGGCTTGTTACTCACAAGCTTTTTTTTTTCCCTCCAGTTTTGTCAGTGAAAAAAGTTAACACAGAATATGGTTTGTCACAGAAGCACACAAGCATAAACAATGTCATTAATATGTTCTTATTTTTCAATAGAACTTTGAGGTTCTGCAGTGGACAACAGTTCCACATTGGGTAACTGCAATGCAGTAGTTTTGGTTCCTGCCCCAAAGAACTTACAAGGGACAGAGAAGCCACACACTGTGCTAATGTCAAGTCTTCCAGAAGACAAAGCTTGTTTTCATTTATATCCTGAGAAAGCCTAGAAATTATATTCTGTGCTTGAGAACCTTGGAACTGAAATGCTGGAGGGGAGGACAGCTGGAGTTGAACTGGAAAAAAAGCCAGGGATGTAGACAAAGTGGAGGTTGTGAAGCCCAAAGCCTGAGAAAGAGGCTGGCAGAGAAGAGGGACTGTGGTGCCCACTGTATTGCCATACATTACAGTATCGGCATGTCAGAGTGGTACACCTACACCCCCAAAGTGTTCTGCTCCTCCAGCAGAGCAGGGAGAGTTGGTCCCAGCTAGGGAATTTTCTTTTCAGAGGGATATGAGTGAAACAAATACTTCATCGTGTGTAACTCCAAGGGGAGAGATGAGTTTTATGAATTTAATCCACTTGAGACTCAGGGAATGCATAAAAGCAAAAGATTGCTGTTAAACAGCTTGTTCAAGGATATAATTTTATCCATTTCTAGGAGAATCAAGTAAAAACAAAGGAAGGATTTCATCCTCATAGAAATACACACCGGTATGGAGACTGGGGAGAATATTCTGCCTTAAATTACCTGTTAAAAAAGCAGTTGAAAGGTATGGAATGCAATAGAGTTATCCATTTAGCTTCTTTTTGGCATAGTGAAATTGTGATTTCCTATGGATAATGTCAGCTAGAAAGGTAATTATCTGAGTTAAATATCATCTAATGAAAGCTCCTAGTAGGATAGGAATACTGATAGTAGTATGAAAAACTGGTTTCCTTTTCCCTATATGATTTCTTATGTTAATGTTTCAGTCCTGCAGAGTGCATGTACCCACCCCCACCCATCTCTTCCCCACATCTCACAGCTTCAAGGATACATGAATACTGCATCTAGATCTTGAAGTGACTTAATGATAAAAACAATCTGCCTGCTGATAAGCAATCTGCATTTTGTTCTGGCACCAAATTTTTATAGTATTAAAAAAAAGCCCCTAAAACCCAACATAAACCAAACTGAAAATAATAGTGGTATTTCTGTGCAGCTGGACATGAAATTCAGCATTGGTCAGGCTTTTCCTGTCTGGGTGTTCAACATCAGGGTGCTCTATAGAATCTGTCATTTTTGTGGAACTACCACAAAGAGAGGGAGACTACGCTAAGAGATGTTTTTAATTCTTAAACCACTCCTGCTAAAGTAAGCAATAATCACATGTCTATCATGATATTGACCTACTTGTTAAGTGCTTTGGGATATGTATTGTTATTTAAATGCTGTGTTGTTATTATTTTTATTTAATTTTAATTACATTCTGCCACGTGCAAAACTTTTAAAGCATGTATCCTCAAACTAACATCTCTCTGCTTGCTCTCTGTAGAATAGCACTTGATTTGTGTAGAGGCAGGGCAAAATATTTTCAGTCGCTTCTGAGTCAGAAGATAATGAAATGTACTCACACAAAACCAAAGCCTCTTTTTTTCCCCTCATTGCTAAAGCTAGCTGTGATCATATGGATTGAAACAAGACTGCAAAAACTCGTGAAAATTGACTTGGGAATAATTCCTATTATGATGAAACACCTTTGCTTGAGCTCGGCAAGGGGAAAACAAGGTTATAGGTGCTCAATCGCATCAGCTAAAATCTGAGTAGAATCCCTTCAACACGCTTGCTGTGCCCTACATGATATTTAGGGTTAGATGGCTTTCATTAATTAGGGGTTTGGGCAAGGACTGGGGTTTGTTCTTGAAACTATTTGTGCAAAAGACACAGTCAATGACTCATATTCATAATCTCCAAGGCCTGAAGCCCTGTCTAAACATAGAGTTGTATTGCTTTAAATATTCAGGTTCATTTAAAGTAGTAAAATTGCAAGTCACATCCCATCTTCCCCATTTCAAACCTAGCTATAGTAATATAAAGGGATTATATCAGGATAGTGGATTCCAGTGCAGAAAGGGAAATGGACAAGCTATATCGGTATTATCATGCATATAGTGGTATGATTCTACCTACACCAAAGGTTCAAATGGTCTGTGCATAGTGTTTAAAAATAAATCACATTCTTAACTGAAGCATTTGAACTGATAGGAAAGCAGTTTTGATAGGAAATCTATTTTAGGCTTGGCTTTCTTTCCCCGAACACCACCACTAGCAACAGCAAAGGACCATCGAGGGGATCAAATACAGGACTATTGCAATCCAGTTGGTACTCCTGGTGAATACACCACTGATTTTAAACTTAGAAAACAATTTGGAAATGTTTAAACAAAACAAGAAGGTACTTCCCTCTCTTCCTGACTATCCAAGAGCAAAGATAGGATACTAGTGCTGCCTTTAAGGGCACAAATAATTATCCTCCCCATTTTTTTTTTTTTTTTCCCACCAGAGCTTCTAGAGATGTAGTATTTGACTTACTGACCCATTTCAGTCACCTCAAGACAAGTTCAATATTATGAGGAGTTGTGATCATTTCTCAGCACACAAGATACCACTGTAAATTTTTGGAAATCACATTGTCACTGATCCTTGAAACGCCTAAAGAATGTGTATTACAGTTACTGTTTTGATAGATTATGACCAGCCAACATGACCTTCTGCAGAACACAGGTCAGAGAATTTCATCCTTGTCAGGCACTTTTCTCATTCAGCAGTTTCTTCTTCATTAGAGAGCATTGTGAAACAATGCCACAGTTCCAGAAAAGCAATATCCCAACAGGCAGGTCTGGGGCAAGCCAATGGCAGAAGCACCATCAGATCGACAGGTCTGTTTTCTTATATGTGGTCCAAGAGGCCATGCAATTTGTAAAGGTATGACAACATCTGTCTCCTGTTTGTTTGTTTTCCAAATTCTGACTGCAGCTGATTCAATAAAAACCTGTTGTCTTCAAGGTTTTGTTTTTGAATGAAATTAAGTTCTAATGTACTATTTTGCATGTTTCCATATTTAATTTCCTAATATTTTAATAATTTTTTAGCCTCTTCAGTGTGGTGAAAGACTAACATGTGTGTGTGTTTATTATCAGAAATTGGCACTGGAAGAAAGAACTGCTCAAACTTTAATGGAAAACTAGTCATCTGGCTTGATATTTTAAACACAATTTTTTCACAACTGATGCTTTTCTGAGAATGTTTCTGTTTTTCTATGAAGATACGATATTAATAATTTTTATGCCTAATGAAATCAAGTTAACATGACTGATAGAGCCAGACAGAATAATTCTGATCTATTCTGTATTGACTCCATAGATTCTAATGAAATTTCTTTGGATTTTCTGTATGAGAACTGGGAGCAGCCTGTTCCCTGGTTCTTGCTGCTCAAGCGTATGCCTTCTCAATATGGGGTGGACAAATATTTAATTAACTCTTAGACTTGGTGTTTTGGTCGTCATGTCATTCATATGTCATACCACCCTTTAATCTGTTTAATTTGCTTTTGTTATCTTTATTCTGATTTAATGACTGATTTTTTTTCTTCAAAGATTCTTCCCAGCTGCTATGCAATAAATACATGGAGGTATTGCAGATGAATACTTTCCTCATTTTCAAACCTGAGAAATAGATTAATGGGTGCTGAAAAACTCAGATTAAAAAATTGCTCTAGTCTTGTTTTTCCTACACAGATTCATTTACCTATATCTACTAGCAATAGTTCTGGTCTTCCCATCATGCTTTCTTACTATTTCTGCCTCTTATCTTGTAAACATGTAGTCTTTTCACACTGAGAGATGGGACTGAATGAACATTGACAGCAGTCTGCGCAGAATAATTCTTTCATAAAAAGCAAAATTTCATACAGAATTACTGGGGGAGGTGGAAGAAGGACAAACCTAAACCTTATATTCCCTAAACACAGGGACAATTCTTATTATATATAATAGTTTAATTGAAAGCCTTGAGTTACCTGTGTAACCAAGGTTATATGATCAGGCCCAGAACAAGTTAAAAAATGAGCATACATGGTATTTTATAATTTCAAATATACCACTGTGTACTTACAAAATATATATTTTACAAATACCAAGCTCAACAGATAAAATGTACCAGACAGATATTCAAATAATAGCTTTTCAACTGCTTGACCTAAAAAATGTCACAGCAAAACACATCTACAAAACACACATTTTCACTTTACATTTTTAATGTATACTGCTGGCTGCACGTTGCCCATCCTGCGATAGCACTTGCATTGAAATCAACACAATGAAATGTGACGTGTCAGATCAATGAAATGAACAGCACTACTCCATGTGTAAATTGAAAAGGCATGCAGAAAGTTTATGTGGCAAGAATTGACAAAACAGATAAATTATATTGTTTGGGGTATTTTTTTCTGTCACAGATAACAGAAGAGTTGATGGCACATTAAACAGTAATATATCTTTTTATTTCTTGGTCATTTTTATGTCTTGCAATAATCATTACTAAACAAAAAAAAACAGAAAAAAGAAATAATTCCTTAGAACAGTAAAGAATTTTGCCTCTTTTCCCCCTATTTTTTCTTCATAGCCATTTTACATGTTACCATTATTTGCTGCACTATGTTTTTGTTCTTTGGCAAAATAACCACAGGAAAATATATTCTACACATAAACACTGGCTCTGTTTTCATCTATCAAAATGAAATGGTAATTCCATTTACTCTATTAAGCACATTTGCTTGCACTTATAAGATATATATTGCATACTTTCTTGCCTTAAAACCATTTCACAATCTGTTACCTTCCACTCTCAAAAATGGAAGTGCTATAGTTATTCTTATGCTTTGCTTACACAGGATTCCTCAAAATATCGCCAGTGACATCATGAATTCAAAGAAGAGATAAGGATTTAATAGTCATTTTCAGAAGGATATTGTCATTTTGACATATGATATTAAATGTACTTCTTCCTTGAAACACTAAAAGACCATCATGTAAATTAATCAAAGCATAGGAGCACATTGCTGCTTAAGGCTTTGAAACCTTCTCTATATGTTCTGCATACTGGAGAAACAAGTAATTAAATGGTTCACTCCTTCAAACTAAACTAGTCTTTAAAAAAAAATAGAATCACAAAACCACAGCCCACTCTCTCGCAGTGGAGTCTTTTATGCCTGTGGACAAATACAAAACTAAGCATTTTTACAAATACTCCTTCTGGAGAAGGCACATTGGGATTTAATATTTGCCCCCAACAACGGGTTCACTTGGCTAAGCATCACTGAGCATCAATGTTTAAATCCTGCGTTCTCATTCAGAGCCACTGCATTTCCACAATATAAGTGCATGAGACCACATGCTGGTATTCTCCACAAAAGTCACTTGTTATTTAAATCAGAACTACAAACCTGCTCCCTCACCTCCCCCTCTCCAGCCCCTAGAGGGGCATATTCTCATTAACATTCTTAATGTTAATTGGAATTACATGTGCACATCAAGAGGAGAATACACTTCCAGATGCGATATTTGCAAGCTTCATATTAAGCCAGGCTGTGTTGAAATAAAACACAACATTGAACATAGAGTCTTATCTTGATATTGAATGGTAATATGCTTTTACAAACACAACCAGGTCTTACACAGAGAGAAAAATTAATTCAGTATGCTATAACCACAGCCTCCATTACTGAAGGATCTGATCTTGCCGTTTCTCACTCGTGAAAAATCCTACTGCCTATGAGGTGCATATAGGCTTATGATCCAGCACATTTTTCTGTCATGGAAATTAGTTGCAGATCTGAACAATTTTAAAATGGTGACAAGAGAGCATGACTTAGACTCACTTGTTAAGAAAAGAAGCTGTATGGTTCATTGCAAAAATTAATTAAAAAATTTAGAGGTTGGTGCCCATATGTTCTAAACATAAAAATAATGCAATTTTGTTAACAAAAATTGTCAGTTCTCAAAATACAATCTTCTCAGAAATAAACCTGCAAAAGCACAAAAAGTAGGCAACACCAAACACACTTTCAAAAATTCTTTTTAAATTCACTATAATTTGAATTTGATTTCACCGTAATTTAAATTTTAAGTTTGGATTATGTTTACCTTAAGTTCCCTACAATATCTGTTTGCAAAATGTAAATGCAGAATAGATTAGAAAACAGTGCACTCTGAAATCTGGAAAGTCCACATAGACTAGTTTAATCTGCAGAAAATTCATGCTGGAAAAATCTTTTCTTTACTGAGCATTTCCACTTCTATGTAATGGGAATTTTCTATTGTTATTTTAAAGCAGTTCACACAACAAATCATAAGCATCTCCAACAAAATTAGATAAAAGCTCAGTTCCAGGAGCAAGGGACAGATCTGACTCAAAAGGCATAAATTGAGGTTTCATTCCTTTGAAGAAACTCTTCTAAAATTGTTACAGAAACATACATTGAAATACTGTCAGATTCTAGTAGAAATCCTAATAAATAAAACCATATGCTGAAGCATCTCAGCTAGAATTTGCCATGGCTATAAAACACATACATACAAGTCAGACAATATCAAGGAAAATGGAGTTGGAGCTGAGGAAAATATTCATTTAGTAATGATCTTTCTTCCTGTAGTGACATACTAAGTTTAAGTCCCGACATATTGGAAGTGCTCATGTAAAATCTGATTTACCTATTCTTCCTTGCTAACAAAGATGGTCATCAAAACAAAGCTTGTTGGGGAAAAAGTAATGCAAATATCACATCTATCTTGCTAATATTATAGAAATACAGAAGATATGTACACCAGAATATTTTTTTAAAAATGTAAAAAACAATGCCCTCCCCACACTAATATAATATACTGAATGCCAGGTTTCAGGTATGTTGCAGTCACAAATGCATAGAAATGAGACAGAGAGGAGAGGAAAAAAAAAAAAAGAAGCCTTTCTAGGTCAACTATTCCATCCATCTGCTGGAGTAAGATCACTACCTACTACATACATGCTAGAGCTATTCTCTGATTTTAAATGCCTTGTTTCCATCTGTTCAATTTGACCTTACCTATTTCATCTTGGATAGTAAAAATGGCTGCTGTATAGTGCAATAATTCAGGGCAACATCTAAAAAATTTTAAAAAATCAGCATGCAAAAGTCCTCTTATCCTTAGTGCAGCTAATTTTGAAGATATGTTTACCCACAAAAGATCAAACTGGACAAACGATGCCTATAAGGCTGTGCCGTCCGCGTGCGAAGCGTCATCTTTTACTGTATCATATGGATTAGATTCTGAGCTAATCAGTCAGATTCAGAGCTGAACTGCTTTGGGTCCATCTTACAATGCAAATATTGGGGGGTGGGGAAGGTTCAACAGAAGTCTTCTGCAGTTAATGAGTTGCCTTTTCGATTCTTATTAACTAAAATACCTTAACCACTTTGGTTTTTTAAACTTAAACAATTATATTAGATGTAATCATTATTTTATTAACATTTTTCTCCGAGGATTTTTCTTTCTGATTATGAGTACTTCACAATTTTAGACAGTATGATGGATGCTACTCTTCTATGACAAGAATTTTAACAGCCCTTCTTCAGCACTCAATGCACACCCAATTATGCGTCTGAGCTAGTAACCTTGAATTTATGTTACCATGGCGACAAACTGGTCATGCATTATGGATTATCATTGAAATTCTACACCCCTACCTAGCATAATGAGAGTTGGGGACTTAATCAAATCAGCCATTCTGTGTGACACAAAGTGAAGAACTAGCTCTTATTGTTCAGCCTGGAGAAAGGAAGCAGGCCTGATGGAGTGGCAGCTGCAGTGCCGCAGCCTGATAGATTGCCCTTATATACATTTGTGAATGTATAGACAGATGGTTTTCAAAGCCTGGAATTTCTGGCTTAGGAAGCAGCTGTTCGGGTAACCTCTGCCGTCTCACCTTGTTGTCATGGAGCATTGCACGGAGACTGAGAATGCGGACGGGTACATTGGCAATGTGACTGAATTCATGCGGCGTGGCACCCTGCTTTCATTCTGGGGCAGCAGGGCTCAGAGGGAGGCAGGGCCGGGGGGAGCGGGCTGCAGTGAGGTGCTCGGGTATCCTCCGATCACTCTCCCCCCTAACCTGCACAGAAAGAGACAGGCAAAATTGTTTTGGGAAATCATTCCTAGGGATTTAATCCACTTTACGTCTCCTCCATTGTCTTGAAATCGTGGTGTGGTGTGTTACTCATACACAGTTTAGGCACCAGTAAAGACACCTAGATTTCAGGTTTCCATACTCTATTCTGTCTGTGTCTTGAGAGAGAAGAGATTTGCTAAGGTCACAGATGAATAGGGTTTAGTGCCAGAAAATCCAACCAAACAGATGTAAAAATTCAACAACTATTACAGACTTCTTACCTGTCAGAATCCTTTTCTGTCTTATCACTCAAATTTCCCTCCCTGTTCTGAGATAAACCTATAGGAACCTCTGGGAACTCATTAACTTATTTTTTAAACTTAAGTAGTAGTGAAACTGCATACATTTATAGAAGAACTGGGCAATAATACACATTTATAAAGCTTAAATAGGTTTAGTGTAAGCACCTGAGTATTACGTTCATCAACAAAAAGATTGGCATAGTGTTACTCATTTGTTCTTATTATTTTTTATTATTATAGCTATAACATAATTATTTTTCTCCACTTAGTTCTCCATCCCTCAAAGCTTGAAAAGCTTTAAAGCTTCAAAGCCTCTGATTCCCCATAAACACATACTTGTTAAAAAATCCTTACTTTTCCAAAATCTTGATTAACCAATTATTCTGTGTCACCCTTATGTTTTGGAAGTCTAGATATTGTTATTGTAATATAGTTTATTTACTTATTTATATGTATAAGATGACCATCACCCTGGTTTCTGCACAGGGGGTGTTGTGTGTCCGTCAGCCTTGCTATTACAGATCCACCAAACCTATGATTTCAAAGTATGCAACACTGTCCCAGAATAACACCTGATATGACAATAACATTTCAAAGAAATACATTAACACTACTTTTCTTTCTGGCAAACTGTCTGTGTTTGTGTTTTGGTGTATAAAGCATATAGCATGCATATGTTATGAGATTTAATTTTCAATGTGTGTGCAGGAAGTGAATATTTCAGCAAGCTTTTAAAATGAATCAATATACAGGTTATCCAGGAGCCTTGAGGAATATCTATCTATCTATCTATCTATCTATCTATCTATCTATCTATCTATCTATCTATGTAAAAGCAGTTCCTCATCTGTGCAGCTTTCTACTTCAGAAAGAGCCCCCGCCGGTTTGTGTTGACCCATGAGATTGCGGTAGCTCCCTGGGAGCCTTGCAGTCTATACACAAACGATTTGTGAACTGAAACATCCCAGGAAAGCCTAGGCATGAGAGACTGTACCCTCTCAGGAGCCTGATTCTGCAAGCCCTTTGCCAGTCAGAGATACTGAGGAAGTTGATCATGCCCTCCCTTGGGGGTTTAGAATTTATTATTTATTACTGTCATGTCAATGAATTTGTCTTTAAAGCACATCCAAATCCTGACAATGGCAGATTTCAATCACTGGTTACTAAAGTTTATCAGAAGACCTTCAGGATTTCTTGAATTCAAATATTTTTTTTTAATAAATAAAATCCAAATTTCACAAAAGTTGTTCATTCACACAAAACTGTCTTTGACAACACAGTGACTGCTTGACTGAGAGAAAGGAAGAAAATTCAGATAGAGACTGATGGAAAAAATAAATAGAGGGATATCACTATAATCTTTCTCATTGAAAGAAGGAATGGACTTTTTTAATCTTTAATTTAGTGTTTGGAATTTCCATGTGTTTATAAATTTAAGCCAAACCCTTAAATCTGACGTCAATATCAACTTTATTTTACTTAAATTAAATATGTTATGGTTGAGCAGATTTTATTGTGTGGACATTTTGGAAAAGGATGTTACAGTTGGGTCTAGCAGAGTGAGCCAACAAAAATACTAGTACATGCTTTAAATTAAAACCCAAAGACAAAAAATAAGAAATGAAAACATTCTAACATGGGCATGAGGAAACAAGTGCTTCCTTCTGTTTAAAAATGTTCCACAAGAAAGATTTTTTTGAATATTTTCATTGTGTTTTTAAAATATCCATTTTTAATAGGGCAGGCTAACTTCAAAAGCAGTGCAACAGCATGGTAAAGAAAATTACATTAGGCTAGCAATAAATACTTGAGCCTAGTACTTGATTTATGAGTAAATTGTATACATCAAGAAATAAAAAAGTGTGTGCAATACTGTTCCAAATATTATCAGCAAGGAAAGAACTAAATTTAGAGCCTATTTTCCCAACTTTTACTTAGGCTAAGTAGACTTACCTTAGGACATACTTCTGTTGATCTCAGTAAAATTTTTATCAGAAGTAATCTTTTCCTTAACATAATTTATGCTTCCAGAGAAGAATCTGAGTATCAAAAAGTAAAGTTTCTGAAACACAATATTGTCATTAACAGGAGAAGAAAATCCTTCTGAGCTATTGTCACTTTGTTTTTACACTAACTTGTGGCAGGCATTGTTAATAACTCTGTATATGGAAATAAGCTATAAGAATTTCCTTGGAAAGTTTAACCCCATAGATTTAAAATACTGTCTTGACTCTTTTAATCAAAGAATCATCCATCCTTCCCTCACACCCAATAATCAAGGATTAACCATTTCCTTCATACAACAACTTTAAAATGATCGTTTTGTGGGTTGCAGACTATACAACTTCCAAAAAGTAAACAGAACTGTAAACTTTGGTTTAATACTTTTCTTTTTTAACTTATTCATTCATGCAATTCCTTGCAGGGGTAAGAAAAACCATATAAACGCATATCGTGAACGACCTGGTAACCATTTAAGTGGTGCTGTTGTATGGTCCACCATCAGTCACAGGGCTGCAGACTGATATCTGGCTGGGGTGTGAGTGTGGTGGCTGCAATTTACCATCATTCTCCTTGGTTTTGGGTCTTCACTCAGCATAAGAAGGCAGAAGGAAGGATACACATCACATCTGTCACCTGCCCACTTCAATGCAGTGACAGCCAAATTGTTAGCTTTTTAGGGACTCAAAACACAACATAAAATTCTTAAACTTTGCAGTCTTTTTTAAAGAAATATGGAGGGAAAGCTGCATTTTATTAATTTTGGAACAATGAGATGAGAGCTGTGTAGGGTAATGCAAGATATAGGTAGTCTTGGAATTTCAAGTTTTGATCAAAACACTGTTTAAATTTCTGAAGGTCTGTGACAGTTTGTGTACCAGTAATCGCAGGTTTACTTAAAGTCACTGCCTCCCGTATGTAAGCCCTCCCGTTTTGCTTTATTTCACCCACCTAGCTGTTAGACTTGAGGGGATGCTCTTTGCCCTCCTCCCCCCCCCCCCCCGGTGCTGGCCCGGAGCCCCTTGCAGCCACAGGAGACACAGACAGCAAGCGAGGTGAGCAGGAACAGAGAGGTCTTTATTCAAACAGCCCGGGCTTATAAACCCCTGGGGTGGGCCCAGGGAGCAGGGCTGTAATTGGATAAGGGTTTGAGTGGAGGGGAGTGGTTAGGGGAACCGGGTAGCTAAATGGGAGAGGGGGAGGATCCATACAAGACAAGAACCCAGGGATTGGGGAAGGGACGGGGCAGGATGGATGAAATAGCCAATAGGGTTAGGGAAAAGGCGGAGCTGGTCTCAGGGAGCAGGGCGGCTGAGCACCGCCCACACAAGCCGAATGGTGAGAGATTCACATGGCTTTGAGGGGGGAAAACTGATACAATAAAATGTAAAAGTCCGGCGGCTGTGGCCGTGTGGATAAAGCCGCCACCCCTGGATCCGTGCTCCTTCTCGGAAGGACGCNTGCAGCCACAGGAGACACAGACAGCAAGCGAGGTGAGCAGGAACAGAGAGGTCTTTATTCAAACAGCCCGGGCTTATAAACCCCTGGGGTGGGCCCAGGGAGCAGGGCTGTAATTGGATAAGGGTTTGAGTGGAGGGGAGTGGTTAGGGGAACCGGGTAGCTAAATGGGAGAGGGGGAGGATCCATACAAGACAAGAACTCAGGGATTGGGGAAGGGACGGGGCAGGATGGATGAAATAGCCAATAGGGTTAGGGAAAAGGCGGAGCTGGTCTCAGGGAGCAGGGCGGCTGAGCACCGCCCACACAAGCCGCATGGTGAGAGATTCACATGGCTTTGAGGGGGGAAAACTGATACAATAAAATGTAAAAGTCCGGCGGCTGTGGCCGTGTGGATAAAGCCGCCACCCCTGGATCCGTGCTCCTTCTCGGAAGGACGCCGGTTCGAGTCCTGCGGGTCTCGCTCTGCCAACTTCGTCCGGGCTTGCCCCGGCCAAGGCTTAGAGTGTCCCAGGGCTAAAGGGGGTGGGGCCAGTTCCGCGCACGCTGAGCTCCACGTAATAAATCCATTCGCGCAGGCATAAAAAGCATTGTCGTTTGCGACGGCTAGCCACACACAAAATGTAAAAGATAAACAGTTTCTCTGCCTCTGTGGTTCTGGATGTGCTTCTGTGGTGATGATCTCAGCTCTAGGGGTGTGCTTTCCATTTCTCATAGCTGCAATTGTTCCCCACATCTAGTCACAACCAGTGGAGCCAGATGATACGTTTCCCTTCATTGTGAAACACATTTAATTGCAGGAACTGAATGTCTGTGTAGTGAGAACACTTTTATAATCTGCTGTACCAGTTTTCTCACTTCCAGGATATGATGGGTATGCTCATGAAATCTTTTTGCTGTCACACTGCGATGTTTCATTTCTAACAGAGCTCAGCTGATGAGAAACATCAGAGTTTATGATTACTCTGACAGCAGGACTACCACAACAAATACAATTAAAATTGTTTTCTTTCATGCATGCATGCCTGCAAGATGTTCAAAGTGGTCACCTGAAAAGCCCACCCTCAATTTCTCTTTTAAAGGGTCATTTAAAAGCTAAGTCTTTACTGATATCATTCAAACTACAGCTAAGAGTCTCTCCTATTGCATTTTGCTTGAATATTTGCTCAAAGCTAAATACATTCAGGTTTCTGATGGTGCCAAGAAAAGTAACTGGCCCTGACCAGACTCCCCACACCCTGTCCATGGGCCAGGACCGTGTTTCAGCCAGGGCTGTCAGTCTCTGACACAGCAGCATCTGCTCCTCAGCCCTGCTGCTCTTCTCAGCTCAGCACCAACAGAAAAGTAAACCTTTTTGGTTTTTTTAGCTTAACAGAATTCTTTAATATCTATGTGAAGTTCTATGCTTCATATTTATTCACAGTTAGTTTATATGGCATACTGAGACACATGAAATTGTACATAGATATTTACCAGTCTAGGAATCCTGTGCACAGATGTGTGTGTGTGCACATCTCACTAATATATATGAATGCTCTTTTGGACACTTTTCTTCCTCTGTGAATACTGAAACTTGCTTTTTTTTATAAATATTTGGGAGTTTTGTTCTTTTTTTAAAACATTCATGTGTTTAAAATACATCTATATAGTTACATATACAGTAAGATTCACCAACAAAAGCAGCCTGTCAGGGAAAAAAACCCAAAGAGGGAGATGCTGTTCCATGGTGTACTCCTGCCTGAGCTCTGGGCTTGTGTCATGGGTGACTGCCTCTGCCTCCATGAGGGATCCTGCCTAATGCTGCTGGCTCAGCTCCAGCCACTGCCACCAATTTACACTCGCTCAGCTTCTAATCCACCAGGCCAAAACTGATTTTCAGAGAAAGGGTGCCAGATAAGAGCTCGAGCATTTGCAGCTTAGCAGGCAACCTCCAGAGGCAAGAGGCTGCTCTTTCTGAAAAGCAAAAAGCCAAAAGTGATTCTTTGGTAGTAAATTTGTGGAACAGTTTTCTGATACTGAATATGTCAGGCAACACAGATATTAGAATGCTCCCTGAACTGTCAGTATATCCAGACAAAGCTGCTGCAGATTTAATGATGCTAATTGGAGCAGCTGAAAGTCTGGAGTAATGTTGCAGAAAAGAGGTGGCTTGGGATGGTCACTTAATCTGGAAATAGCTTTAAAAACTAGAAGATCTGTCCCTGAGGACAGTCTCTACTAGATTAACCTTCCAGGCTCTGCAGTACTCTCTGAGGTGGTGTTATTTTACTTCAAAATTTGTAAAAGGAAGGCAGGCAGGATAGGCCTGGGGACAGTCTGAGGCAAATGCTTTACAATGAAACATACAGCAAAGGCAGGAGAGCTGTATAAGCAACTCTGCTTTTTACTTTAAGTAAAATTCAGAAAATTAGACAAGCAATAGTTTCAGTGTAGTTTTTCTTTTAACAACTCACCTTATGTTACACAGTAACTTGATAGGAAACACCTCCTTCAATTATTGTCAAGACTTGTATTCTTAAGTAAACTTTCTTCCAATGAAAAAAGGAGAAACTTTCAAAATCAGTTCTAACTAGGCACAGGCAGAGAGTCTATCCACTTTTAGCACCAGTATGTACTACTTTGTGTTTCCCTGCCATACAAGCCACTAAGATAAATACATTGACACTGTTAAGATTCCATGTGTACAAAAGGGACCCCTTGGCACACTAATAACAAATATAACTGAGTGGCATTAAACATGTCACTTCTACCAGTGCTCGACGTGTGACACCTGTACACATTTCCTTTCACACTACGTTATTAGCCCTTCTTCTCTCTCCCAAACAGATGTGAAGTCAAAGGGTAAGATGCTTTCATATATCTGAAAAGTGTAAAGCAAGCATTAAGAAAATTAAAACAACATAGACTGTAGAATAAGCATTGCATGGTAGACTAGATTTTAAACATCAGATTTATACAAAAGTGTTGTTGTTTCACGTGAATAGGCAACTAAATACGGTGATGCAATGAATGAACAAGTGTAGATACTGGACTTCTTTTATACACTCTCAGTCCTACCTCACCATATATGTAATGTGATACAATAAAAGCTTTCATTTGGTATACAATGGCAAAGCTTAAATAAGCAGGCCAGTTTCTTCTTATAGACAACTGTCACGAAGATAAAGTTTGAAAACAGATACACAGAGCTTTTCTTGGGGAAGTAAAACAAAGAAGGTTTGGGGAAGATCTGTGAGAGCTGATTTTTCATTTTCTGAGTAAAATAAATGAAAATTTATTTCACATATAAACATATTAAGTGTCTTTTCTTTCCATAGGTATGGATTTCATCTAAGAAGAGGCAGAAAGAAATAACCAGTTTGCCTAGTTACAGAACTAATAGCAGAGATGACCTTTTGTAGCAAGAAGAAGGAAATCGTAGTGTTGCAGTGCTCAGAAACTGAGTCAGCTCTTTACTAAGGCAGGAGTCACCCTGAATAGTTGGGTGATGGGCAATTCTATTTTTTGGGTGATGGGAAAATAAGAGAGTAAGGAATCAATCATTCTTGTGTTCTACCTACTTACACTACAAAACAGAGCTCCTAACCTAGGAAAGGGCTCCTGCCAAAAGAGGGAGTAAACAAAACCTCTTCTCCAATATGCTGGCATCATTATGAAGTATGCGAGATACTTAGTGAAGGCAAAACACAAGATGCAACCACTCACAAAACACAAGAAAGAAAGGAGACAGCACACTTCTCACATGACATACAAGGTAGTGCAAGGGCTGACCCAGCAAAAATGAAGGGATTGCATATACAGGATTCATGGCAGTGAAACCAGCAACTTATGAGAACTGCATTTAGATTTTACTCTGCTCTATATGAATAACGTGCAGAAAGGCTGTTCAGATCAGCCCCAAATATTGATAGAAATATTTGAACAAGTTGGAATCGTCATAAATATCCTGTTTAAAGCCTTTGGGCATGCTGGTTTTGAAGACATGGTAATCTGGATGAATATATGGTCCCCTTAACAGGGCTATGAAGTGCAACTCGGTGTTATATAAACCTACAGAGCAAGCCCAGGACTGCTGAAAATGTCTCAGACTTCCTGCTGAACCATAGTGCTTGAGTACTGTGAGCATGTGGACTACAAGGTGCAAATAGGTATTAAGGAGCCCCCTCACTGAAAATCTACAGAAATTTTAGGAGTTTTCTACAAGAATAAGACTACTACATGTAATGAAATCCTGGCTGTAATACCCCAAGATTTGCCCAACATTTGTCTCTGGGGGGAAAACAGCCACTTGCCTGGGAAAAAATAAACCAGAAAGCATTCAAGCAATAATCTTACTTCTCTAGTCAGCAAGTCTGTCAAGTTTTATGGAATTTTCCCTGAGTGAAGAAGCATCAAGTGTTTTCACATATTATGTTTTTATTTTATGTGATTAAAAAAAAAAAAAATCCATAAAGGAAATGAGTGGTGTTTGAGAAATATCACACTAATCTTTCATGCATATGAGTTGCCTGTGCCTTGGCCCACCAGTGGTGCCTCTGCCTGGGTTGTATGTGGCTGTGTCAGTTATAGCAGTAGCTGCAGTGCCAGAATGTTGGAGCACAGGGTCTGTAAGCCTGGCCTAGAAGGGCGCCCACAGGGGGGAAGGGATGACCCAGAAGTCACTATCTTAAGTTTTAAGCTGCTATTCATAACTTCTAGGTGGAGTACAATTTATATTTCACAACAACCGTACATGCTACATAAATGAAACTCTCCATTTCACACCCCGTTATCCCCTGGGAGATGGGAAGAACCACAGGCCTTGGTGGAAGCAGCTTGTGGCAGGTCCAGGTCAGGACTCTATAAAAAGATAAGCAGACAATACCTACAGGAGCTATCTTTGCTCTCCCCAGGAAAGAGGCACATGTTTACATGTCATATTCTCTTCCTGAGTTCATTTTTTTAAAAAAATAAGCATCAGAACCATGGGATTTCTTGTTTCCTTCCAAATATGAAACATAGCATATAAAACCAGAGGTCTTAAAACAATGCACTTTGTTTGCACACTTCAGTTAATTGGTACTTACCCTATCCTGTAAGGAAAATTCTCATTTTGCAGCCTTTTTCCACAGTGTTTAACTTCGATATAAATATGTGCAGTCCTCATGTTAGGGTTTTTTTTTTTTTTCCCGTTAACCAGAAGCAGTTGTCTGGAACATAACTTAAATTGATTTTTTAAAAGACATGATATAACATTATGTGCTATTATACAGTAAAAGAATTGGCTTGTGTCTCTTGCCTCATGTTCTTTAGATTGAGACAACCTTACCGCCTCAATGAGTCTATCTCACCGTGTGACCTGCTTAGCTATAACCATACCTTGGAGTCTTTGATTACAGTAAAGCTGATGCCATGGTGAAATTCCCTTTAATATTTACATTGTGAGATCTGCTGAAATGATGCAATGTCCTTCTTATCTGAAGAGCATTAGCTCAGTGTTTCTGTGAATCAGCATCATTAGATCTGCATGAGTTCATCCTTAAAAAGGATTAAAAAATATTCCCCCTTCTGGGAATGGGAAGAGACAAACACTACTAATAGAAATTCTCAATTAATTTAGGGTTTATGTCATTACTGTCCTTGTTCTGATTTTTTTTCACCTAAGGTGTTTAACACTTGAAAGTAAAACTCATCCATGAGGATGGACTGAGATTTTTGATGTTCGCTACTGTTTTTCTGGAAGAAATTCTTCAAAATTCTCTGTGCTGAGAAGACTGTAGTGTGTATATATGTATATCTATATATGTATACTTATGTGTATATAGATATGCATTTATGTATGTATGTATATTTTCCTTCCCAGTCCTTTCTTATCAAAACTGCTTCAATTGATTTACCTGTGTCTGTTGTGTGAATGTGCATGATGTGACTTCTGTGGGTAGCAGTTTACTGGAAAGACAGCAAAAGACTAGCAGCATCTGCTATGTTATGGGAGTTTAACTAATAATTCTAGAGAAATGTATGCTGGAGTTTGTACTGAAACAAGATTTTGTTGTTGCTCATTTAACAAAAATTGTTTCTTTTTTTTTTTTTTTTGTTTTGCAATTAGAGAAAATTAGTATAATTAAATGTCTGGGTAGAATTTTAAGGCCATATTGTTTATTTTTTTTTTCTGGAAAGAGAGTTGTAACTTTTCCATATTCTAGGTCTCTGAAAATATCACAACTTTTACTGCTCTTTGCACTTGTCCCAACATCCAAGAGCATAGGAGAAAAAAAAAAAAAAAGTTTTCATTCCCCCTGGGTGAAATACATTTCCTTANTTGTTCATTCCTCTGGGATGAATATCATGTCATATACAGAAAAGCTTTCTTTTTGAATGATGGATTGGAATAAATTTTATGCCCACATTTGAATTCATCATTACTGGTCACTGAGGATGAACCAGGAAACGAAGTGTATATTATTCTTTATGTGAGCTCTAAAAGCTCTTGCCAAAGTGAGTCTTATGAATAGCTCTACACTATTCTCTCATACTGATCAAGAGAACAAGAAACAATTTTCCCCTTGAAGCATTTTGATTATATTTTTTTTACTCTAATCAACATTTTTCTTCATGTTCTTTCACTTCAACTACCAGTTGGAGTTTTGCCTTTCAAAGTAGTAGAGCTTCAGAATTTCTCTGAAAATTAGAATTTTTCAGAAGTCTTTCTATTATTGCCAATTTTTCAAGAAATAAATAAAAATAATCTAATAGAACACTATTTTGTCAGAATTCATATGACAGTGTTATACCATCAATACATTTGTGTCAGCTAGAACATTAAGAACTAAACATGGTCATAAATATCACTCAGTGTCAAATCTGGATTTCACATAAACACTATAATTGTATGTTTAATCTGTTCTGAAATAACTTAAAAGATTTAAAAAAAATAAAAAAAATCAAAGAAAAAAGACTTTTGGCTATAATGTCTAGACATATGTTTTGACTCCAGTGTAGTTTTTCTCAAAATCAAGTTACACCTGATTAAATTTGGTATCTCAACATTTGTTGTTTGGCATTATCACTTGTAATTTCATTCATATTACTGTGAGACTGATAATGCCGCTTGCCTGGACTGACTGATGCTGTAGTGGAAATCCAATGAAACTACTGGTTGAAGCTGTTTAGGAAGAGAAAACGGCACTGGCACTCTGTAGGAAGTATCATAATACTGAATATGTGTATACATGCATACAGTGATATGCTTATCTTTACTGTATTTTGCATCAGTTCTGCTACCATCCATGATTTTTTCTTTCTTTCTAAAGAATAAAAATTAAATTAAAAAATTGCAACCGTGCCAGTGGGAAAGTTTATTGTACAAGGTATAAATTTCTTATATGTGGGGTTACGTGCTCATGGAAAATGTCGAAAATATATGAAAACAATACTTGCATCCACTACACTCCATCCCTCCTCCCCTAAAAATAACCAAGCTGCTGATGCTGTATGAATACAAACTTCTAGGATCACAAATACTTTATTTCACCTCTATTTATGTCTGCTCTGTCATATTTAGATGTGAACTCCTTGGGACAGAAATCGTCTTTTTGGTCTATATTTGAATAGAGTTGTGCTCTGTGGTAAGAACTTGTGCACTGATACATAAAAATAGAATCATTACAAGGCATTTTGAAGTTAACAAAATAAAAAATGGCATTATGAGTGCTCTAGACTTCTTGGGAATGAATGGTTATTGACACAGGCTCAGACAGCAATGCACTGGCTCTATAGCATTTTGTCTTGGAATTACCACAGCAAGAATAGCTTTCAAGAACCATCTCTCAGAATAAGGGAGAATCTGATGCCAAGAGACCTCTCAAAACTCTGAGGGTCAGATACTGAAACCTTCTGTCTTGTTACACAGTACTGGATTTTACATCTGATCTCATTTCTTCTGCTGGAAACAAGATCTTGCTGCTGGCAGTCTAAGTGTCTAGAAAGCAGAATGGTACTGGGTCCTGATCCACGTGGATTGTCAGTACCATCATGTATATCCATTCCCCACCAAGTCACTAGAAAACACTATAACCTGCTTTTCTTATTGACCGTACAGAAACCCCAGAGAACTGTCCTAGGGAAAAGGCCTTGAAAGTTTCTAGAGGAAGGTAATGATTGGCTTTAAAACATAACACTGCAAAAAGCTGTTAAAAGACAAGTTTCTGTTGTATGCTTCCCCCTTGTATTAATGCAGTTATCAGCTCATCAACTGAACAAACTGAAAAAAAACTCTGTGCAAGTTTTCAATGAGTAACACAAGGTGTTCCAGTCTCCCTTCAAAAGCCTATATTATTCATTTCGGGGCCTTACTAAATCAGGTATTTAAACTTGATCATGCTATATAAACATGATATGAGAGAAAGTAATTGCTTATTATAATATAGTCTAGCTAAAATTAGACACTGATCCTTCAGTATCTATTTAGCATAGGCCATTAATTTTTAAGAACTGTTTTCAGCTTGATGTTGAATGGCAATAAGAATAAAATGTAATTTCCAGAACAAGTGTTACAAATGTAAGGCCATATATTTAAAACTTACAGTTTTGCATTTTCTCAGTGCAAATATTATCTAGACTATGCAAGGGTCAAGAAAACATAAATGCTGTATTGCTGCTTTCTATTAAAAAATGAAAACAAAACCAAACAAATAACAAAGCACAGTGAATATAAAGTGCTTACCTAAGTAAATCAGAGAGACACAAGAGATAAGTGCTGTTTGCAAAAATTCCTTGGAGGAGGGAAAAGGTTAATTAATTGAAGACAAAATTCCTCTAGGAATTTGACAAGTTTTGATAATGTTATTACTAGAAAAGACTGTTTAAAGGTGATGGCACTGTACAATAGTGACCAGCTGGAATATCTCTCTGGAAAGTGAGAAAGGATCATCAGAACAAGTTGAACTTGAAAGTGGATAATTCACCACAGGTACTGTCCAGAGCTATTCTCTTTAAAGGGAATTATCTCTAATTCCAAACCCTTTGCCTCTTTCCCTCCTTTAATCAGCTACCATTAGGATGAGTTGTAGATAAAAAGTAGGTAGTTGCCTGCCTGTGGAAAATGCCACAGCTCCTCTCTGTGAAACACAAATAAAAATCCCTATGTTGCAGGTATGTTCAGGGACTGTCAGAAGGTGTATTAATCCAGAAAGGATATCTCAGGTAATTTCAACTTTCACAACTGAACCGACTGGACGAAGAAACATCAAATGGCAACAACCCTAAACAAGTGCTGTCAAACTGGAATTAATTCATAGACAGCCAGAAAGTAGCCTTATGATAATGGTGGGTAAGAGATATAACATGGTAGGAAGTTGGCCATATACAACACCAGAAAGAGCTCAAAACACCCAAGGCCAGAGGGAGTTGCAAAAGTCCAAGGAAAGTATTTTAATCTTTAGTAAAGTCTGTTAAAATACCTCTCTACCAGTATCACTGTCTTTCTCTCCCTCCCTCCAAGACAGTGAAGAGCCCTTTTAAACTTACATTTGTGCTTAAATTTTTGCTGGTTCTAGGTCCCACAGTAGAAAAAGACTCAGGTATGTGCTTGTACTCTGGGCTGTTCTGAGATTGTTGCAGCAGAAATCAGTATTTGTGTGACAACATGAAGCCATGCTGCATTCTAGTGGATCTCTGTATTGCTACAACTGGGGTACCAGGTCACTGGAACATGCCGAAGAGGGGACCTTTCCTGACAGGCTTGAATGCTCTGCAACAGACCATGGTCTTTAGCTCCTCAGAATGAAAGGACCATTGATCTGCCTAACACTGTCTTGCCTGTGAGTTATTCTGAAAGTCACAGAAGGTTTGATAATCAGAAGCGCATAATGCTGTACCTTGAACAAACATACATATAGGCATCGCACATTTAACTCAAAAAAAAAAAAATAGCTCTTCATTGTTATATCCCTCTCAGAAAACACTGGATATTTTTCAGGTGTCCTGTTGCTTAAAACAAACTCCTCTGAAGCCAAACAGAAAGAAATGCAGAAAGAAGTCTTTACTCATTCTAGTCTTGCTATTGAAGAAACTATCTAAATAGCTTTCATTTCTATGTTCAATCAGAAAGAAGAAATTGTTTTTCAGCAGTTTATTTCTTTCTCAGTATCTAATTCATTGATAAAAAGGGTTGAAAACAATCAAAAGGATCACTTTGCTAGGCTCCTCAAGGAATAATGAATGTTCAAGTACTTCACCCTTCACTCTGGGAGCTGTGATAGAAGAAAAAGGTGTTCCATGGTGCTTTTGTGCCTTGGCTGCCTTCTGTTTCCCTCTGCTCTGCTCCATCCTCCTGTATGTTCACTGCAACTTCATCAGCAGCTTAAGCAGTAGAGAGCTTGGCAAACTTCAGGAAGAGAACTGAGCTCCCCCACCAACATCACTTTCCACGGTCACAAGTTCATGAGCATTGGTAGAGTTTCAGACTTAGAACCAAATGTCTGTGGGACTCAAAAACAATTTCCCTGTCTGATTCTACTGGCTGCTCCCACTCATTGATTTATGCTTGTGATGCTTGGAACTGCAGCATAAATCTGGTTATGTAATAGAAACTTGATAACAGAGAAAGTCAATACAGGAGGGCAATGGAGATGAAATTACACACTGGCACTACTTTTTTATTAACCCTTTCTTAGTTCACCTTAGCTGCTTCTCACAGGCAAGTTGTCTGAATTTAGGAAGAGTACTTTATCAGTACTTACAGCAACACCAGAGTGAAAACTGTTTCCTCTGTCTTGCTGGACCCAAACAGAATAATTTTCTACAAACATCATCCTTTTTCAATAAAGCAACTATTTATATCTCTGTTTCAGTTAATTATATTATGAAAAACGGTCAATTCTTTCACATCCAACAGAATATCTATATAAACAAGTTATTTAAACAAACATAGATATTTCATATCATCAAAGTATTACCAACTTGTGTGGGTTTTCTGAGGAAAGCTTATTTACCAGATTGTTTACTTGGTTTGATTTTTGTGGCACTCAGTTAATTTCTTAGCCACAATTTCACAGCTGAGCCACAGGATCTGTGAAAGCAGGAGGTTTGGCAGGTCCACAGAAGAACTTCTGACAGCTTCAGTCAACATCATTCCTCATTTTAAGCAATAAAGAACCCTTAAGGTTACAGTTCTTCAAACCGTTCATACATGAAACTTCCCCTTTATGTTCTCATAATCTGATTCCTGCTGTTATTAGAAACCCCGTTGTTATTAGAAACTCATTTATCACAGATCTTTTTATTCATGGCTTCATTATTTGAAGTCCTGATGGTGATACAATTTCAGTTTTTCTTTTTCTTTGACTGAAGCTAGGGGATTTGCATATTTGATTTCTGGGATTTAGGGAGAAACATGGAGATGAATATGAATAAAATCATTATCTTTTCTTCAAGGTGAGCTTGGCTTCTCATGAATATAAGTAAAAAGCACTTTATTTTATATGCATATGCTCTTTATAAAATTCTGGTAATAACATGATCCTTTTGTTGCTCAGCCTAAGATGACCCAAATCATCAATAACTGAAATATATGTAAAAAACATTAACAGAGCTCATGTAAAACAGTATTTCATTAGCGTCCCAAGAGCAGTATTAGGAAATATGAAGCTAACACTGTTACGAAAACTTGTCTGGAAATGATTACTTAAAGACTGGAAGAAGACAAAAAATCCTACTTTGTCCAGGTGCTCCTGAAGTTGCTTAGCAACTGCCTTCTTAATCATGCTCTCCAAAAAGGGAGGTTTGACAGAGGATAGTAAGTAGATGGTTTCTTGAGTAGGGTCAAGACCTCAGCATGCTGTAGCCAGGATGCCATTTTGCCCTTCAAATAGAGGTGTTAATGAAATTCCCATCCACTGGGAAAATGCTTCCTTGCTGACTTTCATGAGCTCTGCTGTTTCCTCACTGGACCTACTGGACCTCTTCATCTGCTCCTGGGACAAGCCACTGTCAAAATCAGCCCTGCGTATGCTCATGACCTCTTGTTCTGACATCCCTGGTGCATAGCTGACAGCTTCAGATATGAATGATTTTGCCATTAAAAATACAAAGACAAATTCACAAATTTCCTGTGCCAGAGACTGATAGCGAACTCGACTCTCCTTATTAACTTTGCCAAGCAGCTCTTAACTGTGTGCATCACAAAAGTAAATAACTCTTCAGACAGAAGTTTGGAGTAAAAGAATTGCAGTGAAGTAGATCAGGAAAGATGATTGTTTGGTGGTGGTGGGGTGGTTAACATTTTGGAAAAGAGTTTTCCATCATCACAAGAAGTTCCAAGCTGTAATTTTACTCATGAAAATACGAATATGATGTTTGTTCCCATGGACATGAAAAAATTTACTTAAGTCCTCTTTAAGAACTAGAGGAGTGAAGGAAAGGGAACACTGAGTTCCTTGGCATTATCTGTCTCTGTTGGCACTGAAACATCATTTTCATTCATCAACAGTTCAACATTTCCCTTGTTCAGTCTCTTACTACTAATGTACAAACTCTTCTTCTTGTCTACCTATCAAGTCTCAAGTCCAGCTGAGCTTTGCCTTTCCTGACACTTCCCTGCAAATGCAGGCAATATTTTTGATTTCTTTCTGTGCACTATGTCTTTCCTTCTGTCTCTTGCCTTTTTGCACTGCATCTTACTAGATATGGACAAAAATTCTTATCAGACCTAGTAAGGGACACAAGGTTAGTCTGACTAGGCTAATTTTAGCAATGTATCATGTGTCTGCTTGTAAACGAGTTTTTTAAAGAAATGATCCTTGTTATTTGTTTGTTTTTAAATAATCACCTTATGAGTGATTGATTCCTATCAGCGTAGAAAAAAAAGTTGGGCCTAGCAACACGTTATTACAGTATTTTCTTGTTATGACCTGTTTATTCTTGCCCTTGTGCATATGTACCTACTGTGACTGCTGAATACCTTCCTTTATCTCTTTCTATATCTTGTTAAAAAGTCTGATTTACTTTATAATATGCAACTTTTTCTCCTTTGTTCCACTTCTACTTAAGACAGTATAGAAGCTTTTTTAAAGTTATGTTTTAATTGTTTATTTATGTATTAAAAATTGACATTTCTTTCTGAGTCACTTGTAATTTATTAGAGGTTTTCCTTCATTGAGTTTACATGTACTATACTCTGCTCTTTTTATATGTATGCTGGAAGGGGTTTCAGGATATTGCAGAACATTACTGATTCACTCAGACTCTAACAAAAGCACTTTCCAATTTACTCGAGGCCTCAAACTTTCTCATATTACAAATATATTTGTTCATCATCCCTCTTTCCCAGTCTTCAATTTTTAATTTCATTTAAATAAATAAATATTTGTAAAATACTTTTGTGGGCTAGATGAGAAATGTATTTTTAGCTTCCTCTGCATTATATTAGAACTAGAATATTTGTAACAGTGTGCAAAGTTAGGCCCTAATCTGACAAAACGGTGTTTTTTAAAGTTGGATTTACTTGCACTTTTTAAACTAAGCATATGTGTTTATGCTGGCTGACTTAACAAAGAAAATAATAAAACTAACAAATAAATTTAACCCCCCCCACTGTTTATTGTAAAATACTCCTCTACGTTTAAATGATTTCTCACTTTTCCAAGTAAATGACTGATCTGATCTCAAGTGTGTGTAAAACTGAAAGTTCCAAAATAGACTTGTAAGATGCTCCTCTTATCATTATTTTTAGTATTGCAACTTATTCCTGACTCTAAAACCTGTTGAAGAAGATAAGCATTTTCCTTTGTTTAAGGAGAAACATTGTTCTGTGACAAACCCAGAGCCTAAAACTGGGGCTCTGAGGAGCCTATCTTGCAATGCAATCAAAAACCTTGATAGTAATTTTAGAAGGGTGCTTCCATAACCTCATTCAGAACCACGATCCTCTAAAATTTAAGAAAGGAAACAACATTTACTGAGTTGAACCAAAAAAAAAAAAA
>VXBX01002833.1:106447-156851 GCA_013400415.1 Scytalopus superciliaris
TGTCATATTAATTTATTTGGAGTTTTGAAACAAAATTATTTCACTTTTCCCTGGGCAAGTACTAAGCTTATGACAAGATCTTATGAATTTGAAAATGAGGGAGGCACAGAGTGCTAGAGCAAACAACACTAGGAATGTTTTATCCACTAGATAATGATTAAGAAAATATTCAAAGATATCAAGTAAACAGCTCTCTCAATTAATTTCTTTTCTTTCTTTTCAAGCACTGAAAATCTTTTAAGTGTATTGCAAGCATTGTAGTTGTAGGTTATGGCTGACACTTCCTTCTGGGTGAATTTATGGCTAGGTAAGAGAAAAACAAATGGGGAAAACGCATTGGACATTCATTACGTACTCAACCTCACCAGGAAAAATACAGATAGATATTTTCCTATGCATCCTTCCTCATCTCAGTGTCCCCCTTAAAATGGCCAATAGCATAATTTTTCCTGGGACTTCATGGGGTTTTCAGTGCCTGCTGGCGAGAGGAGTTTCCTACGAATGACCACAGCCTTTCATAAATCTCAGCTTGTTTGCAGACCACATTGTGGAATGGTCTTCTGTCTGTTCCTTGGGGAAGGTTTTTGCATTTTAAGGTTTGTGCATCAAATCATGTACCATTGCATCAGTAACACACCCATTGCCTTGAATGCTTATGTGGATAAGGATCTTTCCTTCCAGTTAGGCCACAATACTCAGAAATGGCAGGCACCTGAATCAAGGTGGGCTTTCTATTTTAAATTTCAATATTTCCAAGATTCTTAAAGTGCATGAGCTCACCCACCACAGCTCTCACCCCACAGAGTTACCTGAGCTCTCCAGGGCTGACAGAGGAAGATGAGGTACAGGCCCTCATTTCTGGAGATGTCTTTTTCTCTACATTAACTGAATACCCAAGAAACTAAAATAGGTGCCCTAATCTGCCTTTTTGACATTCCTCACTCATTGGAGTACTTAACTTAAGCTCCTCCCATTAAAAATACAGGCTTGGATGTCCTAGTCTTAGACGCTATATCTTGGACTTGGATTATTCTTAAAGAATTTAGGCATTAGTACTTAGTGGACTATAAGCGTGTTGATATTCTACATTCTGATCTTCATTATGATCATCAGTAGGCAGAGCTATGATCTTCAGGAGTTAATCTTTCATTATAATAATCTAATCAAGACATACACAAAGTTCTGCAGGCTAAAAATGTAAAAACTGCCTTTTATTATCTTTGCTTTTCAAAGTATGAGATGTTGTACATGTATTCAGTTTTGTTAGCAATTGTAAGGGATTTTGTTGGGTAACATGTTTACCAGTAATAATTAATAATAGATCATAATTTTGATTATGACTATGATAATAATTTCCAAGTTAGAATTAATTCTCAGGAAATAACAGAGCATTGCAATTACACACTTACATTGGGATATATTTTGTAATAACTATCCATGGAACTTCAGAGGTCTTATATTATCTATTCCATTATTATTTTGCTTTCTTTATGGAAAAACAGTATATTTGAATTATCTGATAATTACCTCTCTCACAAGAAATCATATACTGTAACATATATTCTTATATTTTATTAAAATTTAAGACAAAACAAAACTGTCCCTTTCATATTAGTTTGAGAGTTACTTTTCTGATACAAGTTACTTTGTGGTATCCTAAAATAAAAATTACTAGTGAATCAGTTGCTCTTTATTAAATGGTTGATTACTAAGACTCAAAGTTTATTTTATAAAAAGAATTTACATATGATCAAACACTACTGAGTAATTCACTGACAGTCGAATGCATAATGTTGCCTGCCCTCTTGTGACTTTTTATGTATCCATAGGCTTTTCCAAAGAAACATGTAACAGCATGATTAACTTTATATGTGCCTGAAATCCAGTGAAGTTAATGAAATCAAATATTGATGGAAATCCACTGTATTCGATCACAGAAAACTTAATGCAATGGTTAACATAATTATTGCTAACTTACTGGAAAAAGTACAATGGAACTAAAGTGCAGAAGCAGCTAAATAAAAAAGGTAAAGTTAAAGAAAGTTAAAAAGAAAAGAGAAAGAACAGAAGATAGGATGATCTTGAAGACATAACTAAAAGGCAACAAAGAGCAATACACATTGTGCTTACCTCTTTAAAATCTGCAGCTCTTAATAGAAGAACTATATGCTCTACACCATCTACCAGTTGTGAACAGAAAGAAAATCACACATACAGGTACTGTAAAGTACAATCTAATTAGTATAGTAAAGCTTAATATATTTGAGATTCTTTTTTGTAAATATGAAAACAATTATAATAGAACAAACCTATTCCCATGACAATATAATGAAGAGGCTTATGCTTCTGTAATGAAATGTTTCATTATTGTGCATCATGACTTACTGAATATATTATATAGTCTCACATACAGGAATTAAAATGGTAATATAAAGGAGCAGACACACAGAATTTGAATAACTATAGAGCACTGAACAGACTACCTACATTTACGTACTTTTTCATGGAACTGTCACTCTGAGATGTGACTTTCTTGACTTTTGTGACTTTAGATATGTCTCTTCAACAACAAGCAGCAAAACCTTTGCAATATATCCAGTAATAGTTGTTTCTTCAAATTAAAGAAAAAAGATGTAAAGCAAACCCCTCACTGGTATAAAAAAATGTGTTATTTTTCCAGCACTTAGGCCACCCGCTCTACAGGCTTGAGGACAGAACTGCAAAGCCACATCAAGGAAGCAGCAATGAAACAGAACAGCACTAAATTTTCTTGCATGCTCAAAAGCATGATTTTGAAGGATCAGTTTCTGTCGCTTGACCATTCAGGAATTATGACAAACCCTCGGGGAACCAGCCAACAGTGGCCTCAGGAAGGAGGCCTATGCCTGAGCAGGTTTTAGTCTCCTTTTTAATCATCACCATTCACACATGGTTTTAGGAGATCAGCCTGAGATCACAAGGGTTCTCCTTTTGTGTGGTGGTCCAGTGCAGTTTTTCTCATACTTTTTGAGAAGGTAACTTTCCCCTCATCATCATCATCATCATCATCATGGCTGGGCTTCGCGAATGAAGATTTGATAAGGGCTCTACCCATGCTTGCTACAAGCGCGCTGGTGGCTAAAAAGGCCAATGCGCAATAGGCAAGTCTGGTTGCAAAAGGCACAGTGGAAAGTCTCCATAGGTGGTATTGGCAAGGCACGGTTCTTTCTGCGCTGTCTTTTTATTTCAAGACTACTCCTGCGTGCACTCTCAAAGGAAGCAGCAGCATTATAGATGGTGTGCCTCCATGCATCCTGATTGGAGGCCAGAGTGGACCATTGATGGTGGTCAATATGGCCAAGGCTGAGGTGTTGTTTGAGGGAGTCCTTGTATCTCTTCTTCGGGGCTCCTCTCTTGCAGCAGCCGGTGGCAAGCTCACCATAGAGCACAATCTTAGGGAGGCGGTGATCCTCCATCCTGGAGACGTGCCCTGCCCAGCGCAGCTGCGTTCTCAGCAGCATGGCCTCAATGCTGGTGACCTCTGCCTGCTCCAGAACAGACACATTAGTCACGTAGTCTGTCCAGTGAATGTTTAGAATTGTCCGGAGGCAGCGCTGATGGAAGCGCTCGAGGAGTCGCAGGTGGTGGCCATTGATGACCCAGGATTCAGAGCCATAAAGAAGAGTGGACAGTACAAAGGCTCTCTAGACCTTGATCTTTGTACTTTTCTTCAGGTGTTTATTGTGCCAGACCATTTTATGGAGTTTTCCAAAAGCTCTGTATGTCTTTGCTAACTTGTTGTCTATCTCTTTGTCAATCTTACCATCTGAGGAAGTGATGCTTCCCAGATAGGTGAACTGCTGGACTGACTTAAGCTCTGATTTGCCTATGGTGAGGTGGGGATGGTGAAAGACTTCCTGAGGTGCAGATTGATAGAGGACTTCTGTCTTCTTCAAGCTGGCTTCCAGCCCAAAAAGCTCAGCAGCCTCTGCAAAGCAGGATGTTAAGCGCTGCAGAGCTGCTTCTGTGTGAGCAACAAGAGCGGCATCATTAGCAAAAAGCAGCTCACAGACAAAACTTTCCCCTAGACATTTAAGTTCAGTCCCTTAAGTGTGGCAAATCCAGTAATAATTACTGTTGAGCAATAGTTACTCTTAACCTTCTGTTTTAAGTGCAATGTGCACTTGCTGTGAATTGATAGTAGCTACCACACTGTCTGCAGCACACAACTAGGAACAGCAGCAGGAAGCTGCTTGGACTTGATCATCTAAAAGATCTTTTCCAGCCTAAATGATGCTATGAATAAGCAAGAAGAACCACAGGTCTGGTGCCCAGTGGTTAGGTCTTCATTTAGTACAAGGCATGCCTTGGTTTCACTTGAGTGTTTCTCTTTTCTTTGCAAAGAAAATGTATAAATACTCAAAGGACTCATAACCAGAAACATACCCCAGAGTACCATATTGTGAAATCTACATTAGGGACATGCTGTAAAATCAGTAACAAGCAGTTCTACAGGAAAGCTTTTCCAATGGAGAATTGCTGGATCCCAAGAGAAGAGCAACAAGCCAGTTTCCTGGAGCTGATTTCTAATAACCACTTCAGGAATGGATCAAATTGCCTTTACAATTATTACTGTAAGTTTTTTTGGATTGGGAACTTGGTTGTAAAATTTAGACAATTTTGGCAGCCCTGTCGAGGTGGGGGAACTATGTTTCAAGTATTGCTGCATCTGACTTAGCTCTCTAAAGTAAAAAGACTGGATGGTTTCCTGCATGCTGTGCTCTCTTGGTGCCAAGGGGTACAGTGATGTATCAGCTGAGATGACAGACTGCATACAGTGTGTACTGCCCTTGTTGAAGCATTTGCTTTGGAATTTAATTTTGTCTGCTTGAGGTGTCATAGTAACACAGCAGTAAAAAACACAATTTATTTTAAACAACACTCACCACAGCTGGTAATGCCACAGGAAGGTTACCATGCCTATTTGCACAATACACTGTATGAGCAGTCTTCCCATTACTCCAAAAGCAAGAACACTGTGGATTATAAACCGTACTACATATTTCAGGGCCCTAGTGACCAATACGAGACCAAAGTCACTGAAAGAATAAATGAAACACATTCATACCCATAATTAAAATAAAACTTTACCATTGTTTTGTTATAGGCCCACTGCTTGTAAACTCAATCATAGTTCTCCCAACATCCACCTCTGGGATATACCATGTGGTCGTATCTCCTTGTTCTTTTTGGTGCATACCATGATTTGCTATGATTTGCTACTTTACTTTTTTAATTACCCCAAACACATACATTTGAAAGTCAGCACATTCTTGATGTACTGTTATAGGGACAGTATTTGAGAGTGATAGAAATTTTTTAGCAGCTCATGTCTGCCATACTTGCCCCAGAACAAACCAGATTCCCCATCAATTTTATTGCCTCACTACTTATCACTGCAAATCAATTTTCTGGGAAAAACTTAAATTTTGGTCTAAATTAGAAAAGAATTTTTAGCTAATTTAATTTAATTTTCACATATTCCTTATTATTAAACTCTGTGGAAACATCTTTTTAACTACTTGCAAATAAACTATTGATAATTTGATTAATCTGCTGAGCAATGTTTTTAGTGTTCTACTTGACATCAAAAGCATTTCCTAGAGAACTCTTGGGGAAAGAGGTAAGGAGAGAAAAAAGAGTAATAGAAATATACAGAGGGGCTATTTTCTCATTCCCAAGTTGGGTAATGCTGAAGAAACATCTGTGAGCATGCAGCTTACATCATTAGCAGCCATGGGCTGAGAGGACAGGGACAGAGAGATGAAACTAGGACTGAGAGAGAGGGAACATAGGGGATTGGAATGACCTTGATGAGAGGTGTCTGGGAAGGACTAATCTGAGATCACATAGAGCTCTTGGGAAGACACAGGTATTGAAAGAGACATGGAAGTACTTGGGAAAGACAAGTCTGGAAGACCATAAAACCTTTCCCTCTGTGAAATGCAGGCTGACACTTCTATCCTACTGCGAGATCTGTTCCCACATCCACTATCTTTACCCTCCAGACATAACACTGTATAGATATGTAGACCTGTAGCTTTGCTAGGAGGGGAGTTCTGTTTCAGTAGCCTTTTGTAATCTCTGCTTAAGAAAGTTTATTTTTTTTTGTCTAAAAGTATAACAATCTGGTTACAATAAAAACAAAACCAAAGCTTCCATCAAGGAAATTATCAGATTGTAGACTTCTTCAGACTTTTAAAATGTGCTACTCATGAGAACACTATTGAAAAAGTCTCCACACATTCTGTAAAATAAAAAAAATTATATTGGACATTAATATCTGTTTTCAGAAAAAACCCCAGTGCTTGAGGTATTGCCATTTTTCTGGGTTCTGTTGTGTTTATGGAATTTGTTATAGATCAAGAAGTCAAAGTTGGTTTACTTTTCTCAATATTTGACTACATATAAGATTTTTGAAAACAGGAGTACAAATGTGCATTATATTAAAATACACTAAGTCCCTGCATGGGGACATTTAGTGTGTTGAAAGTGGGTTAAGTTTATTGGAGTGTGAAAGTAAAAGAAAATGAAACCAGAATAGACAGGATTCTGAATCTTTCTAAAAATAAACAGGTCTGTAATGTACAGCTTGTTTTAGCTTGTGGTGAAGGATAGTGGTTAGGGAGAGTGATCACCAGGCTTTTGTGGAAATGAGGCACACCAGAGCATGTTAGAAAGAAGAGATCCAGAGCATAACAAATCCAGTGCTCAGTTCCTCCTATTCCCTTCTAAATGCAACCAGTGCATGAAGTCTCATCTCACTGTCGCTGTGGTTTGAATACTTTCCAATCCTTGATATGTTCCAAATTATTATAAATTCAGCTTCCCATATAAGAGTCAGAGCAATGTAACATGCTTTTGGTGTGAGACTGAAAGCAGACATGGCTATATCCCAGCTGGTGGAAATGTGGTAATGAATTTCAAATAAATTTTAAACATTTGTTAAACTCCTCCTGTACAGTTTTACTTGCTACTAGTAAAATATAGATGCCATAACTGAGCATTCACACTGAAGATTTTAATTACACCGAGACTGAAAATACAGTATAATATTGAAATAGTCTCTCCTCTGTTCCAGGACTAGCCTGCTGTTCCTAAAATATTTCAGAGTAAACTTTATTTCTCTTCTTTCTCAATTTCTTACTTAGTTTACAATTAAAATCTACGGTTTCATAGTGACCATTGAAACTAGGCTGATTTATATCTGATGATCTGTCTTAGAGCTTAAATTCTTAACATGTATATTATAAAAAATCCTTTATTTCTGTTTTATAATTCTGTAAGTAGATTTCTTTGAAAACCAGATATTACCAAATCTGTTTTAATAGATTTATACACTTCACTTGTCTGTCTTACTGGCTCATGTTAACAAAAATAATAAATAATAATTAAAAAAAAAAAAAGTAAAAAGAAATTGACAATCTAACAATAGGAGCAGTTAAGTGGAAAACTGTCTGCCATCAAGCTCAGTTTTTAAGAGTAAGCCAGGAACTCAAGTCTTTTCACTTCAGTAGTTTTAAGCTGGTTCCTCCCAAAGAAGGTTTTGCTTGTGCATAGTCAGAGCAGAGTAGCTATCGTAGTTTGTAATTATACTAGGTTTAATTACATATATGGTATGGGAGCTGAAACATCTGATTTTGACTTGTAGAAATAGAATCAGCATGGCCTATTTTCAGTTGTCCACTTATGTTTTTTCATTTCTTTCCTCCTTGTCCTGAAATGAAGGACACTCCATCCAACATCCATCAGCATGAGAGGAATGGAAGATGAGGTAATGTATATGATACTTCTGGAAAGTCAGTAAATTGCACTAGCTGCAATGAGTGCAGTAGAGATTCTGCTTTTCATTGCTTCCATCTGCTGGTTTCCTTTTGTGTTGAACCGGCAAGAAGAGCAGCATCTCATGTGGAATTGGTGAAAGTTTATCTAACAAGAAAACCAAAATTCCCCATTTTGCATCATAACCTACTCTATTTTGCTAAAAAATAGCATAATGCAAAGACATTTACACAACATTGTGAGCTGATAGTATGTAAGTTTACTAAAATTTAGCATAGTATTTTTTTTCAGTTACCCCAAATTTTTAAGCAAAGGACGTTTACACAGGAATGAATTGGCTTGATTTTCAAAAGCTTGCTTTAAAGCTTCTGCACTGCTTGAATATAGTCAGTATCTGAAAAAAAAACCAAAAACCAACCAAACAAAAAAATCCCTATGCAAACAAACCACAAAACTAAAAGCTGCTTAATTTAAGACATTAATTAATTGTTTTGCTTTAGGCATGCAAGTCTTACAAATTGCAGCTTTTTCTAACAGTTGCAAAAAGCATCTTACTGAATTTTCAAACAAATCAGTGAAATATCTCTATCTATTTAACTAATTTGTTGATTGTTGACTATCCAGAATCATTTCCATGTGTATAATTTTCTTTTGCATTGCAATGTGCATAATTAACCAATTTAAAATGTTACTTTTAAAAAGTTTGCAAACTTCTTTAATGTTAAAAAAGTTCACTCTTTTGAGAATATGCAGTGTCTTCAGTATGCAGACATTTGAGTGATAGAGGTATTCTCTTTACATGAAGCTTATAAAACTTGAATGTCTGAATATCAATTGAGTGTGATTCTTATCTGTATACAGACATGATTAGTTACTTTATAAATTGGCCACTCTGAGATGCCTCTCTCCCCCTCCATTTCTGTATTAATTTCATAAAGAATAAAAGCAGATTCTAGATCATCCACGTTATTTGAAAAATAGTCTGTAACATAAGATACAATTCATTTGACCTAACTATACATGTTTATAGTGCAGATGCATATATCTGAAATAGTTGCCTCACAACCCTTCCTGTGTAATGGGAGAAAAACACTTTTGGAAAATAATTCATCTTACCTATATTAGGTACTTGGTTTAATGCAAAAGGAATTATTCTGAATAATCTTGTCTCCTCTTTTTAATCTCTGTTGTAGGCAAGTAGCTCTGATGTACACACCTGTATTTCAAGCATCTGAGTTTGGAGAGGCACATCCTGTCTGGCAGCAAGGTGATACTTGTGAAATCCTCTGTTTTTGCCAGTAGTGATGACAAATGGAAAAACAACCATGTGTGCCCTTCCAAATGCTTGGATTTTGAGAAACCACCACAGTAAATGGGTTATAGTTGTAAATACAAAGAAAGAACCTGGGAGTTTTTCAGCAAGTTTTACTTACACAATTTCATTAAAGACAGTAGTCTGGGCCTTGAGAACTTTAAAGTAAGTTGCCAACTGCAGGAGAGCAAGAACAATGTTTAGAACATAATGTAATCAATTAACCAATCCAAAGAAATTTCACCAATTTAATTGCAAAAAAAAAATAAAAAAAATTACATTCGCTAATATAATATAACAACAAACACACAAGCAGACAAAAAAGGAACAAAATAGTTGTGAATTTTAGAAAGATGTTACCAAACCCATTCATACCTCTTAGTAAATTCTCCCCAATCTTTACACAAATATTTCTGTTTAGTATAACTATATCCATGATCTTGCCCTGCTATTCACCTCACATTCACGTGAGATAGTCATGTTGCTAGATGGGTGTAAACTAAACAGACAGATAATAAATCTCAGTGTACAGGTGTACCAAAAGCCTTCATGAAGGTCTGATTATCTTTGGACTGTTTTGTATTGTAGGATCTGTATCTTGCCTCATTATACCAGGGGAAAAAAACAACATTCAAAGGAATTCACAAGAAGAACTTGCCTTTAAACAGGCTGTGATGGGGAGAGACTAACCCTGACAGTCTGAACGACACTAATCATTATGCCATGGCAAAGCTCTTCCTGGATCCTCAGAGCCCCACAGGGACACTACCACAACTCAAGAAGCCAATATGAATATTTAATCTCTCTAAAATTGGGTGATTATGCAGATACTGTGCATCTGGGTGAGTTGTTCCCCCAGGGGTTTATAAAAATAAATACTATATCTAAAATGTAACAGCCAAAATGCAGGTGGTGAATTCTCTCTTTGCCACTTACTTGCTGCCCTTCTTGGCTCAACCTGATCTGCCACTGAAGGAAATATGCCTTCTCTGAAAAACAATTGCTGAGGTCCATGCACCATCTACAAGAGATCATGGGGTTTATCACTGGGATATGAGGTGTTCCTCCAAGTCATCTGCTGTGATATGGGTGATGGGTTTGATGATAGGGAGAATAGTTTATAGGTTTTCTTTTTAGTGCATGGTATATTAAAGTCTCAAATTTTATTGAATTCCACAAATAAAAGATGATGAAATGCCAATATTTTGTGAACTACAAGCAGTTAGTTTCATCTTGAAATCTGGCTACATAAACAATTTTGTAGCCAACATTTTTTAGCCTGTCTTCTGTGTTGATATTCTTGGAATTACTAGTTAAACAACAATATATCACTTTCATTATCAAAAATAAAATATTGAGCTAGCATCATTCTGGTTTTTGTACTTTCACCCCAACTTCATCAATCACTCTGAGAACAATTGATCTGTTCTGGGTAATAGAGACCTATCTTTTGGTGGGAAGAGATTTATTCTAGCTGAGGCCTTTGACACACTTCACTGTAGTGCTCCAGAACAGTGCATAAAGTGGGCACATTAGGCTCTATGGCAGTCACCTGGCTGTCTCCTTCACGGCATTTAGTACCAGACTTCAGAAATGTACAAGAGAAGAGAGGAATTAGACAAACCTGCAACAGGGATATTCTAACAGTGGCCTTTAAAGGAGGGTAAACTCTCCTGGAAATGATCCTTTCCCCCCCTTTTTGGATGAAAGTAATGAAACACTAGACAGAGATTCTGGTTCAGTCAGGAACAAATAGCAGCTTGATGAGCTTCTACAACTGCTGTTCATGCATATACCCCGAGGAAAAAAGGAGAATTAATAGCTTATTTGCTTTGTTTAGTGAGAGAGAAGCTGGTGCTTGTAGGAGAATAATTCAGTCAGAGAAATTGCTAATAAATACATAGTTTCTTGTTTATTTTCAGAGACGAAAATCTACTCTTACTTCAGATAGACCAATCTTTGAGAAACATAAAACCATGCAGTGCAAAGGGGCTGCTCCTGGTGGCAGAGGATCTTAATCCCATTTAAAAACTAATGCTTGTGCTGCAGAAGCATTCAACATATTACCATGGAGAGGGTAAAAAGCTTGAACAGTTTTCCCCTCAGGTGTCTGGGCTGGAGCACAGTATCGCACTGCTGATCAAAGGCAGAGTATTTGTTCTTTAAACTCTCTGCACCCATCCCCAGTAAGAGAAGCAAAGGTCACAGAGCAGAGGGGTTACCCTATCTGCCACTCCAGCCCAGCAACTAAGCCTCTAACAAACACATTAGTGTTTAATTTGTCATCCCCGATGGTGTGGCACCAGTGCTTGTTGTCCCACCACTCCCTGCAAGCAGTCGGTGCTGCTTTGTGCAGGCAGCAGAGCGAAGAGATGTGCCGGTCAGGAGACGCATTAGAGTCGGGGCTGGGTCCACATTCTTCGAGTTTGTTGCCTTACCTTGAACACTGGATTTTTAACACACAGCTTGAGGGGCAGCCGGGCAGGGACTGGAAAGCAGCGGCCACACCAATGAGTGGCAACCGCTTGTTATCCAAACATCTCCCCCTCTCCTCTCCTCTCCTCTCTTCTTGCCTCCATCCTCCCCCACTCTGCAAACAAAGAGTGTTTTGATTGCTTGGATGACAGCACAGGAATTTGCCTTTTCAAAAGCACTCGTTGTATATACACAACCTAAGTACTGTAACCAGAAGCACCTTTAAAAACCATCACGGGTAATGGAAGCTGTAGCAGTGACCAGTTGCATTTCGAACCAGTTTCTAATGAACACATAAAACACAAAGACAAGTCTGCACATTAGTCCAACAGCATGATGGGCAAGAGTCAGTAAAAAATTATTTAATAAGTTGCCAGAATAGTTTCTATTGTTTTTGGTTATGTTTGATTCCCTCCAGTCTCTCTGTTTACAAAGTCCTATGTTTACAAAGCTGTCTCAAATATACCATTTAAATTCATTGCATAATGCACAAAAATCAATTTTCTTGTTCAGCAGCCAAAGGGGAGAACTAATTTTTGTGCACTACAACATCATTTCAAACTGGCCCTTTTGTGACAGGTTTTCAAATATGCATTATGCCAAGTTAGATGAAAGGCACTACCTAGTGATTACATACATTAAAGGTATCTGGGGCAGCAGTCATAGTTCCCCAAAAAAGAGAAAAGATTTCTGGGAAGTCTCAGAAGCATGATGACAGGTGAGGAAATCTACATGTAGCAGAACTTCTCAGTTAAAATGGAATTCTTAAAATTAAATCATATTTTATAAAATTTGCCTCCTTGGAAATACATATGGTTTTTTAGCTTTCCCACCTCCTGCTCCATATTATGACCTTGTTTCTTACGTACTCTGTTTTTTCCATCATAGAGTTTCCTTTGTCTTGTCCTAATCCTGGTGCTCTCATGTCCTGCCTTTCTATTCACTTGCCTAGCTTGTCTTTCAGTCTGTCAATCATTCTGACTTTACCCAGTTCTAAACTTAAATCCTGCAAACCCAATACCCTAGCTCCTCAGTTGCCACTGCCCAGAGCTCTCCTCCAGTCTTCATCAGAACCTATGGGTCTTTAGAACCACCTTGCTATTCCTTTCCCTGCTCTATCTCCTAGCTTTGCAGGCACCACTTATTCCCACTCTTCATCTGCTCTTCCTGAACTTTTATACTCTTTATGAATACAACTTGTATAATGTCTGCCTTTCTGGCATTCATAGTAACTCTTCAGGTTTAATTTTTGCCCTTTCCAAACTCTTGTTTATCAAAGCTCCTTACAATTTCCAGTTTTCCTTTGCTTAGTCTTAGATCTCTTTCTGGCATCTCAAAAAGTAACAATAACAGGCTCATGCACAGCCTATCTGTGCCTTTGTTACTCACTTTTCTTTACCACCTCTTTTCTTTACCACATCCTATTCTATTTCCACTACCATTCCCAAATGGCTCATCTCAAACCCACCTTCTTGTTTCTCAGTTCAAGTGTCCTTCTTTTTTGCCTAGATCCTGATATTTTATCAACCACTTCGTTTATATGTTCATATTGGGTTCTTTATCACTGCTGCACTTCACCTATCTCTCCTTTTCCCCTGTCCTTCTCTCTCTGTCCTCGCTGTGAATGAACTCTACCTGAGGACACACATGGTAGTCTCAAACTCCATCCTCATTCCTCTCTACATATGATTCTAATCTACATATTACGTGGAATCTGCCTTTTAAAGAGTAAGAAATTCCTTATTATCTACCTGTAAAATGGACTTTCCATTATGATTATCTCGAGTCTGTATCCTGGAGTTCACTCCCCAGCTCTTCTTAACTAGCTCATTGTGGAGTAAATACCTTTTCATTTCTTTCCTTATTAAGATCCCATTTATCAAGTCTTCTTCCCTCTCTTCTCTTCATTCCCACTTCTCCTATGGTGATACTGGCTTATTCTTTTGTTTACAATGGATTCTTACAGATAGTGAGTTCTTACATCATTCACTCTAGTGGTTCTCATATATTGCTTAGCATCCACAAACTGTTCCTGGCTCCTCAATATTTTCTCACAACCATCTTGTCTCTTACTGAAATTAGAGTATTCAAGATAAAATCTCATCATCTTATTTTTGTCTTCTTCCAGATATTTTCCTGGTTTTCTGGCAGCTTTTGTTGAAAAAAACCCCATAATTTCACCTATTTCTTACCTTCAGCCCCATTCATATAAATTTCACCAAAAGTAATATACTTGCTGTTAANCAACATCACAAGGCACACAGTGAGGTTGGGATTGTACATTATTGAGTAGCCATGGACACCAGGGCTGTATGGATTACTGTCTGGGATTTTTGAGAGCTGTTTTGTTCCCACTGTAAGTGGGAGTTAGGGACAGTAGATTGACCTATGTGGGTCTTTCATACTTTTACTTCTTTGTTTAAATGGTCACTTTACCTCTAAGTCTACATTTGTTTTTCCTCTTCTGTTACATGCCTGCTGGAGCAATGTTATATCACACACCCTGATCACTATGAAAAATTACAGTAGCACATCTAATCTCAGGCAGATGTGATCACCCTAAAGTCAAACACTAAAGCCAGGATTCTACAGGCATCTTCTTCCCATCAGTTCTCCTGGGGACTAGACAAATAGCAATTAGTTAAAAAGCTTTCTAATTTTAGCTGCACAGCAGAAGAAATCTATAACAGATTAAGAGAAGGTTCAGAAACTTTGAAGATCAAGGATGGCATGGCAGCCGTAAAAACGTCCTTCACTTACATACTGTGTTTCTCCAGTTATGATTGCCAAATTGATTTTGTATTTTGAAATGCATTAACAATATCATTACAAAATATAAAACAGAGGGGACAATTAGGATTGATTTAATTGAATAGAAAAAGAGTCTCAAGGTGTCAAGAATTTAAAAGTATTTATTCCTCTTTATGGGGCTTCTTTCAGTTGGGCACATAAACATAGGACAGTTACTTAATTCTTTGTAAAGGAGATACCATCATACCTCTTTGACCATCAGAATGTAAGTTGGTGTCAACTTACCCCATTCAGATCACATTCAAAGCCCTAATTACCCTACTGTGAGAACTTTATTGTCATGTGATCAGCATCTCACAGCTCACAGTTACTGTATATACTGATTTTATCCTATGGCTATTTTAATAAAAAGAAAACTTGTACTAACAGCTGACTTTACTATTAGTGCTGCTTAGCTGTTTTATTGGTCTTAGAAGCCAAATAACATGAAATATTTTAAAATATAGTTTGTGAGGTCCTAGTCTAATATATGATTAGGAATGTGTTAAATTCACTAGTGAAAGAAATCTGGTGGTACACCAGTGATATGATATATTTCACAGTCACTCAAGATAAAGATAAGGCCAATTTAGTCACTAGAAGGTCAAAACTAAGACGACAGTAAAATATTTGCTATGAAACTCTGGTGGTTAATGAACAGGCAAATTTTGATTTCATCCTGCTGTTTCAAACTGGAAGTGTTTTTATTCTAAACTAATTTCTTGCTAACAATAAATGACACTTTAAATTTCCAGCTAATCTTACATAGATAGCAATCTAGTTTTTCAGTTGGCATTTGGAGAATAGGGACACCTCATGTTTATAATTAGTTTGCTGTTTTTAAAAATATTAATCTTTTTTGGAAGGACTATATAGCTTGCCAGCAGGATGTTGAAGGAGGGTTTGGGGGAGACTTTTTGTAATCATTTCTGTGCAGGATTTGTGTTTCACTCTCCCCACGATTTCTTTGAGCTTAACAAAAAACAGAGTTTAGGAGATTTGTTTGGTGTTTAACTTGATTATTTAAATAAGAGATAAGCAATTGCCATTGCAGCAGCTAGGCAATAATTTCCTGGGGTCGGGGTCTCTCCTGCCCAGTGTACACCTCTATTGTTAATGGTGCTGAACATGCACACAGGCATTTTTAGAAGGGAATGTTAAACAATCCCCATTTATTTTACAGTGCAAATATGTACAAGACAAAACACAGACTTCAGGAATCTCTCTGAAGACTTTAAAAAAGAGCTAGAAGAAAAACAAGATTTACCTACCTAACCGTTCCTTTTTCCTCACAAGCTCTAACTTTAGAACTGCAAAACATTTCTTAACTATCATAACCCCACTCAGCCATCCCCTGACCTTAGTGAGGTGGGATCCAGACACCAACATTTTTCTCAGCATTTCTTCAGCCGACTAGCTGAGCTATCCTTTTAGAAACATAGTATATCTCACTACATGTACAGGGAGCTTAGGTATAGATGCCTATCAACCAAAAGCTAACTCTTATTCTAAATTCCCTAAATGGCTTTTACCCAGACAGGTTTCTTGTTCAGTTGGGTGAGTACCTGTAGCAGTATTAAATGTTAGAGGTCAAATTGTGAGTGCTCAAGGACATTTGCATGGTCCAACGTAAGCCCAAGAGCAGGAGTCTGTATCAATCAGAACCATATCATTAGACATGACCTGAGGGCAGAGCCTGAAGCTATGTCAGGGGAGGTTTGGGCTGAATATTAGGAAAAGGTTCTTCACCCAGAGGATGGTCAGCCTCCCCAGGGAAGTGGTCACAACACCAGGCCTGAGAGAGTTCAAGAAGCAGTTGGACAATGCTCTCAGGCACATGGAGTGATTCCTGGGGTATCCTGTGCAGGGCCAGGAGTTGGACTCCATGATTCTAGTGCATCCAAGTCAAGAAATTCTGTGATTCTATGACAATTTCTACTCTTTAACACTGGTGGATGCCTCTGATTGTCTTTTAGCTACCTTTGAACCATCACAAAAGTGTTTTTATCTGAATTGACTTATGCAGCTGTCACTGAGCTGAAAGTCAAATTGCAGCAGGTGGTAGATACTGTTAGCAAGCCTGACTGCTGCTGAATCCTGGAGTTGAAAGTCTCACACCGCATACTAGGGTCACCTCCTCAACCAGAACAATAAATCTGATTGAAGGATTTATTACCTGTGCCTGGGGCCTCACTTAATATAGCCCTTTCCTTATACTCCTCCCCCACTCTCAGATTAGGAGCAGTTTAGTCCTTTTTACTGCAGACAGAGAAATTATAAGAAGCTTTTGGTTAGTTCTGAAGGCAATTTATACATTTTTAGCACCTGTATTTTCTAGAACAGAATGTATGTTTTTTAGTTCAGGCAGAATGGGTTTGGAAGTTGCAGTAGCTGAGTACCTTAAAGACGTTTTGCAGACAGATCTTCAAAGTTCTGTGACTTAGCAGAAGGAGCTGTCCTGAGGCAGTCAACTTTACAACTGCTTTATAGAGAAAGAATATTGCCATCTTGACATTTATCAGTAGTAAAAAATATGTCTCAAGAAGGAAAATATTGTGACAGAGTTCAATGTGCTCAGCATTCAAATGACAAAGATTTTACAAGTGTTTACTGGTTATCAAGAGTAAATGTTCTGCAGACTCTAATAAGGCCTGCATTGCTAAATACCTGACTAACTGTTGGAAATGTCACCCTAGCGGTTCTTGAGGACAGTCCTTGTGAGAAATTGCTTCTGGAGGCTGGAACACATGGCTCATCCAATACTTGCCTGTTCTTGCTCCTAACCATTCTCTTCAATCACTGTCCAGAAGTTGTACAAGCCCCTGGCTGGCATGGCTGAAGGACTGCCTGTTGCATGGCACTCAGTTTGGTGTCTTGATCCCATTTTCTTTCTTTTCACAGTCCTAGAGATATCTGCAATTGACATGTGAACAAGCTGTGTAGCTTGGGAAGATGCAAAAAAGAATAGTAATAATGCTTGGTAATCAACCAGGATGTATATGCTATGATGATACAGCAAGACTCTGTGTTAGATTCAGTGATATTGCTTATCTTTAAGAATGACCTAGAAGAAGTAATAATATGCTAATGCAACTTCAGGTTACATTTTGAAATATATTCTTCTGTAAATCGAGTGAGCTGAATAATTGTTTCTGTAGTGGTAAATCAGGATAGAAAGATATAGTAAATCAAGTGTCTCAGGGAGCACACACTAAATCCTCCCCCACACCCACAAACTTCTTCCTTTCTTAGAAATCCAAAACTTAAATTCGTAAACTGAAAAGAATGTTATAATCAAAGAAATACTGAAAGGAGCACAAAACCCCAACAGTCTACCTTGAAAAACCTGATATTCAAAAGGTACAGCATATCAAGGCATAAAGACTTTGCAGAAGTTGTACTTCACCCTCAGAGAATGCATATTGTCAACTATAAAATGTCATATATCTCAAACCAAAACATAAAGTTTCTTACCAGGAATACAGAGATGTTCATCTTTTGTTATAGGACAACTTGTTAAGATGCATGAAGTTGTCACTCCAGCTAGAAGAGATATGTTTCATTTTTGCACATAGAATATATATATAAAGAGAACAGTGAGACTGCTTTATTTGACAGTTAAAGTTGGTCTAGAAACAGTGTTAAAGTCCTGGGTGTATCTGTGGATTGCTTATCTCAGTCTCTGGATGGAGTTTTTGTGTGAAAATTGATATAAAGCTTTTCCACAGATTCTTTTTTAGATATTCCAAGTTTCCCTCACAATATGTG
This sequence comes from Scytalopus superciliaris, assembly GCA_013400415.1. Taxonomy (NCBI): domain Eukaryota; kingdom Metazoa; phylum Chordata; class Aves; order Passeriformes; family Rhinocryptidae; genus Scytalopus; species Scytalopus superciliaris. The sequence continues at coordinate 124,614 of VXBX01002833.1, forward strand.
AGCACTGCATTTAAAATTATTAAGTTTTCCAAGCTAAGAGTTTTAATGAATAGGATGCAAAATGTATGACTGCCTTTTGTCTGGTATCTATAGCCCATTGTCTGAAAGATCTTATGTCTTTGACATAATAGACAGTGAGCTTCCTTCTGCTTTCAGTTACACTAATATAAGTCTGGAGTAACACCTTTGGAATCTGAGATGAGTTCTGCCTCAATCTCTCTCTTTTTAGGTGTTGGACTGTGGCCAAACTTTTTACTTTGAATAAGTGGCTCAAGTGTTGGATTTCTATTTGCAAGTAATCTATAGGAGGTGCATTAGAAAACACAGCTCTAAACTTTGGGATGCTGGGCAGTTAAAGTCTGTGTCATATAAATCTAAAGTCTAGCCCATAACTTTAAGGAAATATGTCTAACTGTGTGTCCCATGCATGCAGCTGAAGAAGAGACATGACCACACAGGCTCTGCAGCCTGGCTGGAATGTGAAGCTGCTCCCAGTTCACAGAGAGAAGCAGGATCCTTCTGCTCTTCCCTTTTCACATGGTTTCAAACACACTTAAGTAAAATTATCTGGTTTTAAACATGCTTAAGTAAAATCAAGAAATAAATCTCAACCCTATTCTCACAAGCATTTAGCACTTAAGACAACCTTGTAAGTCACTGCAGGTGATTGCACATTGCATTCATTCATTCATTCTTTCTGCTGAGAAGTGACAAGCCACACTTTTTGTGAACCAGTTAGATTCAGTGCTTTTGAAGCCATACTATAAACCAGGTTAATAAAATAACACAGATTAAAATGAAGCTGACCAAAGTACTAGAAACAGAAGTTAAGAGTTGTAATTTCTTTTCCAAATTATTTTGTAACATGCAATATATCTGCTTAAATTATTGCAGAATCTACTGCTTTACAACTTATTTGTTGAGAAACTATGATGTATATAAGTCCATGGATATCTACAGATCAAAACTTATGCTGTAGAAAACTGGCTAGACAGAGACCTAACAAAATGTTTGAAGTTCTGCATCTCAGGATCAGAAAGAACCTTCTGGTCTTTCTTGTGTGTGTGTGTGCAGGTGCAAGTGATCAGTTTCTCTCCATGTTCATTCTTTTTTTGGTAGGAAAAATTCACACATCAGCATCATTTTCTAGCCATGTGAATTTTGATTATTTTCATATTTTATTAGGAATATTTCCTGTCTTTACTTGTACACCAAGTCTTGAATGGCTTTTCTGGAATTTAAGGGACAAGGGTACAGTAACTGCATTTCCAACTACTTAACAACTCATGTGTAATGTGTTTCTCATTTCAGCAATTCCCACCACTCAGCTCACAGTTTCATTAATTTTTCAGGTGAAGTTTTGCTGATATGTGGTTAAGGGATTGAAAACATTGAAAACCATTACACTGTATTTCTCTGCTGCAAGCTGCTGTTGGAATAATTTACTTAGTGCAACATCACTCCACACCACTCTGTCAAAAAAATAAAGAAAAAAAATCACACTTCTGAAGACAAGAGATCATAAATCAGTTTTGCACTAGCTCACATTTTCCCAGTAATAAATCTACGAATAATATTAAAAATTGCACAGGTTTAAATTCTCTACAAAGCTTAATTTTGCAAAGGGAACTGAAAGAATTTCAAGCTTCCATTTTGGGAGAGAATGGAGAAAAGTAAGACAGTAAACCCAAAAATGTCAAATTTTAATTAATAATTATGAAAAAAAAAAAAAAAGAAAAGAAAAAGAAGGACTTTGGAGTAACCAAATCATGCTAAAGACCTGAAAGTCATGCAGATAGCAGGAGCTTCCTTGCAGCACAGGACAGTGAACCATTGGAAACACTGCTGCTGGGCCAACTGGCCAGTTGGTCTGATCATGTCTGGAAGAACTTACCTGGAATTAGAAGTCACTACAACTTGAAATAGTACTTTTAAAAACAAAAGTAACTTTCTCTGAAGCAACCAATGTCATCAATCCTTCTAGGCTAATCAGAATTGCTGGACCCGGTCCTGACATCCATGTGTATCTTAATTGATACAGGATTGTGAAGGAATTGCAGAAATAAAAGAAATTTAGCCCCAAAATGTTGCCATAAACCCTGAACTACCTGCTGATCTTAGACTGAGTAAAATCTGAAGTAAAATCACTCATTTTTATCTAATTCATTATGTTCTGGATGAGGTCCAAAGGACTGTAAATTTTAAATGCAAGAGTATACATTTATTTTTTACTGTATATTCACCTGCTGTGGAAATTTGAGTTACTTCCACTTTAGAAGGCAGCAGATCCCAACATACAGTCAAATAACAGTAACTTGTAAATCACCCATTCATAATGAGCAGAGTAGTGCCTGCAGAGGACAGAGAAATGCCTGGATGGAACATTCTGGGGCCAAGGTTATGCTTATGGCACAAGGGAAGGGCTGAACTTTCCAATACCTTGCAGTCAAGAATGACGGTGAAGGTTTGGCTTTGCTTCCCCAAACTGGCTTAACCCTTGACAAAAGTCTTCCTGCAAAGGTATTGTCTCAGTGACTGAATTATATGACCTGTGTGCCAAAGCTTTTGGTGTCTGTAGTGTTTGTGATGAAGAAAAAAGCCAGACCAATCAATTTAAAATATTGTTGAGAGGCAATTTAACAAAGAAAGCCTGACTAGGACAGTCCATAAATGTCTCAATATTGGCAGGTTTTTTTCTTTTTATTTTAATATAAAAACAGGGGCTGAATGGCAGATGTGTCTGTGCCTTGGCAGCAGTATTAAAGTCTTCCAGTGATTTTGGGGAGGTTTTCAATTTCAACATGGTCATGGTTTCCCTTAGGCCTTCCTAACTCTTCCCGGGTGAGGCCATCCCTGCTGTCCACTTGGGAAACCAGCAGCGGGACCACTGTGCTCCCAGGCCCAGGGAGGGAGGCAGGGCTGCTGGATGCTAAATGGGCACATTACCTGCCCCAGCAGCACAGCCCTGATTATTGCAGGGTGCTAGGTTCATTGTCAATTAGAGTGGCAGTGGCAGCGAGCAGCAGCTGTGACAGATGGCCGGGCTCCAGCCACCTTGTGGCAATGGGATCAGAGCCAACACGGGTCTTTTCTTCCTTCTTAAAAGAAAAAAAAAGAAAAAAGGAAAATATTTGAACCCCAACACATAGCTGTCAGTTAGTTGCAATATATAAGGGGGGAAGTATCATATCTACAAAGGCACCATTTATGTGTTCTCTATTAACCCTTACTTTTAGCTTTCTGAAGTCAAGATTTTGTTTATTACTTACTTCACGCATGCTTTAGCAGAATGTTCTGCCCAGAAAATGGTTTACTTTAAACTTTTGTTCTGAGGGGAACTTACAAGATGCTTTACTCATAACTGAACCACTTTATCTCAGCTGTTAGATCCTTAATTGGAGAAATCTTTCTCTCAGAACTGTACCAGCTCTGTTTCTGAACACAATACATTAAGATAAATCCAAGACTGAACTTATTGTCTCTGATTAAATCTGATTCAATTTATTACCTTTGGGTGATATTTACTCCGTTAAAAAGTGGAATCATAGCACCCTTAATCTCATCTGGGCAAAAGTCAAGGTGCCCTCTGAAGGGCTTACATTGCTTTTATTCCCAGGTGATTTGGGATGTTGAGCACTGCTTCATTCTTCCCTAGGTTCACCCACTGTCAGTCTAACCCTGCTCTTGCAAGCACTAAGGAAATGCCTCAAACTCTAAGTAATCAATATGGAGAAATCAACACAAATACAGCCAACATTAGCCACATCTTGACATCATCTTGCACCAAACTACACTTCTTGCACTGTTCAAGCTTTGACCTCAAAGTGCAGCACTGATAATCTGGTCAGATGCGTATTTGAGGTTTATTCACATCATGTGGGCTATAGCAGTAGTAAAAATGTAACTTACTGAGGTGAGAGGGCATAAAAAAAAAGGGATGGTGGGATCCTACCAGAGGAAGCGGTCTATTTCATCAGCAGCCAATTTTAAAATGCAAGTTCAGGACAGTTCAGAAATTGAGTGAATGATGATTGATGTTGAATAAAAATTGTTGTCAGGTAGTAGGTATAAATCAAAGAAGGAAATGTATTTATATTCTTTGTCAACTAAACTGGTGATTCTTTGAGAAGGAAGAAGCAAGAGTAAAGCAACAAAGGAGTGTACTATTTTAATATTGACTTTAAACTAGTCTCTCTGCAAGGGCTAGGAAAAAAGGCTTCAAGATACAAGCAATCCACCAGAGATTTTCATCCAAAAGTCAAAGCATTGTCAGTTATCTGGAAAAAAAGAATTATCTTTTCATAAAAGAGAAAAGTTTGGGTGGGCTAAACATAAATAGGGCTAAAAGGATCTGAGCACATAAAATTTAAGAAATCTATCACAAATGAAAGACTACAAAACAGATTTTCACCAAATACTGAAAAACAGAAGGAAAGGAAAAAATGAAGCAGAGAATGCCCCAGCAGCATTACTAATTGCTATATATTTTGTTACTTATATTATAACAGTGTCTGGAGCCCCCTACCTAGAGTTAAAATTTAAGCTTCAATTATGAGCTGCTGTGTATGTTGTCAGTTAATGCCCCCAAGGAAGTGGGAGAATTGAAAAAAATCTTAATCTCTGATTGTTAAAAGTGTTGGCAATTGAGTGAAGACTTAGGACAACACAAAAGATTTTTTGTTTGTTTGTTTGTTTGTTTTTGTTACTACTAATTCAAGCTTTGTGATTGTATTTTGATAATAAAAAAATTCCTTAAGCTGCTTTCAACAGCAGAAAGAAGACTTAATGAGCTCTTACTGCTTAGTGTTTGTGCTGCAAAGGTTTGATTGACTTACTCAATATATTCCTTATCCATTAAATAAATAAATAAATAAACCCCATGTTGTTATCGTATTATATTATAGGGTTTTTTGTTTGTCTATGGGTAAAGAAAAAGCTTTTCCTTGGCTTAATCTGTGGTGCAGAGGTTGTTTTTTTGGAGGATGGCTGAATAAGAGAGCATCCTTTCTTCTATACGTAAACTTATAATTCAGTTCAGTCTGTCAAAACCATAACTACAGTTGCCAAATGCTCAGCAATCTTAAATCAGTGATGTATGCAGAGTAGATGATCCCTTATAGCTTTATTTTTGTCTTTGCAAGGACTATTCTACTCAACTATGCACACTGTGACCAGCCACTGTTCCTTTTCTCAAAAACTCCAGAAATTGCTGGTACCCCAGGTAGGCAGAAACAGACAGAGATGAGAGGGTGAGAGACCACTGAATGTTTGGGGTTTTTGGGCAAAAACTTGATACACAAAGAGAATAAGGGAAATTACTGTGATCACACAAGCAACATGGGCAAAACAGAGAAGAAATGCAATTCTTCCAGGTTCCTTTCAGGCATTCTAAGCATATAATCAGTTCTCATATTTTGAAGGACGTGCAGGTCAAAATAGGGAGTGAACGATGTAAGGCCCTTAAGGAGAAGCCAGTATTTGCATTTACTTGAGTGGACTTTGGCTTCTATCTCATAAAGAGATTAATAAAATGGTTTAAAGAGAAATAACTGATAAAAACAAATTGTTCTAAAATGCAAACTTACTAAGTAACTTTGGATGTGCTCTTCTATATCAGATAAAAACTGGACCCAAAATCCCTTCTTTACATCTAAATCATAACTTTTCTTTTTATTTCAGTGAAATGTTGAAAGAAACTTGAGTAAATTATTTTGAAAAGCATTTTTACAAATGGCAACACATTGTTTAATAATTATTGTTCATTTTACTCTGAAATCAAACTTCTGAAAATGTGCTTTACAACAATTTCAAATGTATCAAGGAAGATCTCCATTCACTAATTATATCACATCTGCAGTTTCAAGCAGAACAGAAGTTGATGTCTCTACAAATGTTAAAGTCAGATTTAAAATAAAAAGCTACTTTCAATATAGAAACAATTCCATTTGGCACTATTCATGTGTATAATTGCATATCATTACACTGAAGTTTAATTATACTAATCCTTATTTTGGGCAGGGGCACACTGCTAATTTTTAAAAGACTTCATCCATTTCAATACTTATTTCTGGTTAAGATGAAAAAGAGCTCATTTTAAAAAATGCTCTCAAGAAAAAAAATCTCTGAGCAGTCTCTTTCTTTGACACTAAAGTTATTGCTCACACTGTCAATAGATAAAAATAATTTAGTAGTTAATTGATACAGACCATATGCAAATTAATAACAACACTGCAACGAGGGAGGGGGGGAAAAGTAAAGTAGCTTTTTTATAGAAGGTCACTTTGTAGCTCTTTATTAACTTGCAACCTCTGCAATATCTTGTATACTGTTGACATTCCTTAGCTTGGGCTAACAGTAACATGATTACAACACTCCCATCACACCCTTCACTAGCTCAGTCAACTCTATTCATGTGTTACACACCTGTGTATATTTGCAGTCCATTTAACTGTGGTGTAAGAAATATTAGCTTTCAAGGTGGACTCAGTAAAGATGTTTCCCCCCTACCCTTTTTGTACTTAACAAGCACTAAAGAAATGGTTAGGAAGTCATGGGCCCTTCATCTTGCATAATTCTTATAATAGATGCTACCATATCATTTTCACTTCATCAAATAGGTAAGGATAGAAGTACATCAACAGAGGCCCCCACTAGACTGTATTTGGTTCCTTGGCTGTACCAGATGGTCTAATGAGAGACAAAATTTCTTCCTCTTGTATCTGAGATTATCATGCATATTAAAATATCACCACCCTGAATGTTCAAATCTCATAGGAGCATTTCAGCACCTTAGGGAGATGGAACTTTCAATGGCTCTACATTTCAAAATTGTACCAGAAACCATGAGGAGTTGTTTAAGAAAATGAAGAGATTATTAATGACAGCAATTAATAATTTATGTCACTTTTTACAGTTTTTACTGTATTTTTACAATACAGTAACTGTATTTGGTTACAGCAGAGGAAATGCAATGTCTTTATCTTTCTGTACGACAGCTCTCATCTACATGGAGAATTCAGTGGATAGAGGGGATGTCGCTACCTGCAGTCTGCACTTAAATGCAAAATATTTTTGTTTCTAAATGTCTGGGTGCTGTAGAAATATAGTGTGTTAGAAGTGTTTCTGTATAGTCACACATAGGAGATATTTTGATAGTTGACTGTCTGTTTCATTGACACAATGGTTAAATTCAGCAAAATTTAATCGCAGAGTTGAATTGAGACTGAGGTTGACCTAAAGTCTGTCATCTGATGGCTGCAGTTCTTGCCTCTTCCACCATTAATTATTTCTGCTTGACCTATATGAGGACATTGCATTTCCAATTTATCTGGAAATTCATCCCAGCCAGAGCCAAGAAAAAGTTCTCATTTTTTTGCAAATGTATATAACAATTATTCTCAACTACAAACTACTTTCTATTGGCCAGTGGAAGTAACTGTATAATTTCTGAGGACTAGAACAAAGTTAATGAGCAGGTAAGGTATTTATTTAAAGAACCCTTTTGCATAATACCCACTTGTAGTATAGATGCTGTTTAGGTGTCAGTGCTGTGGAAAATAAAATTTTACCTTAAGCTTTGGATCAAATGGTAAGTTTAAAATTACTTTGAGCAGAAAAAACAACCTATTGGTAGCATCCTCTCTCAAGTGTTTGGTGAATTCTCCTTTCTCATGTTAACTCTCAGATGGCTCAAGGATAAGTGCTACAGCTACTGAAGATATGCAAAAGCCTTCATTCTAATTCCTGTTTCAAAGAGTTATCATCATCTGTTACCTAATTTACCTTTGTGTCTGAAGCCACTTTATTACATCTTATGCACCGTTAGGGGACATTGCAAATAGATTTACTATTGAATGTACTTCTGCTTTTCTTCCATTAATTCAAATAAATGTCCAAGAAAGCAGTGAAATTCATATTGTTTTTTTTTTTGAAAAAAAGGTCTTTATAATTTTAAAATGAGCGGACAAAACATTAGAAAATAGATTATAGACATGAATTCTTCAGAAGTGGATATGATACCTCCATTTTAGGCAACAAGATATTTCACTAAATGCACAGTTAAATCTTTTAGTATTGCCATTCCACTGAATCATACCATAAAGTCATCAAAAGAATTGTCAGATTACTGCAGCAGGAGATACTACTGAGGAGGTGATGGCACATGAGGTTGTAATGATTCTGTCTGCCTTAACTTCTACAGAAGGAATAAGAGAGTAATTGAACATAAGATAATAAACATACACTTGTGACATTTGAGGTAGCATTAAATCACAGCTCAGGGACAAAAAATCCCAACCCAACCTAAACCAAACCAAATATCCCACAAAACAAAACACACACATGGAAAAACCTGACACAAAATGAATGATTTGTAAAAAAACCCCTCCCAATCCCAGTCTACTTTCATTTTACCTTGAATTGATAAAATGGTTATGAAACTCAAAATTAAAAAACAATACAGAAATGGTGTATAATTTCTTCTGAGATGCTGTTTGAAATGCAACCACCCTGTAGGTTTTAGAGAGCAAGGTTCTGTAATCAGTCAAGGGAGAATCATGTTTCAAGCCTTCTATCTCTAGACCACTTATTTCTGACAGTGACATGATGAAAATGAACTAAAAAAAAAAAAAAAAATTGAAAATTATTAATTTTCCCATTACAAATTTGTAACACTACCATAAAGATGCAGAAAGCTAGGAACCTACAAAATGAACTATTGGGTTGTGCCTAGTTAAGGCTACAGGGTGCTAATAACATTTTTTACAGAAAGAGTGTGTGAACAAATCTGAGGCCAAGGGATATATTATTTTTAACTTTCTATAAATAAGCCATTATTATAACTCAGTCACTGGAAAGATTTTGAAATATTTGTGTTGCCATAAGCTGAGAAAAAACAGAAAAGAGGTAATGTAGTTAAAGAATTTGCATATTACTTTAACATCTATGTATGTGAGATCCTCAGATGCTTTCCTTCACAGTCACTGGTGTAAACTGAGTATATGCTTAAGAAACTGATAAAGAACTTCTAGTCATACTAGCTGGGAATTTGGACAATCATTTTTAATAGTTTTTAATGGAATTCAAGTATTTATATATTCAACAGAATTTTAAAGTAATTTTACTATGGTCTAAAACATATAACTAATTGCTGTAGTGAAAAAAGTACTTTAAAATTATTTCTAAGAAATATAACTAAATTATATAATCACACCCTTGAAGGCATCACAGGACTTTAAACATCTTTAAAACCTGTTAGGTTTGACCGTATAAATGGCATATCTGACTTCAACAAAAATATCCTTATGCAAGTAGTTGATGCAGTAATTGCAACAAGCAAACTTGGAAACTTGACATAGGATTTAGAATCATAGAATGACTTGAGTTGGAAGTTAAAGATCATGATTGAGTTAAAGATCATCTAGTTCCAATCCCTCCCTGCCATGGACAGGGCCACCTCTCATTAGTCCAGGTTCTTCAGAGCCCCATCCAGCCTGGCCTTGAACACTTCCAGGGACAGGGCACACAGAATTTCTCTGGGCAACCTGTACAGTGCCTCACCACTCTCACAGTAAAGAATTATTTCCTAACACTAATCTAAAGCTATCTTCTTTCAGTTTGAAGCCATTCCCCTTGTCCTGTCACTACATGCTTTTGTAAAGAGTCAGTCTCCATTTTCAGTGGAGCTACCATCATCTACTGTAAAGCTGCAATTAGATCACTCCAAAGCCTTCTCTTCTCCAGGCTGAACAATCCCAATCCTCTCAGCCTTTCCTGATGGAGAGGTGCTCCATCCCTCTGATCATCTGCACTCGCTCAAACAGGTGCATGTTCTTGCTGTTCTGGGGACCTCAGAACTGAATGCAGCATTGCAGGTGGGGTCTCATGAGAGCAGAGTAGAACGGCAGAATCACCTCCTTTCAGCTGTTGGCCATTCTGCTTTTGATGCAGCCCAGGAAATGTTTGTGTTTCTGGACTGTGAATGCACACTGCCATATCTTATCCAGGCTCTCATCCACTGACACTCCCAAGTCCTTCTTGGCAGGGCTGCTCTTGATCAGTTCATCCCCCAGCATGGATTGATACCTGGGGTAGCCCTAGCCCAGGTGCAGCACCTTGCACCTGTGCTTGTTAAGTCTCAGGAGATTCCCATCCTTGACAAGCTTTCAAATGTGTCAACTGCACCACTCAGCTTGGTGTCATCTGCAAATTTGCTGAGGGTGCACTAGATACTTTCATCCATGCTCTTAATAAAGTTATTAGGTAACACTGGTCCAAACACTAACCCCTGAGGATCACCACTTGTCACTGATGTCCATTGTGACTCTGAGTCATTGACCATTACTATGGATGTGACCATTTAACCACTTTCTTATCTAATCATTCACCCATCTAGTCCATCCCTATTCAATTTAAAGAGGAGATTGTGGGGGACAAAGTCAAAGGCTTTACAGAAGCCCAGATAAATGACATCTGTAGCCCCTTCCTTGTTCACTGTTACTCCATCATAGAAGGTCACAGGACTGGTCAGGCAGGACCTGTGTTTGGTGAAGCCATCCTGACTGTCTCAGATCATGTCTATACTCCACATTTTCTAGGAGTATCTCTTCCATGTTCTTCCCAAACACAGAGATCAGGCTGACAAGTCAGTAGTTTCCAGGATCCTCCCTTCTATTCTTTTTAAAGATGGGTGCAATGTTTCTCTTAACACCTTAAGGTGATTCCCTTAAATAACCTTACATAAAGGTGATTTTTTGTCACTTTATTTTATAATGTGGGAATATACACCACAGGTAGTCAGACATCTCAGGATTCTTTTACAGGCAATGGGTTTGGAGAGTGTTCAATCAAGTGAAGGTGTCATAAAGTAAAATGTACCATGCCTTGGGATCAAGTTATTGTACTGACTCAATCTCCAGTTACCATTTCCACAGCCTCGGGTAAGTGACTCAAGTTTTATTGGTTATGTATGAATCTCACCTCTACTATTCATTAGCATAGTTCNCTGTTAGGTTTGACCGTATAAATGGCATATCTGACTTCAACAAAAATATCCTTATGCAAGTAGTTGATGCAGTAATTGCAACAAGCAAACTTGGAAACTTGACATAGGATTTAGAATCATAGAATGACTTGAGTTGGAAGTTAACGATCATGATTGAGTTAAAGATCATCTAGTTCCAATCCCTCCCTGCCATGGACAGGGCCACCTCTCATTAGTCCAGGTTCTTCAGAGCCCCATCCAGCCTGGCCTTGAACACTTCCAGGGACAGGGCACACAGAATTTCTCTGGGCAACCTGTACAGTGCCTCACCACTCTCACAGTAAAGAATTATTTCCTAACACTAATCTAAAGCTATCTTCTTTCAGTTTGAAGCCATTCCCCTTGTCCTGTCACTACATGCTTTTGTAAAGAGTCAGTCTCCATTTTCAGTGGAGCTACCATCATCTACTGTAAAGCTGCAATTAGATCACTCCAAAGCCTTCTCTTCTCCAGGCTGAACAATCCCAATCCTCTCAGCCTTTCCTGATGGAGAGGTGCTCCATCCCTCTGATCATCTGCACTCGCTCAAACAGGTGCATGTTCTTGCTGTTCTGGGGACCTCAGAACTGAATGCAGCATTGCAGGTGGGGTCTCATGAGAGCAGAGTAGAACGGCAGAATCACCTCCTTTCAGCTGTTGGCCATTCTGCTTTTGATGCAGCCCAGGAAATGTTTGTGTTTCTGGACTGTGAATGCACACTGCCATATCTTATCCAGGCTCTCATCCACTGACACTCCCAAGTCCTTCTTGGCAGGGCTGCTCTTGATCAGTTCATCCCCCAGCATGGATTGATACCTGGGGTAGCCCTAGCCCAGGTGCAGCACCTTGCACCTGTGCTTGTTAAGTCTCAGGAGATTCCCATCCTTGACAAGCTTTCAAATGTGTCAACTGCACCACTCAGCTTGGTGTCATCTGCAAATTTGCTGAGGGTGCACTAGATACTTTCATCCATGCTCTTAATAAAGTTATTAGGTAACACTGGTCCAAACACTAACCCCTGAGGATCACCACTTGTCACTGATGTCCATGTGACTCTGAGTCATTGACCATTACTATGGATGTGACCATTTAACCACTTTCTTATCTAATCATTCACCCATCTAGTCCATCCCTATTCAATTTAAAGAGGAGATTGTGGGGGACAAAGTCAAAGGCTTTACAGAAGCCCAGATAAATGACATCTGTAGCCCCTTCCTTGTTCACTGTTACTCCATCATAGAAGGTCACAGGACTGGTCAGGCAGGACCTGTGTTTGGTGAAGCCATCCTGACTGTCTCAGATCATGTCTATACTCCACATTTTCTAGGAGTATCTCTTCCATGTTCTTCCCAAACACAGAGATCAGGCTGACAAGTCAGTAGTTTCCAGGATCCTCCCTTCTATTCTTTTTAAAGATGGGTGCAATGTTTCTCTTAACACCTTAAGGTGATTCCCTTAAATAACCTTACATAAAGGTGATTTTTTGTCACTTTATTTTATAATGTGGGAATATACACCACAGGTAGTCAGACATCTCAGGATTCTTTTACAGGCAATGGGTTTGGAGAGTGTTCAATCAAGTGAAGGTGTCATAAAGTAAAATGTACCATGCCTTGGGATCAAGTTATTGTACTGACTCAATCTCCAGTTACCATTTCCACAGCCTCGGGTAAGTGACTCAAGTTTTATTGGTTATGTATGAATCTCACCTCTACTATTCATTAGCATAGTTCTATTTAAGCCATTGGTAAATTTGCCATTAAAAGTAAATACTATGAATTACCCCCACACACAAAGAAAAAAAACTCTCCATTTTTTTACCACTTTAGTGTTAGAAGCATAAATCCACTGAAAAACGCCTGTCTTGATGCCTGAGTACTGGTACTTTCCTATAGAAATTCTCAATTACATAGATTTCCTGGCCCCACCATCACTTAAACCAAGCATCACTTCAGGCTGCATCTGGAGCTCTGTGTCTCTTGAACTTCAGCAGAGCAGCTAATCTCTGATTTTAAATGTTTTCACCTTATGCAAGCTCATTGTTCTCTTGCCAGCTAGGATCATAAATTATAATGTATTCCAATGTTAAATATATCCATTAGTCTCACAGTTAAGCAAGGCTGCAAAACAAAGAAGGAAAAAGAAAATCACTGAAAATCATGTTGTTAAACTGGCAGGAAACCCAAACAGCTCCAAGCATGTGATGCCATGAAATTAAAGAGAATAGCAATATAATTCACAAGGAGCTTTCTCCAGTAAGACTGAATTTAACAGGAGCTATTGACATCTGCAGGAGAATAAAGCCTCCTAAAATTATCTATTTGATAATATTCAGAGAAATAGTACAAAAGCACCTGCCTAGGTTTTAAGAATGCCCTTGATATAATTTCAAGAGAAATCCATGGTAACAATTTAAGATAAATTATTCCTTCTCCCCTAAGCAATTCTTAAGTATTAGATGCAGAAAAACCCTCTTAGGTCAGAGTAAATGTCCTCAAATCCTGCCTTGGAGAGCGGCCAAAAGCAAGGGAAGAGATTAAGAATAAGGCAAAGCTGTAGCAATGCTTTTGCAGTGATTTAAAGCTAAGGGACCTCCTGAGGAAAAAAATATTGTCTTTGCATTTAACAGTTTCCAATAGCCATTGCTTATTTTAATTTATGCAAGTATTTTTTTCATAGCTTTTTTTCTTCTTTGAGAAAAATGGAAACCAACTATTCTTTATTGAATGTCTCCAAACCCCTCATGATTTTATATTTCTTCTGTCATATTCCTTTTTCAGTCCTTTCTGTCTTTTTAGTCCAATAAGTCTTTCTTTATATGGAAGTTAGTACATGATTTTGACTTNTACCTATATATTTTAATATATATCTTTATATATATACATATATACACCTCAACATTTGCTGATGCTCCTTTTCAATGCCTCCTCAGGAGCATTTCAGAGCATTAATTTTAATCTTGATTTTCCTCCGTAACCAAAGAAGAAAGCTAGATCTTTTTGTGGAGCAATCCAGAGCAGAGACCAAAACCATCTCTTCTCTCCACTCATGAGAGGAGGCATTGAGATAGATAAAAACCCTAACTGTAACATGAAAACCACTGCAGTCCCTGGTATGCTGATTCTTTTGTTTGTTTGCTAGAAAAGCATTTCCATACTTCTCATAACACATCTTCAGATCTAGGATTAAAGTTATATCAAACTGACAGAAAGAGTAAGTGCAAATCCTTCAGTGAGTCTCTGCACAGTTTACACGTAATCACACAATTGCTGGGTTAAACTCCCTCTCTCCATCTCAGCTGAAATAATACAGATTGACCTCAGTGCCTTGTTAATATTTAAAATATTTTCCTGTGCTTCACTGAGACATCTAATATAGTTATCTTTGACCTATTGATTGGCCTTATCTGTATCAAGTATTGTTCTTGATGCTTGAGTATTCTTGTTCAAATCAATAAAGGTAAAGGTAAAGACTGAAAATGAAAGACATCTCCTTACATATAATATGCTCTGTCATGCTGGCTACATAAACTTACTCTAATTTATCTATAAATTAAAGTGTAATTAATAAAAATAAACAGTTCTCTTGATACTATCTAACACCTCTACAAACCCATGGTATAATACATCCCCTGCATTGTTTCAACTTAGTATTGATGGTTAAACATCTCTGGTTATTGCTTCAAAGATGTGTTGGGGTGCATTTGAACTCATTCATTTTGTTGCACTTTGAAGTACTTTCAGCAGTAGTGAGAAACAGAATTGAAAAAGGATTGAAATAGAATCTATACAAGGTCAGATTTGTCTTGCTAGGATTCAGTTTTTTAAAACATAGAAAATACATAGAGAAGTGCTCCTGGCTGAGAAAATGTTATGATTTCATTGTTACTAGCCAAAATTATTTTTGCTCTAATAACCTAATATTTATGATAGAATACCATTTTTTTTTTTAAATGAAAGCTGCCACATCTCAGAAGTCAAGAAAATATCTAGCAAAAATGTAATGATTTTATTGGTGTTATCAACAGGCACATGTTTGTTTAAGTCAGATTGAGTAGTAAGAACCATCTATAGCAAAGGTGCAACATTCTGGCACCAAACTGTGAAACCCCTAGAGAAATTTCTTAGATAAGCTGAATTTGTTTGTGAACTGAAGCCTTGAGGCTGAGACTGTGTAGCCTGCAATAAAACAGATTGCCCTCTTCCTTAGGGCTTCCTATTTCCTTCTCCAGGTCAGGATGAATTTCAACTTCACTAAAATTTCACTTGAACAAAAGTATCAGGGTTTTGGAGTGCTTTTTGATCCTACAGGCTAGAAACAGGATGAAAGAGCAGTGACAGCACTTGGTGGTGTAAACCTCAGAGCAAAACAATGTCTCAAGAATCTGCTGCACACTCGTTTTCTGTCTTGTCTCTGCTTTTTGTCCCTTTCCTGAGTTCTCCAGGGTCCAAATACTGCTTTATTACTTGCATGCCTGACGGAAATGTTCCTATTAAAGAGAGAGAGAATATGCCAAACCTGTTTAAGAAAATTTCAATACCTTGGACTGAACCTACAACTTTCCTATTCTTGTTTTCTCAGAAAGAAACACAGGTATATGAATTAATCCATTGTTCCCAGGATATCCTCAAGGAGGGGAGGTTCAGCTTGCTGTAAAATCTGCCCCTAACACAGTAAAGTTAAATTGTCAGCCATATGCTTATCCCTGGCAGGAAAGAACAGCATCAGATATGGGAATAGAAGTGTCTGGGTTACAAGCATAACAGAGAGATGGGGAGGTCACTGTGCTTGCAGTAATGTTCACTGTGGGAATGGGTGATGATCTTCAGGTGATAGGAATGCTTTGGATGAATAAATGAATACTTGGTTGGTTTTCTGGTTTGACAGTGTTCAGAATTTTTCAGAATATTCTCAACTAAGCTTTTGATAGCTTCATACACAGAGTGCCATGCAAGAAAAGGCTAGCCATACAATTTATAAACCACTTATTTTACTTTATGGATGTACATATGTGTATAGATTATTTTGGTAGAGTAGCAAATGTGACATGCTATGGAGAGAGCAGGTGAAAAGACTTGGCTCACAAGTGTACCATATCAAGATCAACAACCTTCTCTCAAATGGATCCTCCTAGAACTAGATTCAGATAAAGAATACCCGTAGGAAATATTTAATTTATAATAAAGGTAATAAAGGTGGGGTTTTTTTCTGTATGTGTTGTGGTCCCTAGATCCATAACAGCAAACAGTTTCATCAAAAGCTTTAGGAGTATTTTACACAAATGAGTTATTTCTTATCAGACTTCAGTGTAACTCACCAAAACATAAGATTTTATTATCTTCATAATTAATAACTGCTCCAGTGATTTCTCTGTTTGGGAGATTAATCTTACTGGGAGTTTTTGATTAAAATCCCAGATCTACCATGATCTCTTTACATCTGCTTTATATAGCAGCAGCATTTTCAAAGAAATAGGTAATATTAAGGGGCAATACAGATTAAAGTTTCCTTAAGTCATTGTCCCATAAGTTTATCTGTGGTTGAATCTTGCCTGAAAAAATTTTGTGGGAGAACAAAACCATGTCAGTCAAACTGTATTTGCTCTACAAGGTTGTAAAATTAATAATTACCTTCTAGACCTTAGAAGTGTCTGGCTAGACCTTAGATATTAGGCCTGGTTTTCATTTTATTAGGATGAACTAGCTTTGAAGTTCTTCAGCTTCCTATCAGGACACACTTCTCCTAGTTATATATAATTATTTATTTACTTTCTCCACCCAGTCTGCTTTTCCTGAAGATAATGGTAACATACTTTCAATTCCAGTACCAACTTCTCAGTTTGCTTTACAAAAAACAGTATGGGTGGCCATTAATGGCATGGACAAAAAAGTTCAAGACTGCAGAGTACATGGCTTTAGTAGAAAGTCAGTCCTGATTATCTCATCAATGAAATTGAATTAGAAGCATTTTCTGTATTCTAAGTGCACCTGTCTGTAACCATAAGATCAGACACTCTAAACTTGCATAGTGGATTTGACAATAATTAGATATCTGATCTTCAAGAACTGCTTTTATAAAGCAGATGTGAGGAATTCTGGCCTCTGCCAATCAAAGTTATATATCTCCTTACAGCTGGCAAGTCACATTTTGAGCAACGTTGGTTATTTTAGTATGTTTAACAATCTAAAGCTGCAGTATCTTCTCTCAGTTTTAGTATCTAAAATATATTTAGGAATACGTATGCAGAAAGGACATTCAAGATTTCTACCATTCACAACATCTTTAATACATTTCTGAGTTCCTTTTCCTTTTCATAATCATTCTGACTTTTAATATGTTTGAAACCTAACCCATGTCTAGGAAGTTTAGAAAACAATCTTTCTAAGAAAACACTGTAATCTGAAGTCAGGCATATGAAATTAAGAATGCTCAAATGTACCAAATGAATACTCCACCTTATCCAGTATTTTGCCTGCAGTCATGGCCAGTAAAGATAATTCACAGGAAAAGGAAATATGTCTTAAGAACTAAATGAAACTTTCAGTTCTGCTCTGAGTGAAAGACAGTACCTGTTCTTCATTCTGTATCTATTTCTTGCATTTTGCTGGAGGCATGATTTAGCCTTGAAAAACAGCTTTTTTAATTCATTGTCTCAGTGTATTAATTCCACCTTGTTCAGAATGAGAGGATATAATGAGAAATTTCTGGTTCTCTCTTTGAAGAAGGTCAGGAGTTCACTTACGCTCAAACAGACTAAGCATTTTAAGGCTCTTAGAGGCCAGCAGTACACACATGAGTCATGCAGCTGATATTACCTTTCTCTGTCCCCACTAAAATGACTCACTGACAGTGTGGTAGGGGGAAGGTAGTGAGATGCTCAAAATTGTGTCTCTGAAAAGAGACTGTAACTATCCTACTTCCACATCTTGTATTTTCTTATGCATCTTCTTGATATTTTAATATCACTAGTATTCATAGATATCCCCCACTTTTAGAACTACCTGTCAACTTTGATATCTAAGCATTATGCAGAGAGTTTTAGGAAAGTGAGGAATAAGGCTCTGAAAGTATGGAATAGTCCTTGCACAAAATGAAAGAATTGCAATAGGAAGTGGACTGCGCATTGGAATTATTGGAAGCAAAAGGTGAGTCATGTCAAAGATCCAATTGCAGTGTTCCACAATTTCTGTTGTGCTGTGTTGTGCAAACTAGATTCCACAAACTACTGAAAAGTAATTCTAATAAACAAAAAAATCTTTCCATGATGATTCTAGTAATTTAAACCAGTTGGGTTGTAAATTCTTACATAGGTAGAAATTCAAGTTAAAGCAACTGAAGTCATACACAGTAGTCCAGCTGCAATTTGTGCAGTGGAGATCAGGTTCTGTACTAACACATTTAAAAAATACGTAAGGCTAACCATTACCTGCTGAATATATGTCACTGCATATCACAGACATATCTTGATCCCATCTCTTTTTACTGATTAATGAGGAGTACCCTATCTGGCTACACATAACTCTAATCTGCCTTCTTGCATACTGATACCTTATTCATGGTAATCTATAGGATGATACAAAACAGATTCTTATTGTGTCACTCACCTAACTCTCCCCTGTGAGCTAAAGGGAGTTTCATAAATCATGTATAGGGAAATTGGTTAACTGGGTTTCATGTTTGTGTGTTGGTGTAACTTCCATTGGCTCCAATGCTGTGAACATTTAAAAAAGAGGTGTGTTTTGACTGCAAGTCAGATCTAAATCCTTAATGGTATTAAAGTTACCTGAATAGGATTGGTGTGCAGATCTGGCTTCCCAATACTAATAATTATTGGACTATACATCTTATAAAGACACAAACCTTCATCTGATTTTCCACCACTTACTGAAGACATTTCAGTTGGCTTTGGTGTCAATCTATGGAGAATCAAGCACATAGTCACTGGTTTATATACTTGCATTAAGTGCAGCATACCCCTTCATTGTCATCTTTTATTCTAGGGCACTGTGTAGCTTTATGCATAAGCCTCTGTTTGTACTCTGTGCACATTTAAAACTAAAAAAAAAAAAAAAAGTAAAAGGAAGTATGTTATGTTTGCACTTTTAATTTAACACTGGTTGGGATATCTGCCAATGTAATATAGCCACTTTTCCGTGCACTGGAAAACCTAATTAGGACTTGTTCTTAGTTTGATTATCAGTCAGAAACATGCATACAGAAATATTCATTAGAGACCTACTGAGAGCTGTGATAAAGCAGCAGACAGCTGAATTATAGAGTCTGTCAGTAACTGCACTACAATTTTACATTTGCTTGATAAAGGACAAGTAACAAAATATCTAAGATGTAATTTGGTGCCCACTGGAACTGTACTTTATTATGGTAGATATTGTTCTAACTGTCTTCAGGACGCTGGTGTTTCATGACATGATATTGTGCACAAATGATAAATCACCAGGCTAAATGTTGCACCAGCATGCCATGCACACAGAGGTAACACACCCGTCAGCTGGTGATTGCCTCTCAGTCACAGCCTAAAGCCAGTAATTTGAGGGTTGGAAACAGATTACAGAATCTTGGACCCAAAATGATTATATGTTTAAAGGACGATGACTCGATTGACCCACTTCCCCAAATTAAACAATAGTTCTATACAGAGACTAGACAAAAAAGGAAGGAAAATCATTCCTCTTGGGTTTATGAGTTGAAATTGTGCAAAATACCTCAGTTAGTCTTAGACAGTTTTTTTTTTTTTTTTTAGCATATAGACTCCTTACTGTTGGCCTTAACTTCTAACAATCAAACCCACTGACAGTACATCACATGATCTGAAATTATAATAAGTTTTCATAGAATTGGGAAGGACATATGCATGGAACTGTGATACTAGTCAGCTAACTAGATCAAAGTCTCTCATATAGTTTATTTAAAAAGCACTTGGGAAATCTGTTTCCAATAATGACTTCAATGTGTTTTCCTTTCTAAACAGAAACAATATCACATTTGTAAATGAAAAATATTACATTTGATCCCTTTATTGAACGTGGTGGTTTAGTAATAGAATTGTTCAAGATATATAAACTCCCATTTAAAATTAAATTATTTAAATAAATATTCAAAACCCTAGTAAGGGTGGAGAATAAGGGTCTGTTCAATATTCTCAACATGAATCAGAACCATTGACAGTATATTAGTTGCAGCAGTCCCCAAACTGAGCAAAAACAGTAGTAGTGTGTAGTCTTTGTTCTGTGATGGAGTCTTATTCAGACTAGGATTGCTTATTAGTCTCTATTATACAACATGTATTGCATCAGCAAGCTTAAAATAAACACATGTTAAATCACAGGCTATATGTGTATTCAAACACTGTACAGTATTCTCTGGTGAAGGACTGAAGCCAGTTCACTGTATGAAAATAAGAGAGAGACCCATGCCTAGATGAACCGCCTTAAAGCATGCACAGTTTTTGAGCTGAGAGGGATACCAAAATATAAGTATTCCCTTCTCAACATCTTAATAATTTTCTAATTGGGAACTACATGCGTATTTTTGGCATAGTTACCCAAGATGCTTGACTGACACATCTTACTTCAGTGCTTGTAAGCCTCACAATCTGTGAAAGCATTTTTGCTGAGAATATGCTTCCCTGTCATTTAAGGTAATACAGTTTTCCCCAAGTTACCAGACAAAGAGCAGATGCACAGAAGTTATGTGTAGGTGTACATTAGCAGGTACAGACCGAACTGAGCTCGGTCTTCCAATGCTAGTATTGGAATTGGGAAAATATGATGGGAAAAGACACCAATGTAGGCGTCCGCATCTAAATTTTTGGTCCAGACACAGCTCTAAGCACATGCTGCACCAGAGCTAACATACTGGGCTGAAAGTCTGGGGGCTGACTTCACAGCAGAGGATGTGGCTGAAAAGGGTAATTCAGACCTCCCCCTTTTCTGCCTGTGTATTCTCAACAATTATCTTTTGCCTGGCCTGAAGTTAACTCAGCTGTGTGAAAAAAAAACACAGAAATTTTACCCAGCTTTAAATTTGCACAGCAAAGAAAAATGGTCAGTTTTCCACCAGGTCAAATACCTTCTTCATCTCACTGTGCAATGACATATTTTGTAGCACTGATGCAAGGCAAATCTTGGGGACTTGAAGCCAAAGTAAGGTGGGTAGGGCTGAGCTACTTTTTTTGAAAGCAGCAGAGGTTAAGGATGCATAAAAAAGGAACCTCACACATAGTATATTAACACAGGTGTAGTACTGGACAAGACCCTAGTAACTTGCCCAGGGTTGGAAAGGTTCCTCTCAGAGGCAGACTTGGACCTTGGAGACGAAGTCTTGTCTTCTCCATTTGAGGGCACCCTCCATGATATCCAGTGTGTCTTGTGTACTCCTGCTTATTGAGAAGTGGCATGATGACATCTCTGTATATAGTTGGAAGTTAAGAAGGATTCACATAGGCAAAGCACATTTGATATGTGTTTAAAATTAAATGTTTTGCTGAAGAAGGATGGTATTAGTTCTGTGGTAATTTGCTATACTAAATCAAGAACTTCATCCTTGACACAAAGTTCAAGGAATTAATAAAGGGAGAAAAAGGCTGTTGATTTATGTGAGTCTTGTTCAAAACTGCTCAGATTTCCAGCACTTGGATCCATTTTTAAGTATATATTTAGAGCTTAAGAAAATGACACATTGCCAGTAAACTGTTCATATACTGTGAACCTACCCCAAATTTTGTGACTGTGTTCAGTCTTCTTGTACAAAAGAATAATTCTCAAGACGCACATTTAAATGCACACCTGATTATGTGGGACTGACATCATGGTTAAATATGTATTACGTAGAATCTAACTTTTCTGACTCAGACTGGGTGGGGTGATCTGGTTGCTGGAACCATATGGACTCTGTAAAGATATTTGCAAACATGGTTGCTTACACACTCGGATAGTTTAAGTTTCTAGTATTTTACTGTTGTTTAATTCCTACTCTGGTTTTATTTTCATTTTAAAGGACCATATACTTTTATACAACTATAAAGACACTTACATGTATATTAATACTGTATAATATATTTTTTTCTAGCTGAATTTTATTCTGAAAAAACCCAACAAAACTACAGATGAATACCACATGAAAAATATTTAGCCTTGCAAGCACTATTTATATATCAAAAATCTTTATTAAAATCATGGGAGCACACTGCTGAGTAAAAACATCTGTCATTTCCCTTCCATCTCTTTTTTCCCCCCCTTTTAATGGTAACACCCACATTTCAAATAGCTGAAGAGTTTATTTAAGTTATTCTGAGCATATGGAAAGTCCCTGTATCAACTACACACACAGACAGATAGCAGTGAAACTCTGGGATGAAAAGCCCTAAAAGCACTGAAAGCACTGGGAAAAGCGTGAAAAAAAAAAAAAAAAACACCAGTCATTCTATGTGAGCACTATACTAGATACAGTAGATTTGAGGATATGTGCTGAGAGTATAATTCTAGGAGCTGACCTTTTCCCCTCTGTCATTACTAAAGGTTGGATGGGTGAGTTGACTTTCTCAAAATATACATTTTTGCTTTGTTGACCATGTTGTTTTTCATGTTTAAAAATAAAATTGTTCCTTATAATAGACATACAAATATTCATACTCAGGAGGCTTCAGTCTCAGTATGATGTGGAATATTGGAGTAAAAAATTATAGTCTGCCTTGAAAAGATTGTAATCTACTCCATAAATCTGTTACTCAGTATAAATTTTAAAAGCTGGCCAAAGTTTTTGTTCTTGTTTTTGTGCTTGGTTTTTCTTATGTTACTTATATATTGATACTAACTCTCCGACCTCCATGGTTCCTGATTTATAGCAGCACACCTGCAAAGGAACACATCATGTCAAATGGCTGCTTGGATGAGCTGGGACACTTGAATGAGTGTGAGTTGAACCACAGCACGATGGCTGTAGTGGTGGAAGGACTTGTGGGATAAAGCAGCAGCAAGAAGAATGGCAGACTGGGGTCTTTTTGCTGATGAACAGATGAGAGCTCCCCTCTTCTAGGACTCTAGTAATTTCTTCATGATTTTTAAGAGGAAAACCTTCTTATCTTCAGCAACTGCCTAATTCTTGATTGGACATTACATGACATTTCTTTTCCCAGAACACAGAGACCAGACCTCCTGCCAGGTATGCATTCATGCACTACTTCAGCCTTGGCTTATCTGGAGAATGAGAGCAAGAAAAAAGTGCTGTGCATGTACCATATAGCAGAGTTTCCATAAGGCAGTGCAAATGCTGTGTATAACTGTGCTTCTAGGCCAGTTTTGCACTGGAAATATAGATTGTCCTCCCCACCACTTCTCAGCTCTACAGTCAAGTGAAAGTTTTTAGGTTTCTCCTTTTAAATTTTATTCTAAGAGCCTCTTTTATAATACTTTTCTCCTTGATTACTGCATGACTGCCTCCCCATTTCCTGAAGTTGCAGAGGTCTCCACAGGAGATGAAATGATCACAGTTTGTTGGCCAGAGTAACTTATGTAGTGCATTAGGGAAGAAGTCTAAGTTTTGTAGCTGCACATGCTTAGGTTTTAGGAATGTTACTGTTTCTGTTAGTGAATCTGGCTGTCAGGTTTAAGGTCAATAAAGGGAAGAGTAATTTTCAGCTGGGGTTTTCTCTGCATCTCATAAGCAAGATATAGTTGAAAATGAATTTAGACTAAATTAAGTCAGAGCAATAATTCGCCTACTGGTAATGATTTTTTATATTTCTTAGCAATTCAGAGACAGTGAAAAAAACCAACCACCTGTGGATTTTGACAAAGGTTGGTGTTTCTTAAATATGTCAGATATCAAGATATTTTCATCTGCTTAAAGTGTGGTGTGAAATTTCTTTAAGCCTACTTGTTGAAGTTTGTGGTTAAAGTCCCCACAAATCGTCTTCTTTTCCCTCCACAGCATTTATACCATGATATCCCTTTTTGGAAAAGAGGAGACACAGCTGGCTTTTTCTTCAGTGCTGTCATTGACCCTTACCCTATCCATTAATTGTCCATCACTGGTGATATCTGCTCTCCTACCTCCTCATCAAACACTTCCATATCCAGATGTGCTTAATCAGTACTCAGGGACATAATTGATGGAAAGTCAGCCACAAGTCGAGGTCTAGGCCACGACATGGCAAAGGAATAATACGCAGTTGTACCTTAAACAAACTGTCCAGCTGCAGTAGTTGGCATCTGTGATGCATTGAATCTACAGAAGTACAGGATGGAAGAGGAGGGAGTGGTTATTATTCTCTGAAATATATTGACAGGGGATGTGCTTTCTGTCTCAGAGCGAAAACTGAAGTGCTTGTACAGGGGAGCCACAATGGAGGGGGAGATGCACAGCTGTCTGCACATTTGAGCAGAACAAGCTTGTCCTGAGAAGAGCCTTATATCACCAGAGTGGAAATAAATCAGTCTGAAACAAACACTTCTGAGGCATCCAGATTTCTCTCCAAAGAGTTAAATGATAAAAAGCTGCATCAAATATAGTAAAAATTGCCAAAGAATCCTTCCAAGACTACAACTCCATTGTCTAAACTTCTTTTTTTAGAAAAACTCTGGCACAGACTTGGCCCAGGATAATGAACACTTTCTGAAACAATGCTTGGGTGCAGTTCAGGAGCCAGCACTAGCCAGGGATCTGCTCAATATGAGACATGAATACAACCATTTAACTGTGAAGGCCAAGAAAGTTCAGTAGTTTGTTTAGGACATACCAGGCAGTTGGCTTCAGCTCCAGCAAGCACATTTAATTTATCAATACACATTTCCAGGCTTCTGTAGTTGCCAGCAGCCCCCAAAAGGATGGAAGAAAATTTCTTCAAAGCAAAGTGTTTCTTATTGTTTCCTTCAAGCAACAAAGCAGCACACTGCTGTGTATATGTTAACACAGATTTTTCATTAAGGCAGCATCTAGAAACAGGGCACAGACTTGTTTGTGTCCATTATCAGCTTCTTTGAAGAAGCTTAGGTGTTAAATCAGATGAATACAGGTAGCACTGCTACTTACAGTAGCAGCACACAAGAAAACGATAAACCTATGTTCAGATGGGATGCCTGACTAAAACTGAAGGTCCAGTCATCCATTTATAGCCTGGTCAGACTTTGACTTTATTTTGTAATTTTAATATAAAAATTAAATATTTTATCATAAGAGACATCCTACTACCATATCCCATTTAAATATTGAAACAGACATATTTTCATTGACCTTGTAGTAAATATTGAGTGGATTTAAGAAAATATAGGAGAACTGATTTCTAATCCCAAGGTAAAAAACTCAAAGATCTGGCAGTCAGATTTTACTGTTTCCCATTTCCTGTGCAGTTGTCACTGTTGAAGCTGCTCTCTGCAGGTGGCAGTGCCTTGCTGCCTACAGAGCGATTCAGGGCTGCTGCCAAGAGAAGGGATGTACTTGCAGACATGCAGAGAGGACAGCAAGCAGCATAGGTGATGGAGGATACTGGCAGCACCAAGAAAAAGAGACTGAGAACCCACAGATTGCAGGGGTGGAGGAAACAGAGGAGATAACTTTTGAAGCAGAAGTGGGAAAATCCAGATAAGGAATTAGAAAAAGTGGAAGCTTTTGTTATGGTTGCTACGGAGGAAGGCAAAGAAAAGGATGGGAACAAAGTGAAAAAGTGAGGAATATTTCAAAGTATTTCCCTGGCATGATCCCATAAAGATGCAAACAGGTGACAGGAGGCTGATGGCTGGTTTTGCACCTACAGGAATCATGTCTGTCTCCCAGATTTATTAAGGACACATCTAGTGAACATTTTATGAGGGTGGAAAATCTCAGATAGATTTTTGCTTAATGGTCCATCTTAAAATAACCCTGCAAATTGTACTCCAGTCTTTTGCCTGAACACTTTCTTAGCCCTTCAACCCTCTTACGTTTTCCAAAGAAAAGGAGTGATTTCCTCTGAATTCATGATCAGGCAGCTTATCACTTTGTTACTGCTCTGCTAAGGTAGATGGCAATGGATTTGAGGGACCAAATGAATGGATTCTACATGGCAAAGCAATCTGTGAACACCTGAAATCACTGTAGCTTACTTTGGCAAAAGGAATGTTTGGAGTCTATATTTCTTGTGTGAAAACTTGGTCTAACTAAGATGATTACACAATTACATGGTCATTCTTTGTTGCAGTCTCTTTTTTTCTTTTTTCTTTTTNTGAGGAGATGAGAATGGAGTGTGGAGAATGAGGTAAGCGAGGGAGTTGGTGAGTTTTGCAGACTTGAAGATTCAACTATTTTTACTGCAGATTTAAATTAATTTTATTTCTAACTCTTATGAAAAAATTAAGAGTTCTAATAAATGGATGGCTGCATTTCATTATATAGTACCTCTTCTTACACCCACAAATTGTCCTTTAAATATAATTACTTAGTAAGTGTTAAAAAATTATCTGGAGAGGGAGTTGTCCAACAGACTGTGTAATTATCTACTTGTTCATAGCATTTTAGTTGACAGCTGTAAGTTAGTATCACTTTGTTTCTTGTCCTACTTTTGTTTAATATAGAGTTATTATTAAACAGTTTAAGCAATTATTAAACAAAAGTCTTCTGCTAAGAATTATGAAAAAACCCTCTTTCCTTCCCAAACTAAATGGCTAATTTCACAGCATCTTGTAAGCGTAGAGAGGTAAGTGTCTTTCCCAGAGAAGATAGGGAATTGTGGGACTCTCTAACAGACCTTAGGGAGCTGGACAAATCTGCAGTGTACAAAACAGTTTTTCTGAAAACAATAGTGTCTCTAAACCATCAATTCTCATTCATATGTAATGTCATGCTCCTGCTTCTACTGAAATAATTGGTAAAGCCTCTCCTAATTCCACTGGGACTAAGATTGGTCTTTTGGGCTTCCATTCTGCAAACAGGCATGCACATACTGAACAGACCTATTCACATGATTAAGTTAAGCATGCAAATAAGCCTTTTCAGTTGCAGTTTGTACATTACTAATGTTTGGAAAACGGAAGAGTTACTTTTCTTCCTGAAACCTTTGGTCTAAAATATTCCCTGTTTTCATTGACTGTAAATGAAAGATATTGACTCATGAGTAGAAAACAGCCCATTTTTGGGGGTGTGTGTAGGTTTTGGGGTTTTTTAAACTTAAATATGAGAAACAGTGGTTACAAAGAGCCTTTGTCCCCATAGATCTTAGCTGCAGGAAGAATTTCATTAAGTTGTTTACTGGTCATAGCCCTGTTCCTTCTAGATGGGTCTTGAAAATCCAGACAACCCTCAAGGAATATATAAATCAAGAAAAATGTATTTGAAGAGAATAATAAAAAAATGTGTTCTACCAATATGACATTGTTCAAAATTACTTGGTCAAAGTTAATATCCTTCCAGGAACAGATGATTATTTTGAGGTATCTTGTAATATAAAGAAAAAAAAAAAAAGGATGAAAGTACTTTCTAGCTTTTGTATCTCATGCTACATGCTCTTTTCTTACATCTCTGCTTCTAAACCACTCTTCTCTAAAAATGATCACATCTCGTTTCCTCCCTTTGAAACTTGGTTAATTGTGCACATTAAATTTTTTGAGGTACATGAGCACTCTGCCTCACTAATCCTGATAAAATAGATTTTATGCTAACATTCCAGACATGAGTGAATGTCAATAACAGCATTTTATCTAAATAAACAATGTTGTCATGTCATGTCTTTTTCCTTCCTGCTTTCCAGGAAATGTGGAATTCCTTTCTTTCAGCTAAAACACTGGCACATATTGGAGCTACAAGCTAGTGAGTATTAGTATGGGGGAAAGATGTAGAGTCAGGATAGATGTGCTCTCAGAAATAGCTGGTGTTATTCTACCTGGTTTGAGGTGGACAGAGTTTGCCTTCATTGCTCTGCAGCCTGCACCTGACTGTGTGCAATGCAAGGGAGAGTAGGATGGAGCAGAATTAAGACCGCTGTAAAGTTTTGGAGAGAGGCCACAAGATTAAACATGGACCTGTGTTCACAAACTCAGATGTGAGACATGGATACTGGATTATCTCTCCCAGTAAAAACTTGATATATTCTCTGTGTATTTAATGCACACTCTAAATACAGGACTTGAAGCACAGAATAAAACCATCACCTCACTTGAAGAACTTAGACACATAAGCCTGTGATTATACTTCTGGTTTCACCTTTTCTGTCTCTCTTTTCCACTGAAATTAGTCTTGGATTCTTTTCTACAACATGTCTAAGTTTCAGCATATTTTTTGTTGTTCCCACAGTAACATACATGATATGAACAAGGGTTTTTCAAGATCACAAACTTCATTTTTTTTCAAAGATGGATTTTGAGTTGCTTTTGGTCTAAAATATGCTTGTTCAGATTGGGCTAAAGAATCACAACTTTTTTATCTTTTTATGGGCTTTAGCACTGCCTGAAAAGCTTTCTACTGCTTCAGAGTCTTTGATCTTCATAACTAGGTATGAAGAAAGGCTTTGATTTGAACTTCAGATGAGATGTCCTTAGACTTTAATGGTAGGACAATAGGTACAATTTAGGTTGTAGGAAAGGGGGGCTCTTCCTCTAAATATTTAAAAATTAAAGAAAGTAGCAACATAGAAATAGCTTTACCTTGATGACACACATTGAGGTAACCCACTTTCCAAAAGCAGGTACAGGTGGAGAATCAGAGCAGCAGTTACTATGATTACTGTTTGTGTTCTCACCTCAAAAGAGCTGGTATGTACTTCACACTGCAGAGAGTCAGAGGCGTCTGGCTCAATTTCCTAGGATATCAGCCTCCCCTGTTCTTTGCTGGTGGCACAAAGAGCTATTGCCTTATTTATTAAACATAGATTTTAAGAGACTTCTGGGAAAAGTGTTGTTGCCTGCAGAGAGCATTATGAATAGCTGTCCTTACAGCATTTCTGAACAAAACAGCTCTACACAGTTTTCTAAGTTTCCAGAGTACTTTAGTTGATGACTTGAATGGCCTCACCTCTCACTGTGCTCCTCTAGTCACTTAACTCAGCTGCTGGTTGGGAACTGAAATAAGCCTTTAAGATACAATTGCAGCTCATCTTACAAAGCAATTGCAGAGTGATAGGAGTCAAGGTGGATTTATAAAAGATACTAGTTGCAGAACTTTGCTTCAGGGACATTCTCAGGGCTGTTGAAAACTCTTCAATAAACATAGGAAAAAAGCCCAAAGAAAGTAGCTTTTGATTGGGAAAGAAAACTAATTAATTATATGTAGACAGAATTACCTTGTCTACCAAATGGATTATGCTTTTCCCAGTATATTAAGTCCCAACAGGTGGATTTCTCCAAAAGGCACCCAAGGCACATGCACAGACGGATGAATTCCTGGTCACTGCAAGGGAGCTGCAAACAAGTGATTTGCCAGGTGCACCTCAGGATAAATAAGCCTTCTAGACTTGACTAGTTTCCTTGATTGCAAGTAAGCATAGAAGATTAAAGACACCAGGTCTCAAACGCTAATTTGTTATCGTCCAACTAAGAAGCTTAAGTTTCCAAAAGTGTCAAAGACCTCTTGGCCTAAGGAATTTGGTGATGGAGCTTTCTGCTGTTGTTAAAACCATGTAGTCTAAAGTCAGTCAAAACCAGACAAACACCCTAAGTTTTCTTCACATTTTCAAAACAAGGTTTTACAGGCTGTTTGTGTGCATTCCCTTTGTGATAAATTAAATTGTGTATACCTGATCACTGTTTAGAGTTGAGAACTGTTTGTATGTCTGCTAGAAAAGAATTAAAAATTCTATACTTAATTTTGGAGATGTTAAGAGACCAGGTGGCCTTTTTTACTTAACTTCTTACATGCATTCGTTGATGTATTTGTTAAAATACATGGCAGTTTATATCTGGCCTTCGTAGCATAACTTTAAGGCCAAAATCAAATCACTAAGAAAGCAACTGAGAGATTTATAATTTGCTACAGGCATTGATTCAAGTTTATATGAATGAGTAAAAGTGTACAGCATGGGAGGATGCTCTCTGTGTGTTTCTGCTTCATCATATAAACACGTATTGTAATGTTATTATATTTTTAGAGACCCATTCTATTATAATTATATATCTGTTTATATTCTTTTAAGGCTTAAATTTGTTTGGCCAAAAGTGTGAACATTTGTTCGAAGGTATCATAGCCACAGAAAAGGTTGTTTCATTCATATATTTATACACTTACATGTATGCAGATGTATGTGCATGCACACAGACATTTTCAATCTAGGAATGTTAAAACATTTTAGCTTAACAGAACTTGTTTTTAATATAACAGCCTAAAAACTGGTGGAAATCAGGTACTTCTCTGAGAATTTACATAATTTTTTTCATTTTTGTCACAAAGAACAAAACACATTTATTTATAGAGACCTCTTTCCCCAAACATCTAACATTATGAACATATCATATCATATATTTCATTACTCAATGTAAGATTATGCCAATTTTTGAGCTGAAACCTGACAGCCTGAGTTTTAAGTGGTAATCAGCAATAATGTATTGCTTGTACCTTAATGTCACTATTGGTGATTTAGTGATTAATTATCTGACTGCTCTGTAGTGCTTAAAATAATCTAAATGCATAGGGTAAATTAGTTGATCAGGAGAAAAGTCTGTCATGCAAATTCAGTTCTTACAGAACCTTCCTGTCACACTCATCAATGACAGCCTAAGTGGGTCACCAGAGTGGATGGCCCCTGTTAATTTATTTTCACAGACATGCAATACATATTCATGATATCCTNCCAGAATCATTATTCATAGAGGAGCTTTTAGTCCATACTATTGTAATCTAAAGTATTTTTTTTTCAGACTCTCACAATAAAAATCTCTATTTAAGCTATCGCCACACACTCAGATTTTTCAAAATTCTACTTGATTATTTGCTTAGGTTGAACGCTTTTTTATGTGTGTTTTTCTCCAGAATTATCCATATTAATACCAGTCATTTCCTGTCATTGCTGCAGCATTATATGATATAGGAAAAGATACATTGTGTGTTTTCTTTCTGTATTATCTTACAGACCGAAACAAATGCACCTCATACCTAAACTAGTGGAAAACAGAGATAAAAACATGGAAACAAATGCACATTATTATGCAAGTAATAGCAAAAACAATGGGATAAATTGTATAGTTATATGATACATTGTTAAACCATACTATAAATAAAATTCATCTCATGCTTCTTCAATTTATCAGTTACTGCCAACTGGCTCATCTTTTTCCTGCTACTAATCCATCTCTTCTAAGACTGGTTTGAATATTCCACACCTCTAAACAGCTTCAGACAACTGTTAAATTGGAAAAGAGAAAACTCTACTACTAAAGGTGTGATTGTTCCATATGGAGTTTTTCCAGCATTTACACCTGACAAAACTCCAAAATGTGTGACTGGCAAAGTTATATTGTGCTATATTTTGTTCTCTAATTGGTTGTGTTCTTCTGCCTATTATTGCCAGAATCACATGTTTATTTTCAAAACTTATAAGTAATTTCAGTGTAATAGTCTTTTTGTCAAGGTTGTCTTTACTCCCTATTAATAAATGACAACTGAGTTTATATTTACTACAATAACAAAGTTTTTAAATGTTAATTTTATGTATATATTGGTATATTTTATATATATATTTTGTATTATTTCTGATCAGAAAGAAGGGCATTAATACAGTAGAAAAACAGAAATAACAAAATTTTAACAATTCTAGACATCTGATAAAGAGTTCTTCTTTTGATAATATGTGAGAATTTCATGGAAGTGAATTGGAAGGATTTTATTGCTGACCTGCCTGACTTACTTGTGGCTTTGTCACTCATGAATAATGTATTCAGCCCCAACTCATGCCACTGAAACATTTATACCACAACACATCATTGTGTATGTTATATAAATATTTATTATGATGAATTATTAAAATGAGCAATGAATATTTATTCCTCATGCAGCATGAGTACACGTATGTATGTATATTCTGTGTTTATATAACTATGCACATACAAAAATATTTATGTAGCTCTATACACATGGAAATACATGTATACAGGTTCTCCCATATATATGTATTCTCACGTATATACATCCATTCATGCACATATACACATCTCGATGTACACATACAGTTGTAATTCTGGAATGTTGTAAACCTCTTTATAGATGTGCATTATTTATAAATGGAAGCATCCACATGAAAGGTC
>VXBX01002838.1:0-131926 GCA_013400415.1 Scytalopus superciliaris
CAGTGCCCTGCTGTCCCTTCCTGCCCTTGTGCTCTGCGTGGTGGCACCAGTGCTGGTGTGGGGCTCAGCTGGCATTCCCGTGCCACCGGGGCTGTGGCACTGTGTGTGTCCAGCAAACTGGAGCAAACAGTTACCAGCAATAACATTTCTCTCACCTTTTCGAAGATGTGAGCATGTAAGGTGAACTTCACCCGGGAACTTTTCAATGGACTTGTGCATATTGTATGTCAGAGGCAAAAATTAGAACAGAAATACCTGTGGAAAAGCAAATGCATTTTTTCCTTTTTTTCCAAAACAGTGTTGCAATTACATGTAAATACACTGTACTGTTCCCTCATGTGCTGTCAGATTTTGACAAATGGTTTGAGTGTTGGGTTTGGGTAAATTGGGCTATCTGCATGACAGATCTTGTGACCTTCATTTTAACATGCCTGCTTGTCTGTGCTTTTTCCCCCAGTTTGTCTTTTACTTTAATATTAACAATTCAAAAGTGTTTTGTTTTTTTTTTTTTCTTTTTACTGCCAAATTTTATGTGGATTAGTTACCAAAACCAGCAGTAAAACAGTGAAGACCTGAAAAGCAGTGGCTGAGAGAGTTATGGTATGTGAGTACATAGAATCATACATTATCTCAAGCTGGACAGAACCCATAAGGATCGTTGAGTCCAATTCCCTGCTCCTCACAGGACTACCACAAAGTAAATCACAGAACTAAGGGCATCATGTTCATCATGCTTCAGGGCAGCTTTCTTCTATACATGGTGATAGAATTTGTGTCCACCCTCTATTTTCCAGCCACCCTACTGACACTGTTTAGGCAGGAGCAGTGTTGAGGCTGAGGTGATGAGGCTGGGAAAGGCAGTAGAGCAGGGTTTTCATTTAAGAGCTGATGAGTGAATATGAGGAAATTAAATTCAGAAATGTAGTCCTCATATTTCTTTGAGGCCAAAAAATTCTTAAGGCCTTCTTTTATGATCAGTCTGAGAAGATATAAGCCACACAGGTATATTCATTTATATTCTCTGGCTTTTGGAGTTGAATTTAAATGGTAACTTGCAGCCCTGGAATGACTCTAAGATTTTTTACAAAAGGCCAGAAGATGTTAAAAGGACAACAATGCTCATGGAAACAGTTAGACCCCAAAACCTCAGGGTGGTTTCTCCTGAGGAGGAGAAGGTAGAGGTCTATCAGTTGAGAACACACTGAAGCCTGTGAAAATGATCCATTTTATTCTGTAAATGAGCATAAGCAGCTTCAACGTGAACTGATCATACAATAATTTTGCTGTAGTTAGGTGCTGTTTAGGAACTTTGTCAAACCTGTTCATGATTATAGGGAGTCATCAAACCAAATGTGTTGGCTAATAATTTAGTGACCATTTTAGAATTTTATAACATTGGCAGTTCTGTAGGCTGAGATTATAGAAGTAATTAAATTATATGTTTGGAGCATGTGCAGATTGCTTCTGGGAATAGGGAAGCAATTTTCTCATGCTCCTTACAAGGTGCTTAGGCCAGAAATGTAGAAACACAGTTTCTAGAAATGCACAGAGAAACACAGAGAAATGCAGTTTTGAGGCTAAAGCTTGATGGTTACTTCCCTTGGACAATTGCAGCTCAGCAGCTGTCCTGAGGAGAAATAACCTTGCTCTGGGACCCAGAGCAGCATTTCTCAGCTTTAGGAGATATTTATTTAATTTCAAAGATTTTTATCCTGCACTAAAAACTTTTTTTTTGTTTTTCCCTATTTTTTCTCATCTTTCTTCCTTTATTTTTCTTTCATGGGACAGATGGGGATTTCCCTGGGTAGCCTGTTCACAGCCCTGGCTGCAGGAGGATGCCCTGGGCATTCTTTTCATCTTTCTCCAAAGCCTCAGGTGTAGAGTAATAAACTAGATGAATAAATCAGCTTCCCTGATGTGGCAAATCCTGTGTTCCTAATGGCTCATTAAGCAATTTCTAGCTGCCAGAATCAAGCAGCCTCCAAAACAGATGGATTCTGCAAGAAGTAGTTATAGTACAGTCTGTCAGGTTGGGATTTTCCTTCTTTTTTTTTCTTTTGTCTCTCTGGCTGGTTTCCATATTTATTTGATGCTTTCAGAGGCTTAGGGTTTGTTTTGTTGTTCTTTTTGTTTTAAATATTTTCCCATGTAGTAATTATCTTGTTTCAGATTTTGAGCAGACAGCATAAATATAGATCATCATCTGTGTGTTACTGATTTAGGAAGTTTGAAAGCTGTTTGACAATTAAATCTTTAAAAAACTAAGCAATTATTTATGTACCTCAGTAGTTGGTCTTTAGGCAGTCCTTAACAAAAATTCTCTGCTAATTGTTTTCACATACTTGAAAAGAACCAGTGACTGGAGCTCCCCTATTCTCCCTCTTCTTTCTTGTTTGCACAGTATGTAGAACCAGTGTTTCAGCTTTATAATTATTTGTTCTTCTTCTTTTATTGCCAAATGGACTGAAATAATTCTTCTCCTTTAACCAAAATGAATAGTTAAAACTTTTTTCATTACTTGCTTTCAAAGATAGTATTTATAGCCTTTTTCTGAAAGCCATTCACCCATACATACTTCTAATTATTATCACTATGCTTTATTTTCTTACTACTTCTGTAGATTGGAAATACCACAGTCAAATATTACATGCAGATAAATTTAAGTTAATTTTGACCTATATCTGGCTCTCACGAGCGTTTTCTATGACCTTGATCAAGTCAATAATCAGTGTCTCAGCTCTCTTGAGTGCAAACTGCAGGTAACACTGAATATCCTTCAAAGCCTGGAAAGCTCAACACCTCTATTTTTTAAAAAACACTTGTCAGACAGAACCCAGTTGAAGTGCGAACTACTATTTATATAATAGCCATTATATAAATTATCATGAGAATGTTTATTTTAAAATGTTCGCTGAGTGATCTTTTATGATTGCCATTAGGACTGGTGAATAGAGCGATCGTAAAGCAAAGGGCCTTTTAAAATTGTTTGCAGTCTTTCCTCCTGGTTTTTAACAACTTCAGATTGACACTGATCTCCAGACTGACATCTTCAGATTTCTCCTTTACTTCTCCAAATAAAATTTTGAGGAAATTTAATTTTAGATGTTGCAACATGATACTCTCACCTAAAATTTCTTGTTTCTTTGAGTGCAAACTGATTGCATAATCTATTTTGAGTATGTGGCCAAAGAGTTAAATCACACCAGAATCACACCTCTGTTATTTGAAACTGGCATTATTTGATTTGAACTTGAATTTTAGCCTCAGTTTGTTGTCAGAAATTAGTTTGTAAAACTAATTTAACCAAACTTATGTCCAAACACTACTAGCCTGTTTCCTCAGTCAGTCACTAATTAAAGATTTTTGTTCATAATTTAATAAGTAATTGCTTAAAGTAGTTCATATAATGGGATTTTACTTCATTTTTACATATATATATTAGAATATGTGCATTTATATGCAAAATCTAAGTTTGTGCCTGCAGTTGTGGAAATAGAATGATGATTTATCCTGTTTTATAAAGTTATCAATTTGTGACCTGAATAAAAATATTTTGGATTAAAAGGCTACCATGATAATGAAATATCCTTCCCTGAGGGAAAGGGCATATGATTGTGATTTTGCTTATTGTAATGTCGCTGTGCATGCTACTTTGAAAACCAGTGCTTATATTATTCATATTTCTTCATTCTCCAAGGTCCCTGGGGTGCATTTTGTATGAGATGTGCTGTATGAACCATGCATTTACCGGGCACAACTTTTTGTCTGTGCTGTTAAAAATTGTGGAAGGTGATACACCTTCTCTTCCTGATAGATATCCAAGCAAACTGAATGCTGTGCTATGCAGGTATGTTATTTTCTTGTTATAGCAGCAGGACTTTCAGTTAGTTTGGAAAAATCACTTAATTATTAACTTTGGTTTCTAATGTTCCAGCATGTTAAATAAGAATCCTTCACTGAGACCCACAGCAGCTGAAATCCTAAAAAACCCTTATATTGATGAACAACTACAGGTATGTAAGCAAAATTGACAGCTCTACACTTCCTATTTCAGTATGTGTTATGCAAAACCAGAATGGAGACAGGGAAAACATGCTGAGAAAAAAAGAATCAGATATTAGTTCATGGGAACATTAATGCAGGGGACTTTCAGAGCTGTACTGCAGATATGACAGAGGGAGCGAGGCATTGGGATCACTTGATATGCTGAATGTATCTCCCCTCAAATGTTATGAGCAATAAGGAAGACAGGCATTTATGTGTAACAAGTGCAGATCATTGGGGCCAGGGTACATATATCTCTAAACTGTTTTGGTTAGCCATCATTTTAATGAAACCCAATGCATCTTGCTCTGTTGGCCCCTGCTTCACCGTATATATTATATATTTATTATATATATAGAATCTATTATATCTAAGAAGGTGGGGAAGGAAACTGCTCAGGTCAGATTTGACATTAGGACTGTATGGGGTAATAACTGAAGAGTCTGAATAACTTTAGCAGCAAATGTTGACACCCCTTCTGTTTTATTTCCTTGCAGAAATTACAGTACAAGTTCACAAACCTGGCTGTGAAAGACAAGTTGTTTAACTGGCAGAAAGAAACTGCTCCCATTTTTGATGCTGTGTAAGTACTTCTACCAGTTTTATGGGCAGCAGTATATGAAATTACAGTGTTGCCAAATAACATCATTAACACTTGTGTTAATCTCATAGTGCTATATATTCAGAGGGACCCATTCCCCAGAAACACAGAAGAGAAGCCACATTAGTGAGATGTATAATCTGCAGATTAAATATTCATATTCCATGACTGTGTGAATTGTGTGTGCATGTGTAGTATGTGCTTATGTTAATTTAGTACCAATTGGTATGTAAATTGTGACCTTTGTCTTAAATTTTTGAAGGCTTAAGTCATTATTTTAATTATGTCATCATGGTTTGTAGTGTTGCTGTTTCTGTACCTACTAATAATTGAATGTGAAAGCTGTGTTTCCTAAATGACACCAAACTAAAAAGCTTATAAACTAATATTAATCTAATATGTTCATAAGATGCTATTATATTTGTCTTGTAACTATAGTGAGAAATTAAGGCTAGTGATGTTTCTTGACTCTTACATCAAGAGTGTCTTTGCACATGATCTCTCTCTTAGGCACTGAATATATATTAAATTATTTAATTGCATTAAATTACAATGCTGTGATGGTTTAAAGCCAATGTCAGCATGGGCAATTTAATTTTGCCTTTGTAAATTAGCTATACAGTTTCACTGGCAGCTGGCCCTCCCCTTTGCTTCCCATCCCTGAGCTTTTTGTACAGGTTTTGCTCAGTTAGGAGCTACCATGCTCAAAATCAGGAGTTTGTAATCCTGTGAGGAAGCAATGGATATTCTTGTTTTCTCTAAATAACAGTCAATACTTTAACAGCTATCTGAAATTTCTTTTGAATTATTAGGTAGCAGCAATACGGATGCTCCAATGCAGAATGAGCAGTGCCTTTGAGGCAATAGTTTTTTTGGGACCTCTGCTCTTGGACAGGACCCAGAGTTTTGCAGTTGTGCTCACTCTGCAGATGCTTCCAATTGTGCTGCTTGCAATCATCCCTTCAGGAGAGGTGACCAGCTCCAGCTTTTCCAAATAAAGTGTTGTTTGCTATCAGTGATAGGAAGAAAGCAAATTACAGACAGTTAAAATCAACATAGCAAAATCTTCCCTGCATCATTTTACCCATTATAACTACTGGTAGTGTATCTGTAGGCTCTAAAACTGTGTTTTGGCTTTCTACCCTGTCACTTCTGTCCTTGCTGTCTCTTGTTGACAGGTAAGTCTCTGTCTTTTTGTGAGACCAAAGCTCTCCATTTTGGTATGAATAGGTAGCTTTACTGTAAGTAGATTGTTGAATGTTCCAAGTGCTGATGTAAAATCCAGCAATAAATATAAATATAAATATTCAAGTTGATTCAGTTAACTTTGAGAAGTTCCTGCCTTTTCAAATGAAATATAGTTAACTCCAGAGGGGTTCCTTGCAGATATACTGTAAATAGTTTTGGGGCACTGAGATCTTGCCCAAATATTATGGCAACTATACCTGAATCCTATTGATAATTTAATGCTTACTGAAATATAGAGTATGAGAATCTTCAAGAAACTTTTAATCCATGATATTATCTTGTGGGCACAAGCTTTCAAATGTTCTGGGTGCACCAGAAAGATTGCAGCTGCTCTGAGTAAACCCTGCTGTTACCTGCAGAATACACACCCAGACTTCAAACAGCCCCATCCTTCTAGAACAGACTGAACAAACCCCACTTCCTATTGTTTCTAATATGTTCTATACCTGATCCATTGTTTGAATATATGGAGTCTCATCACCTGCCATCATTTATTGAGCTAGCCAGCATGTGGGGAGGACATTCATGTATGTCCCAGAATCTGTAACTATGCCTGTTCAAAAGGCAATCTCTAGTCCCCAAGATGAAGAGCAAGTTCAGAGGTCCAGAGTTCCTCTAAATTTTGGAACAGTGAATGGCAACTGGTTTTGTTTGAGCATCAAAATCTACCTTGAGGTTTTAAAATTCAGAGCATTAATTTGAGAAAAAAAAGTTATAGGAGAAGCTTCATTATAAAT
Organism: Scytalopus superciliaris; assembly: GCA_013400415.1. NCBI lineage: Eukaryota > Metazoa > Chordata > Aves > Passeriformes > Rhinocryptidae > Scytalopus > Scytalopus superciliaris. Next base: position 6,631 of record VXBX01002838.1, read on the forward strand.
TATCCTCACATGTGCTGCAGCCTGATTATCTTTGCCCAGGTATTTGGAATAGGCAAGAAGGCATAATCTTATCACGACTTTCATTGTACTTATGAGAACATTAACCGTCTCTATTGCTACTGGTAAGCAAAATGCTGAGTGATTTCTGCAGTTTCCAGATCTCAAGAGGTAGGTAAAATGAAGTAAAAATACCTGGAAAATGGTAGAGAATTGAAAAGAGGAGGAGAAAAAATGTAAACATAGTGAATTCCCCACATCTGCTGTAATGAATCAATACCCTGGTCCCAACAAGAGTACAAACAGTTGTTCCTAATAGTGTTTTCATCAACCACTGCTACTTTATATTTAAAATTAAAAAAAAAAGGCAATGAAATACTACTTTTCTCTCACTAGGAATTCTTTTTACCATGTATGGTTGAGTCTAGTTTCTTCTAGTAAAGGCCTCTGATGGCTTATTTTATTGCAGTCCCATGCAAGTCATAAATGTTAAATGTTTAAGTAAGTATAAAGCTGTACAAGCTCAGTTTTGACTTGAATGAAAAATTTCTTTTTTCCCCCAAGAGATTCTTATAATTTAGATTAGAGTTTTTTACAGGGGGCAAGAAATATGTCTACATTATTCATACTTGAAAGAGCTAGTTCCGTTCTTATGAATAATTGAACTCTTCTTGTCTTTGTCCTTAATCTTTCATATTTCACACTAATATTCATATCTTGCACTATTTGAAAGACATAATGAAATCTTCCCTGCTCGTTTATTAAAATCCTGATATCAAAATGATAGTCCAGAAGGAGTGTTACAATTTGTATGGCTACAAACCTGGGCGCTTAGATTATCAGAGGTGAACTTATCTCATAAGAGCAAAAATAGTCATTTGAAATGAATACTTGGTGTCATAAATACCTGGTATATGTTGGTGTAAGTGAAACACCACTGCCAAGGCATTTCAAACAATGGTTGAATTTTTCTAATTACTGTAGGACGTGAGACAAAAATCCGAGATTAGTATCCTTTTTGTGATAAAGGACTAATATTGCTCTCCTCTCTTGATAAATACAGCTGAAAGATGTAAGTCGGTAATTCATGCTCAGCTGTCAGAGATGGTCTATGGAGGCCATTTTACCGGTGAATTGTTGTTATTGATTAGGACCAGAAATTCAAGAGGGCAACATGATAATTATACCTGTCATTAAAGACACATTAATATTCTCTTTTATTCTAGACAGCTTGTAACAATCAATGTAAAATGTATGAGCACTGTTGCTTTTTTCTGTGGCTCTCGTTTAAAGCCTGGCTTTGTACTGCGAATATGCCAAATAATGAAGCCTGACAGAGTAAATATTTCACTGTTCTTCAACATTGATTCTTCTCAGGAGATGAGTCTACCTTTTTCCATCCTCACCTGAAACGCTTCACTTGCTTCACAAATCCAGGTTTAAATATTTCAGTGTAAAAGGGGTGTTTACTTTCCAAGCTAAAGTCTATTTAGCCTGCCGTGGCTCTAGCGGCTTTCTAATTATTCCATTTGGAGTGCCACCCTGTTTCAATATCAAATCCAAATCCTGAATATTTGTGTCTTCCTACGAAGCTGGGTTTGCATGTGTTCCCTTTCAGGCAGAGGAAGGTTCATTTGCAGACTCTGCAGGAGCTGTCTGAGGTGCAGAAGATGACACCGCGGGAGCGAATGAGGCTCAGGAAGTTAAATGCTGCAGATGAGAAAGCCAGGAAGTTGCAGTAAGTTGTGCCCTAGCCGTGCAATTTCCCCCATCCAACAGTCTGATGAGAGAGTTACAATTGTCGAGGCAGAAATGAAAATAGAAAGGGTCTTCAGCTGCTCAGAGTGAATGGGGATTTTGGATGACCATAAATCACAGTCATTATTCATGTAGGGAAAAAAGTCAGAATATTGAGCCTGAACTGGTACTTTGAGTGCCGTGTTTCTGGTTAAATATGTATATGAGAGATTTTCAGATGTGTCACAATAGGAGACTTTTTTTAGTGGCTCATTGTTTTAAGAATTGTTTTAAGAACTCTGAGGAGTTGGACATTTAGTGACAATCCAGCGTTTGTCAATTGTTTTGGCTTCAGAGGTTTTCCAGTAGAGGTTAATAGCTTGGAGGACAGTCTTCTCCAAGGATCAAAAGGGGGTAATGAACATGTTACAGAGATATAATAAAAGGTTTTGGAGGACATTATGTACTGTTTCTGATGAAATACGAGAAACAGCTGGAAGGCTGTGTGTCTATCCATTTTTCTTCTTTTTTTTTTTTGTAAAAAACCAGAATATACTGTTTTGATCACACATCTAATAATTTCCCAGTTAAAAGTATTCATTTATTTACTTGGTATGAATGGAAATCGGAAAAGCATTACATTCATTTTTAATTAATTTTAATGGTTTCTTCGAAAGCATTTTGCAAAGTGCAATGTAAATTAACAAATGTTTACTCAGTATTTGTAGAGGGTAATAGAGGGAATAATTATCTTTTATCATTAGAATCAGCATTTTAACCCTGTTATGCCAAAGCATGTCAGCAATTCAGTAAGGCAGTGATGTCCCAGGACATAATGTCTGAATTTATGGCCTCAGAAACTCTGCAGCTACATAAACCTGCAAATAACAGTAGCTGCAGTTGAGAAAATGTGCTCCCTAAAATTGCATCCTGGCAATACTTGAGCCTGCTCATGACACCCATACCCAGAAGGCCTTTATGTCCTTTTGGAAAATATGTCTGGGGACAATTTGTGTCTGACTGACACCACTGCATTTGGTACTTAATTTTATCCCCATTAAAAAAAAAAAAATCTGCTTGAATTGAAACCACTGTATAAAAAGTATTAAATTTAACATCTCTTCTGCATGGTGTTTTCAGTAACATGGTAGGCCAGTTCTTGTACTAAATTGAAATTTATAAACAGGAAGTCTGTCTCTTTTACTTTTTTAAATGAATGGGGATTAGGAAGTAATACTAATTGCAAGATAGTTCTAGTTTGCTTTTCATTTTCTTTGGTTTGCTTTTAATTTTCTTTGCTTTCTTGCATTTTGATGTTTTCTATTGAGATTTTCACTAGGCGTTTTTTCTCTCAACAGCAAAATTAAATGTATTTGTTTTGTAATATAAAGGCAACATTAATATTCAAACCTTGTTCTGGTCATGAATCTTTAAATGGATCTACACTGAGCTCTGGATTATACTTTACTGACTCTGGCTGCAAATCTAGAGAGGGGTGGAAAGGAAATACAGTAATAGAAACTGGGAAAACTGCTTAATGTAGCACCTGTCTGAAGTAGTTTAGTTCCACAGAGGAAGCCACAGTTACCAACTCCCCCAGGTGAAGCATTCAAAGCACACAGATGCTGCATGCCTGTCTACAGCTGAAAGGTCCCTGCACTGCATTGTTGAATAAAGCCCAAAGTATTTAAGATCCCTGGAAGAAATAGAAAAGACTGGGACTAATAATTTACTGTTTCTTAATTATGTTGTACAGGTTGTGAAAGTAAAATATAATAGGTCTGAAATTGTGAATTCATGAAAACTAACCGAAAGTCCATGCCATGAATGTTTGGCTACATGGGAATCTCACTATGGAATCTGTTTTTCCACATCTGCTTTCAGAAGATCCCTTTGTGCACTCCCTGCTCTCACATCCTAAACACAAGCATTCTGTTTTTACAGACAGCTGGCAGAAGCAAAATATCAAGAAAATGTCCAAAGAATGCGAGAATTCAGGTCCCGTAATTTTCAGCAGCTGAAGGTCAGCGTCCTACATGTAAGCAGGGGCTGTTGTTTCGGAGGCCTCATTTATGTGCATTCAGTGTACAACACTTTTCTGTTTCCCATGTGCTTTCCTTAGCACCGTCCTGTTCTGAGACTAATTATTAAGGAGTGCATCCAAGTCTGGACTGCTTAGCTGAAGCTGTGGATCTGTGATGAGGGAAAGTGCATTCAGTTATTCAGATATGGTTCAACAACTTCTCTATTCATTGCAAAAATCTCTTTTTTTAAATCACTCTTAAATCAAAATCTGCTCTCTGAAATGTTCTCACTGATTATGTGGCATCAAAGCTCAAAATCCATTCATTTTCAAGATGTTTAGAATTGTAATCCTTTTAACACTCCAATTTGGCATGGCTGTGCATTTTTTCCATTTGGTTAAGAGTTTAGCACTTCCAGTGGCTTTTTAGTAAGAATGAATCCTCGAAATGACTCCCAGGCTAAGCTGTTGTCCTATCTGCAACAGAAGATGGACCTGTTCAATTCTAGCACCACATCTTACTGTAGAGAGTACAGTGTCTGTTTGGAAACAGTGAGAGCATCATATAAATAGTGAGGCTTTGTGTGCTTTGTCTTCTACTTCTTCTTTTGCATGCACTCTGGTTTCTATTTCCCATCGTGTCTGGAGAAAAAAAGCAAGTTAAATCTGTCTCTGCTTATGGCTGAGTCACTACTGATCAGTTACAAAAATCTTTGGAATTAATTTTACTATTTGCCCAGTACGAGTCCAGCAATCATTGTGATACCTCTGGAAGCTCTAACTGTGCCTCCTTCTGTGTGCTACTTCATCATTCCACCAAGGGATGTGACGAGCAGACTTCAAAACCCCTCCTTCACTCTGAGCCAGTCACTCCATGCGTCCGTGTGCCCGCAGGATGTGATGAACCAAGCGGAAATGAGACGAGTGAACTCCGCGACTCCGAACTTACAGACCATGGTGAGAATTCAAAAATCTGATGTTGAAACGAGAATTCCTGTCCAGAAAGCAAGATCTGTCCCCTGTAGTTAATGTGTGGTGGGGAAACTGCAGTTTAGAAAGTGGCCAAATGTGTAAAGTTGTCCAAAAAAATTACAGAGAGAGAAGGAAAATAATCGAGGGGGTTGTATGTGCAGCAGATGTACAGCAAGGTTACAGGGCAGCAGGTCTGTGTTCCCAAAGTTTGAGTGACCTCTGAGCAGAGACAGACATGAATGTACTTCCTCCAAAGGAGATGCTGAATTATAAGGAAATAGCTTAAACTTTATACGTATGAAATGACCAGTGCTAGAAAAACATTTCCTAAATTCTCTCGTTGGTGCAAAAATGAGTATAAGAATTCAGAGTGTTTGCACCTTTGGTACACTTTGATGCTGTTTTCTTTAACAATGAGAGAAGCAGATGGAAACTGTCCTCAAATACTTAGCTACTGCCCAAAGAATATGAAGGACTATATAAAATGTATTTTTCTGTAATAGACAAAAAATAGTCAAGCTTTTCAAAAAGGGTCAGACTGTGGAAATGTGCTTAATGAGGAGAATATTTTTAAGGTTACATTTATATGTTTTGTTTCTACAATGTTCTGTAATAGTGTCTTAGTCTTAAATATTTAAAAAACATTGTGTAAGGACTCTTATGGTGAAAGATTTTTAATCAGATTAGAATCTTTCAAGTATGCATTATTATACCTTTAAGTATATTAATACTACTTTTTTCTGGTAGCACTTTTAGTGTTGGTTTATGTACATCTGTGAAAGTAGAGGTATTAAATTAAAGGCATCAGAATCAGTTGGTTTGTGGTGGAGGTGTTTTTGGGTTTTTAGAATAGCAAATGCCTTTTTTCTTTCAATGTAGGCTCCTTTATGTCTGTGTAGTTGGCTTGCTGTTTCACAGTATGAGGAGAGATGACCTGTGTAGGAGAGAGCCCAGCTGCCAGAAATACATCCTGGGGAGGGGCTGGGCAAACGTGCACATAGAGGACTGGGAGAAGGCAGTAAATGTGGGTGGGAGATGTACTGGGAGAGGCATACAAAGATACCTAAATAGAAACAGAACAACATGCATGAAAGGAAAGAAACTGATGTTTCTGCCTTTAGAGGTCATTAAGCTGTTAAAGCATAATGACAGAAATGAGATGCATTTATATCTGTGATGCAGAACTTGGGTCAATCCATTGTACAAAGCTGAATGCATGTCTAATTGCTTTTGCCAGAGTCTCTGACGTGGAAGTGGTGGGTTCATGACAAAAGGGATTTATAGATAGGCATGAGAAATTACATGGATTCTCTTCTTTGCTTTGTGAATACCTTGTTATTCCTGAAGCTGATGTCAAAGTTGTTACTTACTCTTTCAGTATTCATACTCTTCTTTTCTTTAAACATTTCAGTGCAACCATGCATATCCTACGTGTCTAATTATTAAGTTATTAATTGCACCTTTGTATTTGAAAATGTAGAAACTGTTCCAGCTGTTGATTTTTCAATAGGATCTTGTTCTTGATCCATGGTTATACAGTAATAGAACAAGAAAACTAAAAGCAAAGCTCTAAAATGGTTCTAGAAAGTTGTCTTACATGTTAAGAAACCTTCCTAACCTGTACTAGGTTATCAGAAGAAGTTAGACTCTGAAAACAAGACTAACAAGCTCTCTAGTTATTAGTAATAACTAAAAACTGTTGAGGAAGGGCAGAAAAGGCAGGAGCAGCTTTTAAATTATTTCAGGGCAGACCTAAAAAAATCCTTTCAGGAATGGGAGAAGCTGGTGGGGAACAGCTAGGGACAGTACCCCAAACCCAACAGATACACAGGAAAGGCCAACCTGTCTTTGGCTCATAACCTGCAATCCTTGAAAAATTTGCAGCATAAGCAGAAGGGAAGATCAGGGCTTGGAGCATTGAAAGACCAGGCTCTTAAAGAATTAGGGAAAGGCATAGAGAATAAAACACCTTGCACTCCTCTTTCACTGAAAATTATCTAAAACCTTAGTAATCACAGTTGTATGTCGTTGTGGAAGGTGTCAAATACAGAGCTCGAGGTTTAGCTTTGGTAAGTAGTTTTAAAAGCTGTGGCATCTTGATCCAGTTTTAGCAGTGGTAGTTACACTTACCTGAAGGTTGGGAAAAGCAAGGCAGTGTAGTGAGATAAACAAAACCCACTATGACAGTTTGGGGTTGTGGATTTCACAGTGGACACGTTTCAGCAACGTCAAAAGCATTCGGCTGCTGTAGCCTGCCCTGGGAAGTTTAGGCTCCTTTCCATGCTTTATGGAATCAGCAATGATATCCTGAACATTTTTATTCTAAGTAGCAGCACTGTGCACTTGAAGTCACCAATAGCTGACCAATTTGTTAGTCTTCAAGCATGTTTGCTTTCTGGAACACGAAAGCTGTGAGTGGTCCCTCTGCTTCTGATGTTGAGATGAACTCAGTCTACTACAGAAAAGCTTCATCAGGAGTGTTAATGCTGCAAGTTCCTGAGAAATTTAAGGAAATTATCTGATTCTTACTCTTACAGATAAATGCTTCAGGCAATGCAAATACAGGGTTTTTAACAGCAAAAATGTTAGGTTTTCAACACCACGTTCCTTACTATGCCATCCAGCAATATTCTCTCAAAAACAACTAGGAATGCTGTTGAGTCCTGTGAGTCTGACTGAGAGCACAATTTTTAAATGGGGCTGTTCAGATATCGCTTGCAAAGCCACACCAGGTTTGCACCTTGGGCAGCTCTTGTCTTTCTGCCTGTTCACTTCTGAGATTTCAGGCATGTATTTTGCAACATTCTTCATGCCTCAGCAAAAGGTAAAGAACTTGGGGAGAAAAAGGAGATCAAAGAAGCATGAACCTTTGCAGACAGAAATATTGAAATTCTTCTATGCTTGTGCTATGGAAGAAGAATGGGTTCCAGTTCTAACCTGGGAGTGGGCAGCAGTGAAAAATTATGTGAACAGCAAGTCATGCTATTTTTGTTCTAATAAGCCAAGAGATGAAGTTGTGAATTAAACACAGATGTTAGAGAGACATTATCTGGGATTCTCTTGGTGCTCTGCTGGAGAGAAAACCTTGTCCCTCAATGCCACCACTTCTTCACCATTTGCTTCTGTTCCATGAGGTGTCCAAGGTTCAATCTGACCACCAGCCCAGAGTGTGACTGCCACAGGCATCTACTCAAAGAATCTGACCCGTTCTGTGCACTCTGGAAACTCCCCCATGCTTCTCTGCATAGAAAGCTGATCCTGGGCCAAAATACTGCAGTGTTTATGAACCTTCTTATTTCTGGCTTAGAATTACTTCTGGCTGTTCCATGCCCACATTTTTAAGATGAACTAACTTATTGCCTTGCAGCTTAAGTACTTCTTTCCTTTGCTTATTCTTCTCATGTTTTTATGAGCAGCAGTAATATGCTTGTGTATAAACCTCTCTGCAACACTTTTGTATTATTCATACATTTAAACACCAAACACTTTTAGCATAAATAGACCTTTCTTCCTCATTCTTTCCTTAATATGATTTGTAGCTCTTACCTCCCAATTGATAAGAGATTATTTTGGTTTTAATGCTTTAAGATTTAAACTCATGACTCTGTTCTTGGAATTTTCTCATTTTACTTTACTCCAGTTCTCAGGGTTTGTTTGTTCTTACATTATCTTGCTTCTGGGATTTTGCCTCTCCAGCTCCTTGGTCTAGCTGCATTTCCCACACATACTAGAACAAAGGATTCTCTTGGTTTGGCTATTACTTTTCTCCACACTGCAGACCTTCAGAGAGTCACAGCAAATGGGTAGGTAACATTCCTTGCAATAGGGAAGGTTTAAAAATGCACTTTAATTTTGTATTTCTCTTAAGTTCCTGTAAGAAGTTTCTTAACAGTTTTGCATCTTTAATCATACATTCTAGAGTAAAAAAATATTGCCTTTCTATGTAAAAAGAGAACGGAGCAACAAAGCAAAAGCTAGAAAAAAATTACTTCTATAATTACTATGAATCATATGAAGTAAATAAATGAAATATATTTGGTGTGTCATTGGCACAGTATATGCTCTTACTGGGGTTTTTTTGGCTACTTTGACCGCTAACGCAGTCCTTGGAATTGTAAACCTTTGTAAATATAAACCAATAAAAATTGCTTCACTCATATGTAACTATTTTATGTAATAGTTTTAATCTGCATTACATTTTTTAGATTGGTTAATTGGAAACAAAAAAAAAATAATTTTGATAAAGAGATACTTATGAAAAAATATTTTATAGTTGTGTTTAATATTCATTGAAAAATGTAGATGTCCGCATCTCATGTGTCCAGGAATTTATGAAATTGTCATCATACAAATAATTTAACACCAGTGTGGACAGAGCAGTTAAGGATATATGGTACTACTGGAGATAGTTTTAGTTTACTGTAGATATCTTTGTGTCTCTTCCATGTCCTTTTTCTTCAAGTACAAGCAAGAGACTAAAGAGCTGAAATTAGATTTGTATTGAGACTGTCCACAGAAACACTGAGCCACTGTCAATGTTAAATACAAGTATTTGTGTGTTGAAAATACATCTCTACACTTCATTTGGTTTTAAGGAGCAGTGTAAAATGGAATAGCTAATGATTAATATTGTATTTTGATTTGGATTTTTTGTCTTCTAGTTCATTTCTTGAGCTCATTTTATTGACTAATTATTTCTGATTGTTAGAAAGTGTATATTGCAAGTCATGGCAATGATGCAGGAATGGACAATGCAAAACGTGTCAGGATAAACTTGTACCTAGATTTCCTCTTCTTGCTGATACTTACCTAGGTAATAAGTAATTCATCCTTTCTTCTTATTATCAGAAAGAAAAGCCACCTTGCAATGAATTGCTTAACATCACATCCCCTCCCCATTTCTTCACCCATTTTTATAGAAACTCTCTCTGGACTAGGATAGAAATGCCACTGTACATTTTTCTGGAGACTACTGTGTTTTCAGTGCATGTACTTATCTTTCAGTAGTGGTTTTGTGAAAATACTGGTGAGGCAAATTACATTGTAATGCTGACAACCAGAACTCAGTTCATCTAAAAGTGAAAAAAAAAAAAAACCCTGTGAGAAAAGACTCTGCATATTTAACTGCTGATTTCTGTGAATGGCAGTGAGTGCAGCTGGAGCAAAATGATTTATTTTCTAAAACAGGAGCAAAAATTATCAACAAAATAATCAAAATATCGATGAGCTACACCCACCCTTGATGTTATGAATTAATATGGTTAGTGTCTTCCTATGCCAGCTAGAACAAGGTTCAGCTAGGTGGGTTCATTAGATGTTTAATGATGTGGCCTCCTTCTATAAAGCTACTAGAACCATTGTGAAAGTAATGTATTACTTCCTAATATAGCAATGTAGTTCATCATCATCTACTAATTTACTTTACTGAGCTTGTAAAAGATTATAAAATAATAACCAGAAGAGCAGACACTCATTTTTCCAGAGGACTGGATATTGGGAGTTTAGGAGCCTTTCCCTGACAGACCACTATGGCTTTTCTGTGTGTGCTACTACACTGGGCTAGGCAGGGTTGAAAATTGCAGATCTGTCACTACATCACATTAATTATTGGAGTGCATGTCCTTTCATTTTGGTTGCAGTGTCTTCTAATGAAGCCAGATTTTGCAGCATAATTCCTATCAGTTCTGTGGACAACTTGATTCCTTTTGGCCGGTTCTGAGTTTGCAGAGATGTTTAATGAATTTGGAAACAGTAGTTATGGGGACATATTGTAAAAGATCCAGAGAAATCTGTATCGCAACATGCATTGTACTTATCCATGTGGGAAATTAGTGTGAAGTATCTGAAATTTCTTAGTTTCCTATGGAGAAAATCCTTTAGGTAGAGAAGCTCAGTCTTTGCAGTGGAAAATGGCATGAAGAGCAAGGCATATCCTGTTATACAATAGTAATAGCTGGATGTTCAGGGTTTCTGATTCAATTTCTACAGTAGAACTTGCCTTGAAATTGGCTACAAAATCATAAACTGTATCTAAAAGCGCTTCCAGATAGTTCAGCACAATTACAGCTGCAACAAAACCTACCATTTCCTTACCATCATTGTTGATGCTTCTGGTTTGGATCAGTTTTTACAGCTGAGAGATACTGGGTACAAAACTATCTCCATTCCCAAACCCCAGACCTTTGTCAGGAGCCATAAGGAGTGTTAAATACAGCAAGCTGCAGTCTAACAGGCATGAAAACTTGGAGCCATGCACTGGCATTCGTGGCTAAAAGTGCTACTTTATATTCATATCAATTTCACAGCTGATGAGATACGGTAAACAGGAGTGGGGAAGGTTTATTTTGGAAAAGGTGTTCAGGAAATTATATACACAAATGGATCCATATTTCTAAGAACTTGTCCTCATTGCATTGCTTCATTGCCTGGAATGAAAAAGGCAAATGGAAACAACGCTGGACATAAGGACCGCTAATAAAATACTGTATCTTGCATTTATTGGATTGCCAGTGCATTGCTAGCTGGGGCTTCACCTGTGTTCATATCCATTTCTCTAAGATCCCAGTTTTGCATAAACTACTACTGATAGATATGTTCTTAGAAATATGTTTGTGTGTGGAAAGGGGTCAAGTTAAAAGAGGAAAATAGCTTAAGTTAAATACTATATTGCTTTTTACGTCTGTCTGCTGCAAAGATTATAACATGTTAAATTCCTTAGCTTAACATGTTGCAATACATTGCACCTGGCAAACCCCGGATTTCACTACAGTTCCAAAATAGCTAAATATGGTACAGTAATTGCATACATTATTTCTGTATTTCCACTGCTAATTGTAAGTTAGGGATATATTGCTTCGAATTTCAAGTGGACAGAGTTCAGTTGGCTCTCAAATTGGAAATGTTCAGTCATTATAGAACACCGTGGGTTTTTTCCTACTCTGTTATTTTTTGCAAGTGTTTTTGAAGGGTTTTCAAGGTAGTTTTGTAAGTCTTGGAAGGTTAAAAGCCTGTAATATTTCTGAGCACATCTTGAAGCATCTGTGCACATGCACATTTGGTTTAGTGCCTGTGAAACGGTACTTGTGCATACTGATTGGGTTACTCCGAAACAGGATCATGCAAGCGCTCACACTGCTCAAAGGCTTTTAGGAAAAGCAAGTCTTGGCTTGTTTTTCATCCTGGCAAGTCAAAAATAAATAAGAAGTGGCATTAAGCACCTTTCTGCATTATTCTTGCGGTAGTATCCTTTGTAACCACGAAGTTTTGTCTCAATTGAGAAGATGGTGTTGCAGTGACTTCTCCTGTGGATTGCCCATGGTCTCTTTCCTGTGCTTACCCTATTTCCAGGATCTTAAGGCACATTCCCTGACTTGCTCCTTGCTGAAACCATATAGCGTGGGATGCTTGCAGAGAGAAACTTGCTTGTTTAGTGCTGGCATTTGCAGTTACCAGTCCTACACTTGTCCTTGGAACACGGGGTGACAAAGCTCCTGAGACTGTGGCAGGATCTGAGGGCGTAGTGTGCTCCTCTGACCTCCTCAGCTGTCTCCTGTTCTCATGGCTCGGTTTCACACTGAGCCCAGCTGTCCCACATTCAGTTAAAGGAGTAGTAAATCTGATTTATTCCAGGAGAAGCACGATTTAATGAAGTTTGCAAGTTCTAGCCAGAAAGTGGAAAATTAATCAATGGGGGTTTTTTCACATATTCTGAAGCATTACTCTTCTTGTTTAAGAGGTTCTTCCCCAGAAACTGGAGAGCTGATTTCTTGCTTTGGGTGGAGCTCCCCTGCCGGGGATTAACCTCACGAGCGGGAATGAACTTGACACATCAATATGATGCATATTCAAATCCAACTTTATTCAAAACTTCTACTGATATATATACCTATTTTACTACCGTACACACGCTTCTATATGCAGAGCAATTGGCTACAGGCCACTGTCCATGCTCCCTTATTCAGACCATGATTGATTGGCAAACTCACTCACTATGTCTTGTTATTGCTAATTGCCTGTCTCATTATTTCTACTTTCTCATCCTGAGCTTATCATGGTTCCCTTGGCCTTCTTGGCTTTTCCCAGCCAGTAGCTGCGTATCTTGAATAAACACCAGGTGTTATTATCTACACTCTAACTACATTCTGAAACACTGTGTCTGCACAAAGCAATCCCACACTCCCCATTTCATATCTTCTTCCATGAGGGCAATCATAGAATTAAAGACATATTGTCAGGAATTTTGTGGCATTTCACAGTCTATTGTTTGCAGTAATTTAGAAAACTCATGGAGAGCTTTGTGTGCATTGTCCATTATTTTCAAGTGTTTGCTCAAACGCTTTAGTTTATTTGAGGGCATGCAGGAGCTGAACTCTACTCATAACCTCTTCAGGAAGCCTTTTCCAAGTCTATCTAATGTTCAGCATGCCCTAGCTACTTAAGCATTTTCATAGCTTCACAAACATTCATAGCTTACTTCTTGCAGGAAGTCTTGCTCTTACAGCTTCACAGAGGGAAGCTTGTGGAATGAAGTCTTTACACAGCAGTTATGTAAAAAAAAACCCAAATGTTTTCAAAGTGTGGGGAGAGCAAACTACGTTACTGTATAGCTCCTACATTTTTCTAATCTATTTTTCATACTGATTTAGTTTGGCATTGACAAATAGAGCGTACCTCAAAATTCACCTTGGTCAATGACTACAGTTTAAATGATTCTGGCCAAATCTTTTTAAAACCCACACAGGAACTCCCCTCACTCCTTGCGAAGGATTATGTTAAAAACCATTTACAAAACACTGTGTGAATTTAGGAAGCAATTAGAAGCAAATGCACTGAGACTGTATATGTCAAAGGAATACTACATACTAGATCCTGTAGCAGATACTTAAGGATAATTTCAGTGTTTTAAATCGTCATTAGAAAGATGTTAGTCTTTATTCCAGGTTGTCCTACCTAGAGAGCAACATAACTTTACACTGCACTTTAGACTCAAGGGTAAACTGATGTAAATAAAGACACAACAGCCATTTGCAAGCAGAGCACCTCCGAACACGATGGTGTTGAAAAACATTTTATAAGACTCCCAGTCCAGCCCCAATTGCAGTTTTATGGATTTAATTATCAAACTAAAGAGCATTTCTGGGGAGCTAAGTTATATGGTGACATAAGAAGCTGGAGCCAATTCTAAGTGAGGGAGAATTCACTCAGAAAGCAGCTGTAAGTGGTGAATTAGTTTGCATTTTCTTCCAGTTTAACTTTCAGTGCAGGTGGCTGTCAGACAGCTGGGTGGAAACAATGAGAAGGTGACAGCAGTGAAGACCTTGGTTGAATTCCCCTGCTGCATTTTCTGCTTCTGCTTCACAGAGCAACCATGGCCCCTGCAATCTTGTAATATGTTGGCTTTGACCAGTTAATTTCATCTAGGTGTTTAAGAGCTCAGTATGTTCTTCCTAGATTGCTTGGCTGCAATAGTTTACTTGTTTTTTCACTTGTTTAACATGTAACTTGTATTATTTCTTGTATCCAATTTAAATGTATTTTGCATCTTTGCTACACCCAGACTCTCGTGTGCACAACTGCTTGTACCAAGTTTGGATATGAACCATTCCCATTTGTTTTCTACTCTTTCAGTAACTTCTAGTTGTGAAAATATCCCCAATTTAAGTCTTAGAAATGGCATTCTTGAACCAAATCTGAGAGAGAAGGAAGTGACTGTCTTAAGGGGCAGTTCTTTTATGTGGACTCTTTCCTTCCCAACACTGTTGTTAAACTGAAAGTATCAGGAAGTATCTGTCAGATTCATCAGGAAAACTGAGTTTTTATTGGAAACTATGCTTTGACTGATCAAAAAAGTTTAAAATAACTCGAGGGCTAAGGTATTTTTGAGTTGATGTAATAGAGTATATTTGTGGTCACTTTTCCCTTAATTTACATCTCTTGCACTGTTCCTGCTGGAAGGAGTTCAAGTAACAGGGCAACCTTTGCAATAATAAAGACCCTTTGTGCATGAGGGAAAATATTCCTGAATATTTGGGAAATTTTTAGATTTGCTGGACTTCAGTGTTTGAAAGGCAGCATGGCTTCATCTTCATTGCCACTGCCTACCAGAGCTCCCATTTCTGTTTGCATGGCAGATAGAAAATCAGAAGGAAATCCAACTAACCTGTCAGAAAATTAGCAGAAAAAATGCAGCAAAAGTGTTCCCTCTTGCTGTTCAATTTTGATAACAACTTTTAGCAGCTCCTTTTTTCCTCTCCTGCTTTGTCTCTGTACTTATAAAATACCAAGAGGTGAAAGGTTTAGGGAAAAGAACTGTGTCCTTCAAATAAAACACTTCTCTTGGAAATTTTGGATTTGTTCAAAAAAGTATTTCTTCCTTGGAAAAACATTTTGGAACTTGGTACTTCCTTTCTAACATCAAGTAGTAGATGGTCCCCATAAGGCCACTCTGATTTACATCCTCTTTATCTTTTTCTAGTCATTTCACAATTGGTAATTCATTACTCAGGGAAACCCACAAGTGAATTGAAGCTTTTTTCCTTCTTTAAAATGCTGAGAGGAGAACTATAAAGTATTCATGTTTAAATTTGGTTGAACTTCTAGTTATCAGTTAGAACAATCCATTTTACTTTATGTCTAAGCCACACATGGCATGTCAGAAGGTAGTTCTTTTAATGACTTCATAGTCCTTTTGTGCTTATCCAAAAGGGTTGTACAGGACTTTCATGGGCACAAAAGTCCTGTACATCCCCTAGTTCATTTCTTAAATGTGTGTTCTGAGAGTCTTTTTCAGCCTAGTTTAGAAGAGATGGACAAAAGATTCCACTGACTTTCTGAACAATGAAGCTTCAGAGCTTGCTAATGACTGTATGGTCTTTAAGACCAAAGGATGGTGATTCTCTTTGATTGAAACTTTTGAAGTCGAGGGGTTTTGTCTTCAGGGAGAAAAACCTGACAAAAACCAAACCAATCTGAATGAGCATAAATTATAATAATGAAGTTATTTTATTTTTCCTAGTCGTGTGAGTATAGACCCGAACTGCAGAGGGATGCAGAGCCCTTGCTCTCCTTTGCAGTAGAATTCCTCATTCAGGATTATATAACTGAGGAAAACATATCTCTATGTTTCAGACTTCTCTCCTAGTGACGGTGCTGCAGCTCCTTCTGTTTCCTTCCTTGAAGGCAGAAATCCCTTCTTATTTTCTCCCTCTGAGCTAACTGATGCCCTGAGTGCTGGCCAGCCCTGTTCACCAGCTCCTTTTGCTGGTGACTTGTGAGGCTGTGTACACATTGCAGGGGCACACGGAAACAGGAGAGTTCCTGCTTGGCTTGTGAGTGTGTATATTAAATATGTGCTCAAACACAAACAGACCTGGAGTGAGTCTAAACTGTTCATTTGTGAAGCATCTTGTGACCACAATGCATCTCATCACAGTACGTGCCACAGCAGTTGAATGATTTGCTCCTCACCCTCCTGTGCAGGCCCAGGAGTGTAACTACAGGGAACTGTAACAATTTTTCCTTAAGATGGGAATGTGGCAGCTGAGAAAACCTACCTTTTTCCAGAGATGCAATGAAACCTTTGGATCAAAAAAGTACAGTAGTCCTTAAGAGCCGAGTGTGACTCTGTTACTATGAACACAAGTGGTGAAAATTTGTATGTTATGCCATGCTGCTTTCTTTCTTTTTTTTTTTTTTTAAATGAAAGGGGCTTACTGTGTTCTGCATGCTCTGAAATGTGGGAATGCCGCATCAATGCATCAATTATAAGTATGACTTCGAGGCAAGGGAAAATTAAACATATTTATCAAAGTATTTTCATCTCTTTGGAGAAAATTGTTGTTGTGGTTGCCAAGTTACCATGCTACCTGAAACAAGCTTTTGGTGAATTTAAGCAAAATATTACAAGTATCACATTCCTTTATTTTCTGTTTAGCTTGTCTTCTTGGGAAGTATCTGTGCTTTTATGATTTTTTTTTTTAGAAAATGAGTTTTTACCCTTCATTCCATTATTAGCATCGTTACTATATAGAAAGAAATCTAAAGAGGAATGTTATTACTCAGAGCTTGGTTTCTTTTGAATATCTAATAGCAAGTAGTAAGTGTCTCAGTGCTGTACCTGAGCAATACAGAAGCAGCAGCTCAATTTGTTCTGAATTAAGTGCTTTGTGAGCAAATGAAAGGTATTGTGACTGGCCTGATTGCAACGTGCACAGCTGGATAAAGCACAGTCTGCTTTAGGAGACCAGCTGACAGCTATGGGGGCAGAAGCAGCTGCAGAGACCTTCCTTTGTGCTCCACATGGAGCATGTAAGTGTGCAGCATCAGAGATGGACAGCTGGATGCCAGAGCTGTACAAAACAGAGGCAGGGTACCCTGGGTTCCACAGCAGCAGTGTTGTTTCCTCTTTTGAAACTACAGACTTGATGTTCCCCTCACTAGCAGCACTTCTTTACCCAAGTACCTACCAGGCACAAATAGCCTTAATTTCTATTATATGTCAAAACAAAGGACAAGGTCGAGGTCCTAGCACTGGAGTCCATGCTAGGCTTTGCAGAAGTGTGCAAACAGAAGTCAAACAGACCTAGCCCTCAGACAACATTTTTATTAAAGCTACTCCTCTGAAAGCACAAACCAAAGAGTTTTCTGCTGTGCTATATTGCTAAGTGTGCAACTGCACCATTCATGTTCAGGAATGTGGGCAGTGACCACCTGGTTTTGCCACCTGGTTTGTAGGCATTGGAGGTGTGTATGAAATATCCAGGATCATGGGAAAACTCAGGTAGCAAATATTCTAGAGGATGGAATGGAGACATGGAAATGGAAGCACATGGGGCCCAAACTCCCCTGACATTGCCTGCCCTGAGCTGAAAACACCAGCTCACTCAAGTTATCTGCACTTAGACTTTACTAGGCCAGCACAGGTACAGCTGGCTGTGTTGATTTGTGCTATCTGCTGTGCTAAAGCCATCTTACCTGTTCTTGAAATTCATCTCATCCTGAATCTCGACTAAATAAGCTGTTCTGTACTAGGATTAATTCTGCAGAGGACCAGAGATGTGTCTTGTGCATCTGTAGCACGTGGAGGTCTGTGAGTCGGCTCTACTTAGTAGCACTCTAGGAATTGTTATATGGGACCAGATAGTCTAAAGAAATGTGTACAAGTTTTGAAGACATTCTTTAGAAATGCTAGTCATAAAACCAAGAAGTTTTAACAACTTGTCTCAGCTAAATCCCAAATTCTCATCCACTGGACATGCTGTCTTCTTTTAGAAATGTCATTTGGAATAGTTTCTGAATCATGGCCAGTAAATTTGTGTACCCTGGAACATCTTTAACACCTGAACCAACATTTCAAATTGTATCGCTAAGCTCGGAGTAACTGGCCATCTATGAACAGCTGTCAAACCAATCTCCTGAGTGGTGAAGCGAATAATTCCCACAAGGATGCAAAAGCTGGCATGGAAGTGGGATACAGCCAGTGCCAGCCTCTCTGCACAGTTCAGAGGCACCAACAGTTCTGCATACTCGTGGGCTGCTCACAGAGGAGACAGTTCACAGCAGCCCGAGGAGACAATTTGAAGTTCCAACTAGGAGTGAAGAGCCTGGTTTTGATACCTTGTTTGTTGGGGAAGGGGAGGATTGGAGCAGTAAACAAATGCAGAATGTGGGAGGAGAAGATGACTCAGAAAACACTAGCGGAGTGCAGTGTTTGTTTTGTAACATGATAAATGGGCTGGTTTGTATGTATTCCCCTGCACATATACACATAGACAGAATGCAGATGAACCTAACAAAATTATACTAATAGCAGGAATGACAGCCTCTCTACAAGAAAGAAGAATTGATGTTCGCCCCGCATGGAAAAGGAGATGTATCTTAATTTTGTAGTGTTCTTTCCATGTAGAAAGGAATGATATTTAAGATTTCTCTTTTAATGAAGTGCTAGGCTTTTCTGTTAGATGGCACTTTGTAGAACTCAAGCAACTGAACACACACACACACACACACACACAAAAAAAAAGCTTTCTTTTGTGGGGAAAAGTTTTTGGTTTGGGGGTTACTTCTCCTGGAAGCTTGATTAGCTGTTTTGTTTTGTTTTGTTTTGTTTTTTCAAATTAAGAAAGGTGAAAAACAGAAACAGGAAGGATTACGATTAGAGATGGTGACAGTGGAACGTGGTGCTGTTGTGCAGCTGCTGTAAATATCTTAAACCAGAAAAACATGAGTGAAAATATGTCAGCATTTTGAAGTTAAATCAGGTTTATAAAGAAAGGAAGTGGTTTTTAAATTACTTTGCAGACAGTAGATAGTAGAGCTCATATCTCAACAGAAGAGCTTGACCACCTAATGCTGCAATTAGACACAGCTTCACTTTTTTCCTAAGTTCTCTTTCTTATGCCTTAAAGGTTAGAATTATTCCTGCTGCCCAAACTCGAGTGTCTTTTAATAGATTTTACTTGTATTCCCCTGTTTGAATCCTTTTGGGTTTTTGTCTATATGAAGCAATTAAAAAATCTGTTAATCACTTTTATGTCATATTGTTTGAATTTAATTTCTTTCAATGCAGTAAAATTTAAGATAGTTCATATTTCTTTAAAAGGGCAGATAATAATTGACGAGTGTGGTGGAAGTCAGCATTAGCTAAAGTCATGACAATGGTGATTTATGATAGCTGAACATTAATCATTTTTTATCTTCAACTACCATTTCTTATAAAAATATCTCCCTGAAGCAGATGCAATCAGACCTTGAGCTGTTTCACTCTTGCAGAGTCTGGGATGCTAAAGGATTTCACCCAGACAAGAGTGACTGGAGTGTCTTTCATGCTGTGATGAATGTGCTGGGTTTTAATGCCAATTACTGTACTTCATGGGCTGTATTAATATTGCATTCTCTGCTATTACTAAAACTTGTGGTGGTAATAAACTGGGAGAGCATGACACCCAAGTATGCATAGCTTGACTTTACACTAGTTTCTTTACTTCTATTATTGTTCTGTGTCATGAAACTTTGGAAAAGGATATAGATTTAATTTCTTATAGCTTTTAAACATGTACCTGTGTATATTATTTTGCATTTTGGCTTAGCAGTTGTATTTACCACAGGTTATGTGTGTTCAAGAAAGCCAAACAGGCGTAATTTCAGCTCACAAAAACTGAATTCAATTCAATTCTGGCCCTGCTTTGACTGGATGATCCCATGAAGTTCCTTCTATGGTTCAGTAATCTAAGTGCAATATCAATATAGATCCTTAAAGGCTTTTAATTTACATGTGGTGAGGATCTGACCTTTTGCCAGAGACAGCTTTAACACTGTTTATCTTATCATCAAAGGCAAACATTTTAATCTGAGAACCTATCCTTTGATTTAATTTTCAGAATACGTGGCTATTGACATAACATTGGTGCTACAAATTTTGGTTTATCTTTCTAAGATCATACATTTTCCCTTTGTATATTCTATAAATTCATAACTGCCTTTAGAGATCCCTGAAGACCCAGAGATTGCAGAGGAATATTATAAAGATGAGTTTGACTCCTGTTCAGAAGACAGTGAGGAGGAAGAAAGCACAGAAGCATCACAGACAGTCTCTAAGACAAATCACCAGGTATGTGTGACCTTTGAGAAGACCCTGTGCACTTGATGCTCACTTTCCATGAAAAAACTGAGTTCCTTCCAAGAATTTCTCCTACTGACATTAAAGATTTTTCTTTTTTTTTGGTTAAGAATGTCTGTTTCTCAATACCATTAATTAATTGTAAATGCATGCATATGTAATTCTTCTGAGACATTGATGAGAAGGATTCTCACATTCCTTCAGATAACACTCTCATGAATGCCTTCAGGTAAATCATTGTCTGAAAACTCCTTGGGACTCTAAAACACTCAAGGTGCCTCAAGAGGCATCACTCTCACATGTTAACTGTGGTTTAAACTAAATTAAAGCTGAAAGAATACTTTAAGCATGGGATCTACATTCCAGCTCTAGTTCCTGGGCAAAGATAGGCACCTCTAGTTGGCCCTTCTTCCTGCCTGTATTAGACATATTTTCTAGGGCAGTGTGATGAACTATGAACCTAAACAGCTGCAAGACTTGACCAGAAAATCTGTATACTTTCCCAAGGGTCACACAAAGTGTCAGTAAAGAGAAAATTTATTGTTGAAAGGCTTAAAGTAGCTTAACAGTTGAGGCCGCCACAAGAAAGTCCGGGACTGCAGTGTGAAGGTTGAAGATTATTGGAAAAGGCACCTAATTTAGATCTGACCAGAATGAGCTGAGATGAATCTTGTCTCCAGTGATCAAGTCTCAGTGAAATCAATAAACTTAAATGCCTGAGGCAGTTCTGAAAATGGATCTTCCTAAGGCATTTAGCAACAGTTTATTTCTCCCATGGGCTACGAGGTTAAAGCATTGCCTGCAGTGCCTCTGAGTGGTACTGTCTGGTTCTGCTTGGGAACTTCAATCTGTGTTCATGTGCAAGTTTTGGAGAACAGAGTGTGATGTCTTCTGCATTTCAGGGAACCAGCCAAGTATACTAAAACTCCTCGTGAGATTATGAGTAACTTGTACTTTTTGAAGATTTTAAACTAATAGCTTCTTTTAGATGTAGTTTTTAAAGCAAAACCAAAGTGTTGTGTGAGAAAGCAGACCTCTACTTTAATCATGGCAGCAGGGAATCCTGAAATTGTCTCACCAGTAAAACTAGAAGTTTACTCAGAACCAGCATCATTCCATGTAGAAATGTCCTCCTAGCATTCAAATTAAACACACAGGATGCCTTAAAATTCAGGAGCAGTTTGTGCAATAGTGGTCTAAAGAAATTATCAGTCAGTTGTAAAACACTGGAATATCTCAGACAATGGGTTTTTTTCAGTTTGCTGGGTTTGTGCTTACCCACAAGACATAGACATGCAAAGAATCCATTGCTCAGAAAGTCTACCACAGGCTGCTCTTGAAAATGAATTACTGCTCATTTTCATTAGACTCTGAGGAAAGAATTTTTTTTCGAATACCTTTTAAAATTTTCATTCAACTTTCATCGATGGTATAGTTAAGTGTCAATCAATAGTGTTTTTAAACGGGCAGGCTGCTGCTTAGAATTAATGAAGGGTGGAAGATAAAAATAGATTTCTCAATAATGCAGCATAAATTAGCTGTTGGCATTCAGATGCAAGCAGTGGCAGTCCCTCATGTTGCAGTGACTCCAAATTCAGTGGTGACAAGAACCAAGTTGGTGAGCTGGAAGAGCCATCCCACTGGCACCCTGTTGTCTCCATCCAGCCCCCCTGGCCCCGAGGCTTTGTGGGCACACAGAGCACTAACCCTCTGTGAACTGGCCTGCACACCCTGCCTGAGAAGCACCCGGTGACCCTTTGCCTTTGAGGACCTCCTCTGTCAAAGAAACTAATTTATCTGTGCTTTGCTCATGTTCACTCCAGCACCTTGGATATTCAGTAAGTGTGTTTCTGGATATGGACACGATTACCTTTTCTATTCTTGGGAAGTGAAAAATAGTCTTTTTTTTTAATTATTTCTCAAGTGAAAAATTCTGCAGGAAGTCCGAGGCCAAAGCAGACTGAACACAGCTGTGCAGATCTGAACTCCTATGTCTGAACTCACCAACAGAAAGTCAGTACTGTAAGGAGAAGTGAGCAAGCATTTTTAGGGAGTAATCACCTAGTGCAGGTTAGATGGAATATCCTGAGAGGTCCCTCTTTGGTGATTATAAGGGGATCTACAGTTATTAGCATGCACAGGGCATATTCCTTCTGGATGTCAGCAGTTATGTGAGATGAATCCCACTCAAAGGTAGGTGGGATCATGCTCAGTATTAATAATAAGCTTCAAATCCTACCAGAATAGCAGAGATTTGTTGCTGCAGTCATTTACTTAATACCAAAACTCCTACTTTTATTTCTGTGATGGGTTTCATACCCTCAAATCCTTTCTTCAAAAATACCTTCAATAAATTAAGCTTTTGGAGGTGTGAGCTAGCAAAGAAGTCATTCCACTGCAACACAGTAAGGACTTGTAAGATGGTTGCCTATTTAATTTCTGCAAACCTCTCAAATTTCCACTTCCAAGATTGCCTCACTGGTTGTTTCTGTGCAGAGAGTGCAGAAATGCTGCATCTGGTGGTGCTCCCTGGTGACCCCATTACTTCAAACAAGGATTAAAAAAAATCCCAATGATCATGCAGTAGCATGGGGGTCAGAAAAGTCATCTAATAGAAAAACGTATTGGGGTGCATGATGTAGAAACAGATCTGAGCTATTTATTTAAGCTATATTGAGCTCCCACAGATGTCAAGACAGACTGAGAGGTAGTGGCCTTACGTGAGATGCAGCTTCTTCTGTTAAGAAGGGAGAGTTAGGCACTGGAACACTGTAATTCTAAAGGTTTAGGATGGGAGCTGAGACAGCTTTTCTTCCCATGTTGATACCTCTCAATACAGCCTGTCTGATTTCAGATACACTGTCCAGCATTGGAGTTTAGTGTCCTTTGTTCCTCTGTTGTGGAACAGAAATGCAGATTGACAAGTTTCAAGCAGCAATTTGCTAATAACTTTTCCAGCTCCCTACCTCTTCAAGCCAATGGCTCTTTTCCACATGTTTTTTAATAGGAGAGCCAGTTTCTAATTAGGGGGAAATCATGAAAGAGAATGAGAAACTGTTTCTAAACGTATTTTAAAATGTGATACTTAACAGAGGTTTCATCTTGAAGCGTTAGTGCTCAGTGAAGCTTCCATTTGCTTTGATTTAGATGAGTTGCTAATGAATGCTCTTTACCGCAGTTTATCACCTTGTCCTTTGTGTTTCCTTTTAGTGACCATAGTAACAAATTCACCCTCTTCCTTATGACAAAGTCTACTAATGTGGGTACAATAGGTTCCTGTTTTCAAATTCCGAGTTGCTGCCGAGATTGTCAGACCAGACAATCAGCTGGCATCAATTATCACAGGTGCAGCAGCTGT
Organism: Scytalopus superciliaris; assembly: GCA_013400415.1. Taxonomy (NCBI): domain Eukaryota; kingdom Metazoa; phylum Chordata; class Aves; order Passeriformes; family Rhinocryptidae; genus Scytalopus; species Scytalopus superciliaris. The sequence continues at coordinate 30,334 of VXBX01002838.1, forward strand.
GAGCGATCTGTGTGCTGTCACCCCCAAAATGCTCTGCTGGGTTCCTAACACATGGCCTGGGGCTGTTGGGCGTTCTGAATCCCGAATGTGCAGGCAGTCACCCCCACTGGCTCTGCCACGCAGGAGCGCCTCTCTTCTGTGCCTCTCTCAGAGTCCCTTGCCTGTGCCGGAGGGCTTGGCTTTCTCTGCAGAAAAAGAGAAACACGAAAGAAGTATATTAAATAGATCGATATGTTAAATAAACATATTAAATAAAACAGCTAAGTCCTCTTCCATTGCTAAACCCAAGTGGTGAAAAGGCAGGGGTGATGAAAGAGGTGAAAATGTATCTTTTGCCTTACAGCACAAAGAGAAAAAAGCAGCTTTGTTGTTATAATTGGAGTGAATATGATGTCCTGTTGAGAGAAGTCAAAGGGTTTGGAATTACTTTATCCCCTTAAAAAAGAAAAATAGGGTTTATTTAAAAGAAGAGTATTGTATGTAGTCATTTACTATGCTTTTGCCTGTCTGTAGATTTGTGGTAAACTGCTAGTGAGAATGAAAATAAAAATAATTACAAATTTATGTTAGCGGAAAATCAGTATTAATTTTTAGTTAGAATGAAAAATACTTATTAACTTTTTAATGAAGTCCTAGAGGTTCTTTTAGTAATTTTTTTTGAAGGACGGAGGAATTATATCTGTAATACTGTGTTAATTCAATGTTCAATATGTATTGTATATATCAATGCAATAAATGCATTTTCTAGCATTTCCTGGGCATTTGAGTGCTGATTTGCGAAAGTCCCAGTTAGGCAGGCCGAGATTAATTTGGACATCTGAGGTAACTCAGGCACTTTGGGTGGGCTGCAGAACTGGAACCCTCGTGCTGACTTGGGGTCCACAGGGCAAAGAGGCTCCTTCAGACCTGCAGCCTCTGAGTTCCCTTGGCCAACCGAGAAGCTGCTTCCCGTGGTGCAAACCTCGGCTGAAACAGCAGAGCCTGTTTCTGACATTCCCTTGGGGTGAGGAGTGGTTAGTCCATGCTCAACCAGGACAGCTCCCCCTGGCACCAGAAGGTCACTGAGCAGCCAGCAGTCCTTGCCAGCAATTATTGCTGGCCTCTTAAGGTATACTGGCTGTTCCTCACTCTGAGAAATTTAGAAGGAGCATTTTGAGTATGATCACAGAAGAATTTGCAGCAGGTTGGCAGTGTAGAAATGGAGGTCAGTATTGTTTCTTTTCATTGCATTGTTTTCTGTCTTAAAGGCACAGAGTGCTAAATATTTCTATAAAATACATATTTTGGGCATATGTTTTATCAAGGTGAAGGTTTTGACTTTCAGTTTTATTTAAAAGTCAAGAAATGCCATGTTGTCAAATGTGATATGGCAGCAGCTTCTAGAAATCTGGAGTCCAAGTTTCTCTTGCACTTAATAAAATTGTGATGTGCTTCCTGGACAACAATCAGTGCTTAATGGCCAGAATTTTGAATTTCATCTGTGTACACAAACAGTATTTCATATGAAAGATACCATGGGAAGACTGTTAACCATCTGATAACAGAAGACTTGAAATAGAAAAGTGCTAAAATCTCTTCTTAAATAAAAATGTTTCAGTTAGTCACTATTACTAGATGTGTAAGTAGATACAATTGCAGGAAACCTAAGTATTAATTTGCCCAGAGCATATTTCATAAGCATAAGAAATTTTGGCATAGTTAAGAAGCCTTTTTCAATGTTATATTGCTTTAGATATTCCAAGACTTAACTAATGATAAAATGCTGGTGTATTTTCAGAGAATGCACAGCACCCTCCACAGTAAATGTATCTTCTCTAAAATTGTTCTAAAAACTTGTGTTGTGCAAGGAATCTGATGTAAGTTGTTTGGATATAACCTCATTCCCAACCCTGGTGCTTTAGGAGAAGAAAACATAGGAAAAAAGTCCTTGGCAGTGTAACTTCTTTGTACTCTAGTCTTGACACTTATGGTGTGATATCCTGTGTGTTGAGGGATCATACATCTGGAACACAGCGTTTGTATTTAAATTTGTGTTCACACTAATGCTATTCCTATTTCCTTTATTCACAGAACAGTGATATCGAGGCAATGGTGAAATATTTGGAGAGTGTCCTGAACAACAGCTCGTTGGGTAAGGTGATATCTCTTCTTTTAATGATGCCTCTTCCTTAAATTAGCAGCACTTATTAGCAGTCTGTATTCATCACAGTCCAACTATTTCCATTTTGCAACAAAGTATCTCCAAAAAGAATGGGATCTTCTTGAAAATTACTTCCTTACTCTACTGCAGAGAAGAATGAATATGCAAAAGAAAAGGCACACGAAGTTAAGTGCTTTTGTTGAAAATAAAAAAGCTGTAAAGCCTCAGAAGTGTGGAATGTTACAACAAAAGCTTTTAAAAACTTGGCTTCTGCCATTTTTTCTCCAGAGGAAATATGTGAGAATGCATAAGTTGTTTTATAGTTTTTAGTACTGGTAACAATAAGAGAAAATGAATTAAAACATTAAATATTTTTGGAATTATAATCAAGGTTTAGATAATATTTACGTTGCAGTATCTTCTTAGAGGTATAGAGAAACCACTGAGAACTTAAGTTTGCAATGTAATCCTAAAACCTCCTGCGAATTCTATCTATAAATGCAGAGTCTGAAAGGCTGGTTTCTTGTAGTCAGCTTAAAAGCTAAAAAGAAAATGTTCCTGAAAGAAAGCTATTTCCTGTGGCTCCAGGGTTGAACTGTGGCAGCAGCAGCCTGGGGGTGAGTCGTGTGGAAGCCCAGCTGAGTGCCAGACTCCTTCAGTTGGATAAACCTGGCTCAGTATTGTCTTGTGGCTCTAAAACTGGAATACAGGGCAATCCTGGGAAGTCCCCCTTCCACAGGTTCTTCCAGTGCTGAGCCCTGTCTCACCTCTGTGAGCATGGACTGATGCGAAGAGAAAGGCAAAGAAGAAGAATGAAAGGGTTGTCATAGTCTTGTAGCCACTGGTCCTATGTCAGGGAGATCCTTAGGACTGAAGGAAGGAACATTTATATCCAGTTTCTCTTCATACTAACAGAAACCCCCCTGTCTTCAAATTCTGCCATCATTTATTCATTTGCAGCATCATTATTTGCAATGGGTTTGCACAAGTGGATGTCAGGACAAAATTTAGTTCTATGCTTTAAACTTTTGTAGTTTTATTTAAAGAGAGGAATTACCTCAAAGTCTTCTGGGAACAAACCAGAATATTAGCCAAACACACACAGTGGTGTTTCAAAAACAATCTTAGTACTAGAGAGATCCTTACCTTCTTATTTTTCTTTCAGTTTTAAGAACCAGAAGATCCTTTTTTAAAAAAAATTGTAATAGTAGAGACTAAAACTGTATTTTTATCAAAGTACATATTTGAAGTACAGATTTAAAAAAAAAATCTTGGACTGGTCTGTGCTGAAATGTAGAGCCTTTCTTCAAGCTAAAGTAGTAATTATGTTTGTATGATCTGCTCCAAACAAATATATGTGATGATAGTAAGAAACAAAACTGCTAGGGTCCCTTTTTATCTTTGTATGCTCAGTGTCACTGAGAAAGTTTAAACTTTAAGTTCTTCCAGTGTCAAGCTATAAAGCTGCAGTTGGGGTCGTTTTTATGTGTTTGCTAACATTCATTTATACCTGGCATATTCTTCACTGGGCTGCAAATGCAAGTTACATAAAGATTTCCTGTATCTGGGGCATTTTACATAGGTTAGGTACTTGTTCTCTTTTTCACCCTAAAGATAGTTATTTGCAGTTCAGGCCTGCATTTCTTTAGCTGATCACTAGCATGGTGGTGGTAACCACGGGATTACCAGGACCAGCCAGAGCCCCACCTCTTGGCATCTCATGCCTGTAGTCCTTCACACCTCATCCTTTGTCCCTACTTTTCAAGGCATTTGCTGTCGTACCAGGCCTATATTTCCCTGCATTAATTGGATTAAGTTAGTTATAAATATGTCTTTCTACACAGAATACTATCCGTTTGAAAATGCAGGTTGCATGTTGCAAGAACAAGTGGAAATAAAGCAAAATAGCCACAACTACCTTGTCATTACATGAACTGCTGCTAGAGCTTAAGCAATTAAATCAAAATCTCTGGCAGCACAAGAGAAGACCAAACAAAGCCTGAATCCTTGCAAAGTCAGATCCAGGTGTGTGGCCTGGCTTTAGCGTGGCAATACCAGTTACTGGGCTACAGAGCTACAATATAATTATAGTGGCTACTCCTGGAAACAGTATGGATTTCATGGCAATAACAGGGCAGAAGTGGAAATTCGGCCAGGCCAGAATTTCTTGTAGCATCTTTCATTGTTCAAGGTATTGTGAAAAAATTGTGAGTTATTTCAAGCGGTTGTTAGAGAACAAACAGGTAGAAAAAAACTAGAACTTTTTTTTTTATGTTAGCAAGGGCTGTGATAAAAAGAATACAATAAATACACATTGTTTTTCCGCAGGTGAAATTTCTTTAGTATAAAACTCAGTGTTGAAGGGTAAGGGGACTTAGAAGGTAACTGAGCTTTATCCCCCAGAGGTCCCACAGGGTCACTCTGAATACCAGAGCTTTAGTGTGGTACACAGTTGCTTTTGTGTTGGCTATGCAGCTCCATGTGGAGTGTATTTGAAAGAAGATAATCTATGCTGATAATAGTTGAAAAATTGGGAATATCACAAAAAAGAGATGCAAAAAGAAAGAGAGTTTAAGAGCTGGTTTTACAATTTACTAAATTTGCTTAGCTAAAGGAGGCAAAGGTTGGGGGCAGTTGGGTCACTTTGTCTTGTTTATGAATCAGGAAAACACATCTGATTCTAACCTTTTATGTCTTGTACAAAAAGGCATTGTGGGATCTCATATGTAGCAGTGAAAGCTGAAGAAAGAAATTGGAAATCCAAAGAGAAGTCTATGACTCAGTGGAGATAATAACCTCACAACACATAATGGCTTACCAAGAGTTGCAGTAGGTGTCTCACCAGATAATGCACCTGTGAAGTGACATTCAGCCAGAGGATTCATTTCCCTACAGATCCTCATGAGAGCCTCAAACTGGTGCTCCATCAACTCAGAGGACAAAGATCTTTTGCTTTTTGCCCTATGTAGTTCTCTGCAATACTAGACACCGGGAGATGCTAATCTGTGAAATACATTTGGAAAGCCACGATACCTGGTTTTGAAAAGTCAGAGCTCTTGTTGTTTCATTTGATTTTGTTTAATGAATGGAGAACTACATATTGCATAAAAAATGCAAATAGTTCTCTGGTGACTTTTTGAAGAAACTCAGTTCCTTGCTGTGTTAATATATTGGTAGGCAAGCGTGCCCAAAACTGGGTGCAAAATATATCATTAATCAAGTAACTGCTTCTAAGCAAATACCTTTGATGTAAAAGTTGGTGTGATAATGAATCACCCCAGCAAAATTGTTTGAGGTGTGTTGCAGCACCAATGTGTCAAGCTTAGTAGTTTTCACCAAGAACTCCTTTTCTAATAATGAACCACATCTTTGCAGCATCCTACAATCTGCAGTCCTTGCTGCTTCGGAGTACCCAGAAAATCATATTACATGAAGGGAAAGATAGATACTAGTTTGCATGTAGAGAATAGGTTCTGCTTGGCCAACTGCCAATGTGGAGAAGAGACAAAGTGCAAATTATTTAGCCTGAAATCCCAGGGAAAAAAAATAAATCCAAGAAGGATGTCTTTAATAATGAAATGTCAGAGGAGAAGGAAATATTGTAGCAATAACTATATTGAACCCTCTAAAAAGAAAGAATATGCTGAGCTCTTACTACAGTGATATATCCTGTAATAATAATACCAAAATTTATCTGGGGCCTGTGGTTAAATGTACTCTTTCTTAAGAGAATGAAAAAATTATATATTCCTTAGCCCACTGGTGCTCAGGGCATCAATTCTTTTTTGTCTCAGAGCCCCACCTCTGAACCTTAACTCTGTACCAGCTCAGAAAGGAGAGTGCCACCCAGTAATTCATGGGCATTGCTTTGCACAGCACCTGGGGTTTCCTCAGGGCCACCCTGAGGATGGCTGAATTTTCAATGCCACCAAAGGAATTGAATGCTTACAGACCCCATGTTACAGCACATGGACATGCACGTGTGCTATGACAGTAAACCATCAGCAAATGTTTCTTGCATTAATAAGTGAAGTAATTGGTTGCCAGTAAGATCTGAACTTGTCATTTTTCATCTCTTATACTACATTAACTATATCTCCATTGTGATCCTTAGACATCAGACAAGTATTAGCCATTAGGTGTAAAGATAAGCTAGGAAAATGTTTTAAAACATCCAATTGTTTGCCCATAGCCAGATAACAGTCAGGAATCCATTTCTTCTGTGGTTGCTCTCCATGTTTGCTTCCAGGCTTTTGAATCCAGCAAAGTTCTGAATCCAGCCGAGTTTTGAATCCAGCAGACACGTACTGTGAGCGATTTGGGAGGATCTCTCAGTGGAAAGTTTGAGTCACAGTATTCAAACATATGTGATCAGGACCTAGAATCATGCAAGATATAGCAGCATAACCCTTGGAAAAGCCATGATTACGGGTTCCAGGGGAGCATTCAGTGCTCTCTGGGGTTGTCTATACTTCTCGTAGCAGGAGGGTAGCTGCAAACTCCCTCTGCCTCCATGCGATCAATGTTAACACAATCCAAACCAAATCCCAGCTGAGCCCAAGCTAAAAAGCACGGCTAGGAGGGGAGTGTGTGTTCATTTAGGCAAGGCATTGTGTTAATATGTTTGACTTTTGGCTTGCTCTTATCATATGCAGAGCCCTCCCACACCAATTCAGAACTTGAGTCCTGTGTGCCACAGCCCACAGGTTTACACAGGCTGTAATGCCACCCTGAGAAATCTCCTCCTTTGGGAAGTGAAATCCTAATACTAAACATTTTGCAAGAAGAAGCTAAAACAGCTGCTTTGTTTAGCTGAACAAATTGGAAGCTGAAATAGGATCTCTTTTTCCAGTTATAAAGAAATTAAAGGAGTATGCAAAAGGAAAGGTAAGAACTGTGTAAGACAAAGAAAAGGACTGGCACGGGAGGAAAATCAGCATGAACTAGCCAATAAAGAAGTTTTTCCAGGAAATAAGAGAGATTTTAGCCACCAGCTCCCAGATTTGTCTTCCAATGGGAGCAGTCGGAGCAATTAAATACATAGATTCCTCAGGAAAACCACAGACTTGTAGGATGGAAGGACTACACAAAATTGCAGACTATTTGAGCTGTAACCCTGACAGTCCTCTGTGATTCAGCACTTCTGTGTGCCTGTGTGTGAGTACCTCAGTGGTATGTGAACCTCAGGCAGTTCAATATTGCAGCAGCCCACGAATCCTGTGAACAGAAAGAGGGAGCATGTGGGCATATATATATTTCTCACACATATATATGTGTTTATATATACAGTTATGTCTCTCTCTCTGTATATGCATGCATAAAAAGAGTATCTTTGTCTGAAGGAGAAGCTAATGTGCTAAGTTAAATACTTCCAAATTTCAGTAGTGATCAAGTTAAAGGAGAGACTAGTCTGTCAGGAATAATACTCTTGACCTTAAAAATAAGTGCAAAAACAATGGAAGAAAATGCATATTGTCTAAGCAAATTTAATTTTGTTGAATATATACCTGTCCCAGCACTTCCTCGAGTGTTTGTCCTTTCAGTTGTAATTCCTTGTATACCAGACAGAAAGAAAATTGTTGTTACAATTCTGATGCCTTTAAGCCATAAATCTACTCGTCTCTCAGAAAGGAGTTGCCCTTAATGCACATTTAATAATCTAATTCATCTTTAATTAATGTGGCACTACCTTGTGACAAACAGGAATAGTCTTCCTCCTCCTGACTGCCCTTGATTCTGCAGTGGAGCTCAGGGGATGAAGGTGACTAAGGTTTTGTGTCTGTGCATTGATTTGTAGGCTCAAGGACTGTCACCGGAGTGTCTCCAGGGGCGCCCCAGGGGTTCGGAGCTCTCAACAGCACTATGGCTGAGACCAAACTGCAGCACATGAGGGAGTAAGTAGCATATTTCTGTGTTACCAATGTGCAGGCAGAGAATATGGCTTTGAAAAACTGCAAAACCCAGCAAAGAAAACCATGTGTTGTTTCCCTGCTCCAAAAAATCCCTTCAACTAATAGGAGTGGAGGGTAAGGTGCTCATTACAGAATGGATACCTGCTTGCCTCCAGAGAGAATGAAGGTTGACCATCACTCCCAACTGGTTTCTTGTAATCTGCACAATCACTGACACCCTTCCACGACCCCGTTTGCCTTCACTGCTCTCAGTGTTGTTCTGAACTTCACTTTCTCTACTAGCACAGCACATGCCCACAAATCACCTTCAGATATCCTTGTTACCACCATGTTTGCTCCCCCACCCACACTTCCATCTTGCCTGGAACAAAAGGCAAATGGATTTGTTTCCCATGATGATATAATGTTTTAAACCAAACACGGTTGCTGCTGTTGGCTGGGATTTTCAAATGAGACAGAGTGCAGTTCCCTTTGAAACTCTTTGTGTATTTATTTTCAGCATTGCTGGAATCCCAGCTTTATTAATAACGGTTTCAGTTTCTTAATAAAACAAAGATCTGTGCTTCCTTTCTAGAATGTACTGGTTAATGTATCTTGAGCCTTTATATTGATTTAGGAATTTATGGCTTTCCGAGATTTATTGCATCCTAATTTAGGTGGTGATCTGATAATCATAATGATATTTATTATTTCTGAACTCAAATATTCTTTACAGTGTTGCAAGATTCAACTGCTCTCAGATTGTAAACTCTTTTAAAAAGGGCAATTTTCTCTAGTGTGGGTGGACAGTGCCAACAATATGGTGGATGTTATTGAAATACAAATAAGTTCAAACAGTAAATGCTAATAGCTATTTAAGCGTGTCCTCTAAAGAAAAGTAACACAACTGCAACAACATTTATGGCAATCACTGTTTAAAACAAATCACCATGCATTTGAGGGAAATACCAATCAGATTTACTCCAGATAGAAGTCGTTTGATTTTATGGTATTTCAAGATGCAAAAGCTCCCAGGGTTTCACTTCGTGGCTTTATTGTGCAACCAACCAGCAGGTCTCACAGCCTGCCCCTTGTATTGCTTTCCATTCTCTTTTCATGGAAACTACTTAGAAAAACAAAAAAAACCCCCATGATGCTGTGCTAACTAGTTGCAAGGTGAGGTTGTTAAGCCAAAATCTTACAGGGTTCACCTTGTGTTCTCATGGTTCCTGGATAAACCTTAACTATTTAAACTTCATGGTCATTTCTTTTAGGGCTGAGGTATGATTCAGCCACTTGCTTCTTTCAAATTTTGTTTTTCCAGTGCTGTTTCATGGTTTTCAGAATTTGTTGTGACTCACGTTATTGTCCTTTCTCCAAGAGATGACTTTGTAATTTTCTGAATAGGTGAAGGTGGGTGAGTGTGTTAGTTGCTTGGAAGGTGAAGTGTTAAGGAACAAGTAGGTGAGCACAGTACCCAATACACAGGAAGATCCCTGCAAACTCTGACCCATGGCCACTCTGCCCACAGTGCACAGTGGGGGTTTCAGTGCCCACTGTGCACTGTGGAAGTGCACTTGGCTGCAAAACAGTGCATGAAGTCACAGCTGTTCTGCTCATCCCCCAGCAACCTTCAGCTGATGTGTTTGTTGTATGCCATCCACAGAGCTGTGCCTCCTAGGGAAGGCTGATGTAATACAGACACGGGCAATTCAGTTTTACTCAGGTAAGGACAGACTTATGTAAAGGTGCCTTCCACATCACAGCTTCTAATGAAAGGGACAATGTGGGGGTTTTGTCTTACAGAAACTGAGTAACTGGAGTTCTTACAGGGAAAGAGAAAAGAAGAGCAGGGGAGATAATGTGGAAGTGTAGTTTGTCTGTTTGGCTGTCAAGTCAATGTAGAAAGAAAAGTATGAAGCTTTGGGCTTTGCACCATTTTCAGATGCTACCAGCAATAGAGCCTGATGAGGGAGACTCTTCTGTCATGGATTGCTCAGAAAGTGAGCTTTGTGCCCACACAGTGCAGGTGACATTCCTGAGAGAAAGTCTCATTAGCTCTGATAAAATGGAAGATTCATCAGAGATAACACAGGGTTTAACAGCAGAAGTGCCTTTTAGCCATTTCTAATTGACACATGAATAATGTGGGCTTGCAAACAACTGTAGCACGACAGTCACTTGGTCACAGATGTGATGTGCTCATTGCTTGAGTTACTGCAGTGTGCTTCACTGAATGCATTCTTTGACAGTAGAGAGACTTGCTGCTTATTAGAGCATTAATTTAGGAGCCTTCTACTGCATTCTTGTGCAGGACTTTACAGGGAGACTCATGTGAGAGGGAAGTTGTGCTGAAAGTCTTTACAGGAATATAGAAGGAAGCCAATGATGTCCTTGAATATAGTAGGTAGGAGTCCTTGGTCTCCTCCTATTTTAAGTTACAAAGGAAAAAAAAGGCTCAGAGCTTAACCTATAGACAGCCTGGGCATGTTTATGATTCAGTCACCAGCCTTCTTTGCTACAACCTCTGAATATTTCCCCTGATTTCTTCTTTTCAATTCCCTTTGACTGTCTGTTCCAACATTGTGAACTGCTGTCCTCTCAGTAAAAGTCATGATAAAATCACCTACCCCAGTGACACCAGTTTCTAGTTTGTTTTATTTTGAATCAGAATTCATTATAAAGTTTATAGCAGCAGAGATTTAACTTTACCTTTCAAGCGGAGTTCATTCTCTCCACAAAAATTTCCACTTCAGTGCTAAGCATTTCGATATGGGGATCTGCAGTGTTGATAAGACATCTCTATTTCTTGATTTAACTCCCACAAAGATTATCTTGAACTTTTTCTCATAATGCTCCTTCCCAGCCTTGCATGTTAACAGTGAGAAATCAATCAAATATATAAATTAGAATTGTGTGACTCATATTCCTCATACTTCAAGCTGAGGAATCATGTTAGATGCAGGAAACGGGAGGAGCCATTTCTTGGGTGTTTTCTGTCCTGCCCACCATCTGATTCCCCTCGTGGTTCTGAACCTTCATGGTACTGAGTAAGTTGGTACATCCCTCAGTGTGAGAAGCATTGCTGTCATGTGCTATCCAGAGCCAAATTATCTTCACTGGAGAGATCCATGAAGGAGAACTAATGACTCTTCCACTGATGGCCACTATAGAGACTTTCCAACTATGCATCTCAGAAGAGACCCACACTGTTCTTCAGAAGCAACTCCTCAAGCCAAAGCATTTTTTCCCCTGTCAGACCATATTGAAATAACACCTATTAATTTTTTCCCCCTTGAGGTCCATACAAAAAGAACTTAGTACAGTGTTTTATGCTCCTTCGTGGAGTATCCATGAATATCTACAATGAGTCATTTTAATGGCCATGAACTTTAATGTGCAGTTTAGAATTCAGTAAAATGTATGCCAGTAAAAGGAAAAGGCTTTTACGCCCCAAATTTTAAGTAAATTAAAATTCCTTAACACAGCAGTAAGTACCTCTTAGTCAGTCCCTGAAGTCTTACACACAGCAGCATACCATGATCAGGCAAAAGACTTCATCATCCCCTGCTGAGTGTAAGTAAAGCTGTCTTTAAAAAGTCATGGAGAAAAGGCATTTGGTGATATTTTTATTCTGCCCCTGTGAGTGCTCATAACACCATTGGTTTAGACTCTTGAGCAGTATGCATATATGCTTCTTGTGCTTGTGACGTTGGCATCAAGTACATCATTTAACTTAAAAATTCAGGAAGAAAGGTCACATTGAAGGCATTGGATAGGCACTGGTTATACTTTGAGATAAGTCATACTAAAATGCCTATAGTATAGAAGACTTTTTGTACATTTATTTATGCATATTTTTTAATTACTGTAGTAAAGAAAACATTTATTTGATATAGTATTTTATTGGATGTTGGGTGGACCTTTCTGAGCCTCCTGGAAGTGGTTTGGTTATTGACATCATTGAGGGCAGCTTTAGGTGAAAACAAGAGCAACAAATATGGAAAAGCTAATTGGTTTGTTAGACTTCCAGTAAAAAAGTTCTTAGTGACCTTTAAATTGCCATTGACTGTCATGTTGAAGGTGTCATGATGCAAACGTGCTTGAGGAATAAGCGATGCACTTTGAAATGAATAATGAGACAAACTCCTAGTTTGTGGGTGAGTCTAATGGGCACATTTAAACTTTGATGCATTTTTTTGGGATGCTCATTTTGCACATTACTTGAACCCCAGGTCTAATGCTTAAAATAATGTGCAATATTTTGTGAATTTACTTAGATATGTAAAGAAAACTCAGATCTTTTTCAGGTTCTCTACAGAGCTGCATGTCATAGATCCATGAGCCACTCTGTTATCCTGAATTTTTAAGGATTCTTTTTTTGTAAGTGGACAGTAATGTTATATCTGCTTTAGCATTACAGAGAATTTTTAATCAGTCTGAAAATTGCATTCCAGTAGCAAAACACATAGAATTACAAGTATAGACTCAATCATTTTAAAATGTCAAGTAGCCCCAAACACAGAACATTTGGAGAATTAGTTATACATCTTTTTGTTTTCTCACAAAGCATGATTTCCCTAGTTTCTCATGCTGTGCTGATGTGATGCATAGATTGAGCTCTTCAGTTTTCTAGCACCTTGGTTTTGTCAATAGTTTGCCCAAGTGAGAATGTTTTCACACAGCATTAATTATATAGTCTGTTTTCAACCCAGAACCACTTGAAGAATCTTGACAGTGTTTACTAGAAGCAGCACTGTGACCTTGGGAAGGTTACAGAGCCACTTATGGGGAAATACAGGGGAATATTCAAAGCGTATTTACCAAACCTTTGCCAGGACTACTAGTGTGTCCCCCCATATTGCTCTGCCTTCATCTGCTTGCTACTCTAATACTGTAAGAAGTAAATCTTACATTTTTTTTCTGTCTCCACACAGTGAATTCTTTCTTTTGCATACGGAAGTCATTAAGGTATATACATCTCACATGTGGAAGAAAATAAACAATGCACAGCTGGTAGCATAAAAAATAAGGTAAACCACCAGAGACTGGGCAATATGCAAACTACCTTGTATTGAGAAGAGGTTAGGAGACCTGAAATGCCACCTTTGCCATCACTCCAAAGAGCAGCCACCACTTCTGAGGGGGCAGCAGCATCAGAGGGTGCTCGGTCACAGCTCTATGTCCTTCTGCAATGAACCTCCTTGCCAAGCAGCTCCTTTTCATGAGATGTCAGTCTGCAGAGTTTGGAGATACCAATCCAGCTGTACCACATTTACAGTGATGTATGCACTATGTTTGTGTTAGTTAGACATGGCCAAAGATTGGGATTAAACCAGAGGGTACTGGGATTTGTAAGGCCTACGCTTGCTCTTGGTTCGGAGATAACACATTAGACATGTATTTCCATTAACATTTTTCTGCAGGAAGAGAAGTTGAATATTGGAAAAATGCATTTTACATTAATGACAGTATTTCTGGATCAGGCACATTTCACAGCGAGCTTGAGTTTTATCTTTGTGAATCTGCTAGCTGAAACAAATTATTTAGGTGGCATATTATGATTGTTATGTTTCCATGAATATTGATAGAAATCCACATTATTCTTTTTTATGCCATAGTTTCAGGCATCTAGATGAACAATTATTCAATTTTCCAAGAGATTTGGCACAGAGGAATGACCAGGGCTCTATTTTGAAAAGTGTTCAGATATTAAATGTTTGCTTTTTTGAAAAGAGTGAAAGGACAGGACCTCTATTCACCTCTTTAAATGCCTAAATAGCTCTGTGAAGCCTGCCTTATCTTGATGAAAACCCAGAAGAAACTGAAACCTTGATACCTATGATATTCTTTCTGAATACCATAGATCTGCTGTCCATATCTGGTGCTTGCTTTTCTTTCTTCCTCTATAGGATGATGTTGTCATGGAGTTGTTTCGCTCTGCCAAGATGTGAATTTACCTTGGTCTTTTTTTGTGATAGGAACTGTTTCAAGGGCTACAGATGTTGGAAGGGACCTGAAAGAAGTTGTGGAATTAATCCACCTGACTCCAGGCCCTCTTGAGTGGATATAGATGTGAACTAAGCCCAGATGGTTGATGTTAAAAGAGCTGTTTGCATCAAAACTTGATGCAAACAGTTATTTGTGTGTATATGTTAGTATGTGGTTTTATGTGTATTGTATGTATATGCATGCTTATAACTGAGCATCTCACGTTCCACAGCAGTTGGGGTATTTTTAGCTTTTAAAATGTCTTTTTGATTGGACTGTTTAAGAGTATTAATTACTTTTATGATGACCTCCTATGGGTGTTTAGTGTAGCTCAGAGCTTGAATGCTGCCTCACTTCTCTGTGTGGCTGCACAAGCCCAGCTGGAGGTTTCTTTAGTAAATTACTATGGGGTTTGTGATGTTTCTATCAAGAATTGTTCAGCTCCACGCCAGCTGATTACATTAATCTCTCCGTTGATGCACTTGCCATGTTGACAGACAGTTAATGAGACTGGCTTAATGACAAATCAGAAATGCATTGTTTTATATCCAGTAGTAAAATTTAATACAATATGACTAAAGACAGTGCTTGGATTGAGAAAAAAAAAAATTTAATGTTACAATAATTTCATTGAAATGCACAAGTATATTTTCCTTTCTCTGATAGGTAAATTTTTAGTTTTGTAAGTGTCATTTTGTTGTGAGATCCTAAATCAGGAGAGGCCCCCTCCCAAAATCAAGCCATGTGAAAGGCAATCAGCATTAACTCTGTATTACCACACAGCCAAACAGAAGAGATTGCAGGTATTTTCTTAAACTCTGATGAGAACTGTGTATAATTATTGACTGTACAGAAGTAACTACTGTACCCTCAGATGCCCACATTCAAGAAATAGCTGTGTATTGTGCTGCTCTTTGCCCACAGCTGTCTAAAACAAACGCATTGAGAAACAAAGCAAATAACATCAGATATGTGTTAAATGTGCCATGAATTGTTGCTTGATCTTGATCAGTGATGCTGAATGAATTAAACCCATGACTTTTCAAAGATTCTTTGTATGCCATGACACTGTTCAAAATCAGGATGTTGTTTAAAATAATTTTAGCAAGGCTAGGAAATCTCAGATTGTGTATAGAGAGGAAGTTTGCTTTGGGTAATTCTTCATGGGCACTAAACTATGATTTTCACCCATCCTGTCTTATGAAGAGTAGCTCTATATAAGCAAATATGTTTCCTCTCATTTTTAGTATTGGTATTAAATTCCTTCATATAGGAAGACTTTAAAATTGCAATATTCGGGGTTGATTTAAATGACTGTGTTTTGGTGTAAGTTGTTTCTTTCTGTGGGAAAAACCTAAAAAACCCATTTTCTCTTGTGAAAAAGTATCTTCTGAATTTGTAGTAGCTAGAATTCAACTAGCAGCTCTAAATTCTAATTAACACCTCTTCCAAGAGCAGAAGTCAGTTTCAAATCCTATTTTATAAATTCATTTATCTCTTAAAATGAGGTACACGGAGAATATTATTGTTGATATTTCTTTACCTGTGTGTCTACGTCTTTTAATAATAAGATCCTTCTTGGCTCATGGGAAAACATGTCCTAAATATTCTTTAGATTTTGCAGGTCTTTGAAGGAGGACATCAGAGAGTTTTGTTTGCGATCAAATTAAGGTGCTTTAATTCAGGAATTAGGAAGTAATTAAGGATGAATTATGAAAATTATCATTGTGTCTTCAAGTGAAGAAATTTTCATTCAGCAGTAATATGAGGAAAGTCAAAGTCCATTGAGCCTTGAAGGTGAAGACTAATATTAGCAATTCAGATTTCTTTTTTACTAGCTTTTATATAATAATTCTTTCAATTTCCCTTTTTTTTTTTACTTCTTTTTAAATAAGCCCTTTTATTAGACTTTACCATTTCTTTTCTCATTCCCAAGATTGAACAGTTGTCAGAACTAGAAAGGTGTTGCCCTACCTTTAAAAATAAGATCCTGAAAGACACACTGTGGAACTTATTATGCCCTTCTCCTAGCAGATCTCAAAGGGTCTTTATGCAGCAACAGGCAAGCTTTGCTGCAAATGCAGTTTTGAACCCAGAGCCATTTCTTTCGAGTTTCAAAGAAGTTTTAATCATTCTTAGTCAGTAATACCAGCAAACCGAACGACAGGAAGATAACTTGAGAGGACACAGATCTTTAGTGTTCTAACTGAGATAAACCTGTTTGTTTACTGAACCATGAGATGCTGTAGCAGATATCCTAAGATTTTCTGGTACAGTTAGAAAGCAGTATTTGGTATGAGATTAAAGATATGTAATTTCCTGATTCTTTTGCAGGGTCGTCTCGGGAGATAAATGTACAATCTTTTTCACTGGGATTCATGTCAAAGCTGGTTAGCTGCAAAGTGGCACCATTGTACTGTTTTAGAGAGAAATACAAGGTTAATAAATTAATGCTTGGAAATAGCATGTTCAGGGACAGAGTTGAATGTATTGATGAGAATCCTGAGAAATACTGCTGGACTCCATGGGGTCACCCCTGTGTTAGGGAGAACAGAATTTAGTGCCATCTACTGAAATGATTCTTTTAAAATCTCCACACTTTTATGCCCCATGAGCCCAAATCAAGACAGATTTGCTTTCTGCTTTACAATATGCTTACCAGTGTTGGATGCAGGCGGCCTGGCTGCATCCAAAAGGATAAATAAATGCCCATTGGAATGGGTATTCCATGTGCAGAAAGCTTCATGTTGAGATAGGCATGACTCTTGAAATAACTGAGTTTTCTGTGGTTGTCTTAGGAGCAGTGTGTTTGTTGCCTGGTATGGCAGAGGTGAGATGTTATTGCTGGTCCGTGATCCAGAGGGACTTCCATGGTGTGTTCAAGTCTTGTTCCCAAGCAGCTCCCTGAGAGCAAAAGGTGCCACTTCCCTTTGGGAGTGGATGAGGGAGGGCAGGATGGCTTTAAATGACAGTCACTATCATGCTGAATGACATCTGAAAATGAGAAGCTGGAAACCCCTTTTAGCTGCTGATTTGTGTCATAGTTATCCTTCAAGGCAGGCAGAGACAAACTGTTGAGAGGTATTAACCTGGCTGCTAATACCCACAGAGGAGTGCAAACAGAAGCATTAATCTTGTTTTGTGGCTTTTGTCAGTGGTGCATAAAGGTAGCTGTGTTGTAATTGATCTCCAAAGCAGGGAGGAAATGTTAATATGTAGCTAGTAGCAGAATAGTCAAAATAAATACCTGTGGGATAATAGAAAATTCTTTGTTCACCTAGGGAAAGATTTACAACTTTCTCAGTCAGTTGAGAACACAACATTATTGTATTGTCAAATTTTAGAAATTTTTGTAAAAAATTTAGTAATTTTTGCACTGATCAAACTGCAAATCACCAGACAGCCTGATAAATTCCTTTGGGCCCAGATCCACTAAATGATTTGGGACACTTTTAGACACCCTGAGTGTAAAATTGCGGCTCTCAAGGCTCCTATTTAACTACCCTCTAATGCTGGCTGTGAGTTGAAGTAGTAGGTTCCTTTTTGTTGATATCCTTACTGCTTCTCACATGCTCAGAAGCACCTTATCCTTGGTAGAACCATGTCTCTATCTCATGTCCAAACCCCATTATTATCCACAAATGACATATCTGTCTGCTTCCCTGGCCTTTGGGGCTTGTTCTGGGGAATGTTCTGAGCCATGGATTGTGTGCTGCACAAGAGCTGGCAGCGAGAGGCATTATTTTTCAGAGCACAGCTTCCATGGATGACTGCCATGACTGATGATTGCCAGATGATTGGTGTGCAGCCAGCAGCTTGGGGTCACAGCATACCTGCAGGCTGTGGAGATCCTCGGCCTTGTGCCTCCTCTGTCTGGAGCACTGGGACTCCTCTCTGTAGCCAGAAGGAATGAGAGAAATTATCCATCTCGCTAAGCCTCTGTAACAAGAGAAAGAACAGTCTGAGATATGACGTATGAACACATTAGTGTGTATCATCCTGGGTCAGGCCCTTTATTGGTAGAGCCCAATGTAACTCCTTTGATTTCAGCACACTGAAAAGCAATTTAGGGCAGTGTGGGGTGGGGGTTTGGCCCACAAAGTTTATCACAGTAATGAAATCCCAGATGTCAGGTATGGCCTTTGCTCGTGTTGTCTTGGCTGACAAAGAGACGATGATTCACAGTGAGTTTGTAGGTGAGTGAGCTGTAAGATAGCACAGAGTAAATGCCAGTAAATCAGAAAACGTGGATGGCCAAATGGGAGTGTAAATGGGAATTCCATATTTGTTCTCACAGCACATTTGGTCATAAGGCTTTTATACATTTCAAAACAGTAGTGCAAGTGTCCATATTTCATGTGAAATAGAACTAACTATAAACAGAAGGGCAGTGCAAGATCCATAATTGTGCCTCTGTAGGGCTTCCCATGGATGGACAAATATCCCCTAGCAAAGGATCAGGGCCATAATGGACAAACCTTGCTTTCCAGGAAGTGATTTCCTCCCTCCCTCCAACAGGATGACAGATTCACTCAGTAACACCTCTGCCATTTACTGCTTTAGATCCCACACTTCTGCCTTTGTGACAGACAATGATGATGTGGTAGCAGAGTCATATTAATGCAGCTCTCAAGTCCAAACACAGCCCGATGTCTTCTTTTGTAAAAGCAGGTTATAATTTCTGTTACCTACCCCTTAATTTTCAACCTATGAACATTTCCCCCTTAATTCTATTGTATCAGCTGTTATACAGATTAGCTGCTTTGCATGCTCTGCCAAACTTAACTGGAAAGATTCAAGTCTGCGGGTCACATTTATTAGCAGAAGCAATACTCCCAAGGTACATGCTTGCTTAATTTTTCATCTTTAAATAGACAGGACTGCCAAAAAATTAAACATACTTGTCTAAGAGGGAGGAGTCAGTAAAGGCACTGATGAAGTAGCTGTTATTTCAAAATAGCTTCTCGTGTATTGATTTTTAACTGCTGGAGAGAAATACTGTGATATTTTTGATGATGTTTTGATGATGTATTTGTCAAACACATCTCGACTTAAGCTTTCTGTGGTAATCTAATCCCTAGGCTTCCAGTGCCTGAGAACTAATTATTTCCAAGAGTTTTAGTTTTTCCCTACACAACACTCTTGGTAGAGAAGAAAAAGGCAGATTCTAGTGATGGGAAGCAGCACTGAGTCAGGTCTGGGCCTGCAGAGTTTCCAGCTTGGCCCTGTGGGTTCTGATCCTGCATCTTGGCTTTCCCTGTCCTGAGTTCCTGATCTGCCTCTGTGTCACGAGCCAGCAGGAGGGGAAGGCAAAGGGAGGGATCACACCTGGGCATGACCAAGGTGCAAGAAAAGCAAAAAGCAAGTGGGATGGGAGGAGAAGCTTGAGAACCAATTAAGTAAAATTCTTCGTAATATTTTCCTGAGAATGGAGGAATTGACATAATGTGGAACTCTTAGTGGCTGATATCTCACTATGATATTCCTCAGCAATAACAGGAAGACCACTGATAAAAAGCAACTACCCCTTTAGGTAGGTTATGCTATTGGGTTAGAACACTTGACCTTGCCCTGGTCTTTGACATGTAGCAAAATCAATACAAAACCAGTAAAAACTACAGCTAGAGTATGTGATATTGTTGGAGGCAGGTTGAACCCTTTGAACTGCTATGGGAAGCATTGTGCCCCCTCCCTCTGAACCCATGTGCAGAGTATTGATGCCAAGCCTTAATGCTGAGTATTGAGTGCCAAGCCTTAATGCTGGCACCATTAGCCACCTCTGATCCCTTTCCCTGCTCCTGTCCAGCTCTAAAGGGCAATCTTTGGTATGGCCATAAGCCAAGCATGTCCCAGCTCCCTGCCCTCTGCCTCAGGCACTGGCTATGGAGCCCACTGTAGGCACCATTACATGGATCCCTTCCAAGACCTCCTCTTCAACTAAAAGAGTCACCCCTGAGCAAAGTGTTAAGGCATTAGCTGTTTTAACGTGTTGGAGACATGACATGTGAAATGCTTGAGAAATATGGGAGCGCATTAGAACCTCAGATGCCATTATTTTAGTACCTGGGAGAGAAATTTGTCAGAAAAACTTTGTTCAGATTTACTGAGAAGCTTTACTGAAGAGGCCTTCATGCCATGACAGATCTCCTGTGGGTGACCTTCCTGCATGAAGGGAAAAGGAATGATTGTCCTACCTAAGTACCTTTGAAATCCTAGCAAAATGCTAGAGTGGGAGGAAAGACTACTTACCACAAGTCTACCTAACTGTAATAAGACATTTTTTAATGCAAATTGCAGACGTTCCTGCAAGGTGATCCCAATTAGTCCAGCTAACTTCCTAACTAATTGAAGGTATCATCACCTCTAAAATGTGCAAGTTGGATACTAAAAGACAACCAACTCTGTATTGCTGTAACATAGAAAAGTTTAGTGAAAAAAACCAGCACAAATCCTGAGGCAGAAGTGAACAGAGTGGGCAGAAAGTCTCTGATATGCTGAAGGAAAATTGCTCTGATATTTTCATCAAAATATTATGAAGCCATCAGTGAGTGGAAAATTTTATGTTACCTGTGGCCTGTGATACATGAATTTAAAGGTGTTCTCCTTTAGAAGGAAGGAATGCTGTTCATTGTCTTGCAGTTTTCAAATGGGTCTTATTTATAAATCAACATTAAGATGCTGTGAGTGTATGTTTTGTCACTGAATCAGACAGGTCTGTCTTCTGATAAAATGAGAGCACTGTAGGAAAAGAAATAAGTGCCAGTTAGCTCATGCTGATCTTGTACAATGGTTTTCTTATATTTGATAGAAGCTAAAATAAAGCAATGAATCCTGAAATGTGTTCACATAAAATGCCACTGGTGTTCAGCTGGCTGGGGTTGCTTCTTTTGGTTTTGATGAAATTCAAAGGAAATAAAACATGTGTGCATGCCAAACTTGCTGTAGATAACACAGTATGTCAGACAGCACGAAAAGGATTCTTGGGTTGTAACAATGATGATGGCCATACTTCCCATGACTGTACTGTGGCCACATAGAATGTGAATTAACTTTTACTTAACCTGTTCTGTAATGTTTATCCCCAGGTCTGCCATTAGGAAGCTGGGAGTGGAGGCGTTTGAGGCCGTGTACAGCTATCTCAAGCAAGCAAGACAGCAGGAGGCCAGTGAGGAGGAGATCAGGAGAGGTTTGGAGATGCTGGTTTCTAGAGCAAGCGACTGCTTTGAAGTGGATCAGCTGCTGTACTTCGAGGAGCAGCTGCAGGGTTCACAGCCACATGTTCGGCTGTACCAAGAGTGTCAGTAACAGTGCTGGAAACAGCAAGGAGCCGGGAAGGTGCCGAGCTGCCTTCCTCGGGCCAGAGGTGTTTGGAGGGAACTGCTGAAGGGAGTGTGGTACATGAGCATGTAGAAAAACCCCATTGGAGAATCCAGACTGCAGTGAGAAGTGGGTAAATATGGCACAGATTGCAGGGGCAGGGAGAATAGTTGTCTGTGACACTGTTATCCAAGTCCCATTTTCCCCCCACTTAAGGCATAAGGAAAGGTGTCCTCATGGCCGGGCACCAGTCCTGCACTTAGAGCTGCCTCTGGGATAATTTTTGTGCTTTGGCAGATTTACCCTGAAACATACCTGTATCTGTATGGCCACCCAGCCCCTGATTGCCTGGTTATTTTTGATGGTTCAAAAGGGCTGCATTTAGTCTGTGTGACTTTCAAAAGACCTGTGGAAATACACACTTGTGCTCACAAGCACTGACATAGGTATGGGTATTCAAAATGGCAGAAAGATGTCTGGCCATACTCTGTATGCTGCCTGTGTAAAGGCAAGCACGTGGCCTCAGCTGGAGCTGACTATGTTAGATGAGAATTCTCACAGTGACTTTCAGAGTTTTGGATCAAATTCATTCTACACAGATGGGCCAATAAATTGATTTTTTTCTGGCTTGCATATTGTTACCATTAATGGGTTTTTTTGGTGTTTATGGTCCCTTCTTCTTATGCATCGCACTTCTGCTGATTTCAACTGTATACTGTGCTCTGATTATATACCTGATGTTTTCCTTCTACCTCTTCCTTCTTTATTCTGCTTTCTGAGCTCCTTCATCCATCTGTGTAAAAGATTAAAGGCTAACAAATTGTTACAATCTGTAAAGGAATCTCAAATGAATTGTGGACCAAATTAATTTTAGGCGTTGAGCTACTATCATAAACCTTATGTTTCCTGCTTTTCTACCACAACTCTTAAGGTAAGTCTTGGAGACTGAATTAAATAAATTAAAATAAATTCATAATATGAATATCAAGAAAACATTTCTATTTGACCTGAGGTGAGTTATTTATGGCTGGGTATACTGGTATTGATGGTAGGTTGCAGTGCTACTGATCTATCTTTATGACACGCTTAAAGAGACTCTAAGCAAAAGGCAAGTAGAGTCATCTTGATCTATTTTAGCAGCAACTGAAACTGAGGAAGCAAGGAGTGTGCCCAGCTACAGAAGATGTTGCACTACACTTCCAGCTCAAAGTAATAAGAGATTCTGGCATGTCTAATTCCAGCTTTTATTTGGAATACACAGTGTTACAAACCAGAGGCTAAAATCCACTCTGATGGTCACTGAGGAAGGGAACTACTTTTTTCTTCTATGTTTCAAATCCCACAGTTGGACAAGAGCACAAGTTTGAAGCACAAATTCTCAGTCAGGTTTCAGTCTCTTTCTTGTTATTCCTTCTTGTACTTACACTCCTCATGCTTCCCATGTTGTGCCTGTGTACTGCTTCCATATTTTTGCACATGACTTCATTTCAGACCATTTGAAAACGGGAGTGCTGAAGTCCAAGATATAGAAGGAATGTTTGGATGTTGCAGGGACTATAAAGTCCAAAAGCAAACGATAGGTAATACATGGTGAGAATAACATCAGAGAGAGATAATCTTTACTCTTCTATTTACCTCTGGCTGTGATTCAAAGGGATTTATCAGAAAAATTTCAAAACCAGCCTCTGTAAGCAGTCAGTTCCTTTTTATTAATGATGAAGACTTCTTTGGACCTGTTCTGTGCACCATGCAAGAAAAAAAATAGCTGCACAGGAAAGGGTCAGGCTGCTTTAGGCAGTCAAAGGACTGAGGACATCATTAAAGGGGAACCTTTAAAACCTGAAAATCATGGTTTAGCCATGCAGATTGCCCTCAGGGAAATGGTTGCTTTCTGATGAGCTGTACTTTCCTTCATTTGTTGCATGGGAAAAAGAAATCACAATGCCTTTTACAGTTACTTCAGTTGTTTTCTGCTCTCTGCAGGAAATGACCTTCAAGGCATGTGAGGATCTGGAGGTTCTTGCTTTACTGGTTACACACTTTAAATTGTACTTTGTTTCTGTGGAGTTTTGCATCAATCATGCCACAATTAGCCAATGTAGAGAACAGTATTAAACACAGCAGGGAAGTTGCTGTCTTTGAACTGTAGTAAAAGCACAGAAATGCATCCCATGGATTTGACAGAAATTCTTACATCACTACTGCTTTAACTTGCAAAATCTCATTGCTAGTGGTAATTAGTAGAAATCTGAAAGGAAGGAGGATTTTTGATATTGTGGATCTTCAATAATAAGAAAAGCAACAGAGTACGTAAAGTAAATGCTGGAATTAAATGTGAGGAAATAAATGTAAAGATGTTAGATGGTTGTGGATAGATCTTCATAAAAGGTTCCATTTGACCTACATATTTGTACTAAAAGCTTCACAAGCATCAGGCAACCTTGCTGCTTTTTTATTGATTCTCTTAAAGATGCTACAAGCTGTACTGCTTGATGAAGAGATATCACAAATGAAGGAAGTGAGGTGAGTATTTATTTAATGCTTTGAGGCCTTGAACCGGGTAAGAAGGTGCTTGAACTATAAAGGGGAATTAACATCTGAGTTTTTTGATAAGAAGTAAAACTGTCAACATGTTGTCAACAGCTGGATTAGGAGGCAGACCAATTATATTTTTCACAGCAAACAAAGAGTCCTTTCTTAGAGGTGACTGTTCTGCCAGATAATTCTTAGGAGACACCAGAGTCCCCCCTCTATAGGATGAATCCGAGGTTTCCACTGCCTGAAAATCCTGCCTGCAGGAAAGGAGCATGCTTTCTCCAGGACCCAGCTTTGTGACTGCTGCCTTGTGATGACCAGCTCTAAGGTGCCCTCACAGCCAAACCACAAACCTACAGCCGGCACAGCCAGAGCTCGCCCCTGACCATTGCTGGCTCTCCAGGTCCACAGTAACCAGGGCAACAGAGCACCGAGCACAGACACAGGTGAAAACAAAGGTAGGAGGCAGCAGAGCAGCCTTATGAATAATGCACACCCTGACCTTTCAGCCTTTGCTAGATGGTCAGATTGACCTGTAAGTGCAACTAGTGCTACCTGAAGGAATTTGGTAGGCAAGAGGAGAAAAGCTCGAACAGGAGATTCGTTTGGAGACAGGAACAGTAAACACAAAGGTGTACTTGATTTCGTATTTGTAATATGTGTGCACATTGCAGCATAACCCAAAAACTCTTTAGCCTGTCTCCACTGAAAACTAGTTTTCAGGAGAGAGAGGTCCAGCAGAAGGCTTTGTGCATGTCTTTATTGGTAGAAACAGAAGTCTCATGAAAACACAGTCCCCAGCTGCTGATTTGCTGATGATCATTGCTGTTCAGGAACATGACTGCCTGGATAGTAACTCTGTCCAGATGTGCTGGATATGTGCACATAGAAACAGCTGGTAACAGCAAGGGCAAATGCACAGAGGGTAGGGAAGGGATGGAGTAGGAAAAAACAGGGTTGTAGGTTCCGTCCTCTTACACCTTTTCCTCATATACTTAGTTCCCACACCCATCTTGCTTATTTTTGTCACTCTTTTATGGTTGGGTTTTCTGAAGGCCACTGAAATATCTGAAATGAGACTAGAAGCGAAACCTTGACCTCACTCCAGACCGGTGGTCACAGCAAGAGAAGACATGCAAATGCTTCTGGTTCCATACAGGTATGAGACCAGTCTTCTTTTATTTGGATTGGAATATGGCCATCATGGCTGGAAAGATGGTTAATATTTACAGAAAATTTTCGATGTTAGCTCTGCAGACAAGTTTTAGTCTTGAGTTGTTCATGAATGGTTGACTACAGTCACCTGACTTCCAGTATTCCCATGATGTCTAGTTGGTTGCTACCCCATCAGGTCAGGAAGCAAAAAACCAGGTCGTGGGAAATTTCCAGGAGAAAAATCAGTTGAGGAAAACAGACCTTTAGTCAGCTGGTTTAAAAGTATCCCTCTTGGGTGAATATTTTCCATTCCACTTGATGAAACCTGGCCAGGGATTCCCAATGTTTTGCAATGTGTCAGAAATGCACACACTGTGGACATGGTCCCACAGATGAAATTGTTTTGTTGGGCTCAGTTTTGTTGTTGTTTTTATTAATGTGTGGGTAGCTGTAATCAAAGTGGTGTGCAAACAATAAGAAAAAATAACCCCGAATTAAAATGGCAAATGGAAGGGGAGCAGATTATTCCTCTGTACTAATTTACTCCCCCATATATTGATATATTTTAGCATTTAGAATCTGCAGTCTGCCTTAGGGAACTTGGGAATGTTATAGCTATGTACATAGGGAAAGGAATTGTGACTCTATCCTGAGCTGTGTCTGTCTCTCAATCTCTCTCTCCATCTACATATGCACACACAGGCATGTACATACACAAGGATTTGTATATATCCTTACACACAGCGTGTCGCCAAACCTTCCAGAATACTTTTTCTCTCTTGATAGGCAGAATATCTGCCAATTGCTCAAAAAAGTCCTTACAAGCAGGTAAATGCATACCTCAATGCTTCTTGAGTAAAAAAAACCCACCCCAAATGTTTTGATCAGCTTCTGTACCAGGTGCTGTACAAAATGGCCCCAAGGCAATCCCAAACTCCCAGCTGAAGTGTCCAGCAGGAAGGTGAGTGCCTGAGGGTTCAGAGCAGTAGCCTGAGTGCAAAGTGCAAGAGGCAGCCCACCGAGGGGAGCACCACTCCTCCTGCTCCTCACCTGGTGCTGTGCCAGGCACTCAGCAATGGCTTTTAGGTAGTAAGGGGTAAGGCAAGGCATAAAGAATGATGCAAGGTTGTGAAAAGGACTTTAATACAGAAAAACATTATTTAATGAGTTATGACTCCGTGACTGGACACAAAATTGTGCAGGTGATGGTCTATTGACAAGGTGATTCTGTGCCAGAGCTTTATGCCCTAGACATGAGTGAGTGCTGTGAACAAGCTGGGAGTGAATTGCTCTCCTTCCTCCATTGCCTTTTGCTGCCCCTGCAGCGACTGCCTCATTGTACCACGGCATGCAGATATTCCCTTGGGCTGTGTTATTTCCTCTCAGTGTCTTTAATATGAGTTCCATTTCAGTTTTTTCATATGGAAGCCTCTTTCTGGTGGAGGCCGCTCTATTGATCAGCATCTATAAAGGGTCAACAGCGTATGGGTAGTCTTAAATAATGCATTGGAGTGCGCTCCCTCTGCTCTCACTGAGTTCTGGGGTAATGCTCTTTAGAACTGCTGTGGAGTCTTCCTCACTTGAACTGTCTTGGAACTGTCTCTCTCTTTCCTCCCCAACTCCTCAAGGACAGAAAGCAAAGCAAACTCAGGGTGCTCAGAGTGTGGAGAACAGATGCTGTTGTTTAATGTCCAGAGGCAACCCTTTTAATCAAGAGAAACAGATTCTTTTGTTTTATAAGACAGTTTTTGAGTGTGAGCATTATTTTATCGATGCCTTTATGCATCTGACAATCAGTGGCATACATTTGCCATCCTGTCTCTGCCAGTGAGCTGTTTTTTTTCCCACCTCAAAACGAAGCCTGCTTGTTTCAAATGCTCTGTTGGCAGAAGTCTGACTCCCGATGCTGACAGAGACTGCTCCTCACTCCCTAGAGCCCTCATTTTGCCAGTTGCTCATCCGTGTCCTTCTACAAACTGTCTTGGCAACCAGGGGCTTTGTTTCTGGGAGGGGTATTCAAACAAGAATAAATAAGGGTGTTGAAATGGTCCTTCTTTGGCCTGAGAAGGACAGGACTCCCTGGCAGGTTGTATCGGTCCCAGGCAGGGAGCACAGCAGGAGGGGCCAACGAGGGCAGCCCCAGGGCTGAGCATCTCCCTGGTGCTGCTGGAGGAGCCCCCAGGTTTGCTGCATCCGAGGTCATGGGTGTCCAGGAGGCAGAAGAGCATTTGTGCCTGAGCTGGAGACTCAGGGACCCTCTGGATTCATATTCACGTAGTGATTACTGCTTTGAGCCAATACTGCAGAGAGGAGATTCACAGAGAGAGAGGAAACGAACCCTCGTGAAGACAATGAGTCTCCAGACTACCTAATGACTACTTAATGAGTGTCTAAGCACTGCACCCTTATTGAATTTTAATTGCCTTCTTACTGGCTTTGTGCTATAGTATGAAAAAGGAGCAAACACTACATGTAATGAGGGTAGATGATTAAAAAGTAATACCTAAGAGACACCCGAGCATTTGTGGAAAAGACCACGAGAACAATGTAATGAGAGAAAGCAGCACTGCTGTGTGCCTGCCTCTTCTTTGGATTAAAAGTGTATTTTTACAGTTGTTAAAAACTGAGGTTGTTTTCAGCATGATCTGGCAGCAAAACAGATTATTGTGTACCCATGAAGTAATTAAAGTTATACTTGATGAAATATTGGTTAATTATCAATGTGTGGAAAATCCAATCCACATCACAAGGTCAGTGCAGCCAGGCTTTTCAGAGGTCACTCTTTAGCACTGTGCCCTTTATGATGTCTGCCTAGACTATTTTCAACTGTACTGAGTGAACATGCATTACTTTGAGCAGTACACAGCAGATATGCCCAAATGAAAAGAGACCCTATGAGCCCTAAATCCATCAAGCATTGATGCTGGTGCTTAACTGTGAGTGCTAAGCCCGCTGGGGCACAGCTGCCAGGGCAGCAGGGAGCACCGAGCTGCAGTGCAGAGCCAAGCACAGCACAGGGACTTCTTGCTCACAGAAGACAGCACTTCAGAGCTTGGAGCCCCAGCTGGAAGCAACAGGAATTCAGAAGTCTGAGAAGGCCTCCAGCCTCGTGGTCCAGTCAGTTGAACTAAATTAACACGGATTTATATAATCGAAAGATAAATGTAATTAAAATGTATGTTGATTAAAAACTGACCTCTCCTTATCTATTTCTATTGTGTGTTCCTGATTTGACTAAACACAGGATACAGGCAGGTCCAGGAGACCTGGCAACCCTTCTCAGGTGGGTTAGCTCCCTGTGGTCATCTCACCTGCCCAGGATTTGTTTCTCCCCTCTAAAATGCTGCAGTGTATGTTTGGTGGAGTGACAGTGGGAACTCTCCAGTGAGCAGCACTGGTGAAAGCAGATGCACTGGTAATTACTTCTTTCTTAATGCGAGAAAAATGATCTGAAGTAGCACTTGCCCACAAGTCCCCGTAAGGATAGAAGGCAGAAAATGAGATTTTGGGAGGCACTCCCTTAATTTCATTCTTTTTAGCTCTGAAGGGTGTGCATTTGTGGGGTATTCTAATGAACCACCAAAAAACTCTAGCCTGGTGTCAATGTCTCTAGTTCTACCCTTTTGTTTCTCTTTCTCTTTCCATGTCACGCATTTTGTCACCAGGCACTAATTTTGACAGGTCTCTCTTGTGCAACTTCTCTTTTGGCTTCTGCTCTGCTGGAGTCTCTGGTAAGCCTTACTGAAAAATGTAGTGCTCCAATGCTTCCATAAGGAAAATTCTTCTTCCCGTTCCTCCCTTCCTCGCTCTTCTTTCCCTCTGTATTTATTTGACTCTAAGGAGCTTTCTTCTAAGACTGTGCTGCCTGTCTATGTCCCTGTAACATTTCAGAAAATTCTCCCTTCAGACTCCTGACAGACATAAATCTTATAAGCACAATTATTCTGACACTTTGGACCAATTGTTCCACTCTCTATTTATTTATTAGCAGTCTCCTCTTAACGGACACCAGAAATGTGTTTCTGTCATATCCCCTCCGTTTGCTTTTGTAAGGGCTGAGCTTTCCTTTATGCTTTTCTACTGTTCCCTACATTTTAAATTAGTTTTGATCTTTTGAAATAATTACAAACAAGATTCTTCCTAGGGATGAAAGGCAAACATCAAGCAATACTTCAAGGCAAAAATACCATTCTGGCTGAAGCGACTCTGCAAAGCAAAACATCAGAGACACAAGTCAGAAAAACCAAGTTTTTTTCAGCTACCAAAAGCAGGAACATGCTTTCAGAATTCTTGTTATGAAATGAAATATCTGGAATGTTATAAGGAAAATTGGAGGCACCATTTAGGCATTATTCTTACAAAATAAATTTACAGTATTTTAGTATTAGCACCTGATTCTAATTCTTTGCCATCAAAACACTTTTTTTTTTTTTATTACTGCACTTATATTCAGAAGAAACAGGAGAAAGATCATCCCATTATTGTCATATAAAAAACACACATTTTTTAATCTTATTAATCTGAGATTGGCAGCCAAAAATAGAAGAGACTGGAAACCTGGACAGAAGACTGGAGAAAGACACTTTTCTTTGGGATTTATGTGTTTTTTTCTAGGAACATAAAAAGAATTTGAAAATGTCTAAAGTGTGAGCTGCATCAGCTGATTGTGTGAAAATGAGCTTCAATCAAACAGGCTTTGATTTCTCAGAGAAGGAAATACTCTTTCAATACACTCATTTGCAATCAAAAGCCTTGACAGATTTGGCTTTTTCTTTTTTTTTTCAGCAACAGATTCAGGGATTTGCAGAACCTGAGGATGTGTTGACTTAATGACAGTTCCCAAGAATTATAATGAGTGGCATTCTCACACCTATGAACATTTCCATTTCTCCACAGCAGAGCACCAGATCATTTAAAGCTGCCCAGGAGCAGAAAGAAATTATTCCTTGTGCAGTCACTAACTAGAAGAGCCACAAACCTCCTTGTGTGGACATCTCAGGCCCATGGTGATGCAGCCTTGTAGGGATGAATAACAACATTTCCACCTGTAAGACCTGCAGGTGCTCTGGTCAGATCTCACATGACCAGCACAGGATCCTTTTTCTGGCAGGATGTCTCATTGCAGAGTCCATGCAAGGAGATGATCAAAGGGAAATATGCTCCCGAGGGTGCAGGTGCTGTGATTTTGTTGAATCACAAGAGCAAGGACAGTCAAGCACACAGTTCAGATTTTGGGGACGGGGGGAACTGCTGCCTGACAGCCCTGAGCCAGTCCGTGTAGCCCAGCATTCTGATCCGTGGCTATCCCAGCAATTTTCAGGCTTTTCCAAGGGGTAAAGCCTCAGTGCTGGGGTACTTGTGCAGAAGGAGCCTACATGGCTGCTGTATGGTGCCTGCCATTCCCAGCTGCTAACATCTGTCCATGCTCCCAAGAAGGCAATGGAGAGTTGTACAAATGAAGGCAAAGAAAGCACGGAGAGGTGAAGGGTTATTGTTGCTGTTTAGTGCTAATGGCTTTCCGCGTCATTGTAGCCATTTCTCCCTATTCCTCCTGCCTTTGTGGTATCTTTCTCACCAATACGAGTTACTGTCACCAAAGACAGGAAGCAATTTACTGGTGTTGCTACCTAAGCACAAGCAGCTAATTATAGCCTAGGAAGAGGTAGAAGGAGCCAGGTACATTATGAATCTGTTGTGATTAATGAGCGAGCAGGTAGGCAGAGGGTTTCCAATTATGTTCTGTATGTTGGCAGCGGATTTGCTTGTATCCTGGCTCCACTTTCAGGAACCAATACAGCAGTCCTGCTAGGTAGATATGTGATCCCAGTGGGAACTGGGCTTGCACTGATTATCCTGCAGGTATGGAAACCTGAAAGCAGCACTCCATGTGCTCAAATGTTGTGTGCCATTGCCCACCTGATGCAGCCTTTAAATGTACATTTGAACCCTCTAGCCTCAACACTAATTGTGGAAACATGCCAAAAACTCATTTGGTGGTGAGGTGAGCTTTATGTGTTTATTGTTGCAAAAAGCTCTTACCTTTGGATTTATGACTTTCTACTTTTCTTTCCCTGTGAAAGTTACTGGCTGTGCAGGCAGCGTTGTGACTTTTCAGTCACTGCTTCTGGTCATACCACTGCTCTGTCTGTGATGGGTCAGGCAGGAAGGAATATTTCATCCACTTGGGCTGTGCAGCCCCTCCTGGACTCAGAAGATGGTTGTGTTTCCAAGAATGATGTGGAGGAAGATGTAATAGGAAACCATTTCTGGGATTGGGATACATGAAGAGAAATGCAGAAATTTCAGATGAGCAGAGGATAAAGAGAAGACGCAAAATGCTCGAACAGAATAATAAAACTCAAACCCAGCCTGGTAAATGAGGACAAATGCCTCCCTTCAGCAGGTAGGCAGCTCTGAAAGAGATACATATTTTTGAAGAGAGAAGAGAGTGCTACTATCTGCTATGTGAGTATATGTCAGTGTTTTAAGTTCTCTTTCGAACAAAGGAGCAATCATATATTTTGAGTAGCAGCAACACCATAAACATGCCAGCCTTTGTAAATCCAGATGGGGCTGACGTTGCTGCCCTTGTGTTTCTGACACCTGCTGGCACTAGGGCCATGCCTTAAGTTATCTGATTTCATCCAGAGAAGGGCACAGGGGAATACTGGAGAGAAGGTGTTCCTCCTCTATTCCACCCAGCAAATCAAACATGAGTAAGAGATTTCACAATGTCCGGCCTTCTTTAACATCTGAGTATTGCTAAATGTGTCTGAGTTTATGATTGAGCCTGATGGGTTTAATATCAGCCATCAAATGGAGCAGACTGCCTGAATTCCCTTCCCAGGATAATAGGATATACTGAAGTAGGGATGATTCTTTTCATGTTAATAAGACAAGTGTTTTTCACTGTATTGGCACCATGAGGAATTTGAACTGAACTTAGAACAGACCCCTTGATCTGGCGGCAGGCTGACTGTAGGCTGTTTGAATTACTCCTTTGTTTTAAGGTCTACCAGTGTGAGGGTGAACCTTGTATTCTTCAGCAAATGGTTGTCAATGAAATATCAGCTCCTTCATTAAAGGAAATTAGGGGAAAGGCACTGTGGATAAACAGTGAACTCTGAGATGTTATTCTTGTTAAATACATTTTACCCGAAGGCTGGATTACCAGCAGCGTACCTGTTTGGCAGCAGAGCCAACTCCAAGGGGTATAGAGATGAAAAAATCATGTTATGACAGGTGGCCAGGAAAAATGAACAAAAAGTGAGGAAGCAAGAGAGCAAACCAGCAGGATACATCAGCACAAGTAAGCTCACAGGCACCACTCATCTCTGAGAGAAACACTGAATTGCCATCACATGAGAGCAATCAGCACACAAGGTTGAACAGGGGGAGTCAGAAAAAGGATGTTTGCAGTACAGAAAGTCAAAGGTGCTGGATGGAGAATCAGACAAAGGTCACTGCTCTCATCAACAGAGAGAGAAGGCAAGAACTTGAGGTGGTAATGAAGGTATTGTTCGAAACTCGGGACCTCTGGAGGATGAGGTTGGAGTCTGATGTGCTTTATGAGTTTGAAAGACCAAGAGATACAGAGAGTAAGTTACTCAGTCACTGTGTCTGGGTGTACAGCACAGCTAATTACAAGCATGGTTTGACTCCGACAGACTCACACTTGTTGTGTGTTTGCCTACTAATCTGTGGGTAGCCCTGCTCAGTGTTCAGTATCTACTCAGCTCATTCCCTCAGTGAGAGATTTTGTTTACCACTTGAAAGTTTATGTCAAGACCCAGTACAGCTGGCTGGAAACTATGGGGCAGAGCACTCTCAGCTTCATTTTGTAGTCTGTGGGTTTAGCACTGTGACCACTCAGTGCAGAAGATCTCAAAATAGGGAGTTTTTTCCTAAATCTGGTCTGGGGAGGAAGGCAAAGTGCAAGCTGCCAGGCCACTGGGGAACTGCAGTTTGGAGGTGACCAGACAAGACGGCTGGGCAGAGATGGGGCTGGCAAAGGAAGCCCCATAGGAAAGTAGGGTGGGCAGTGTCTGGGAATAAGCAGACATTTTCATTCTGAACCAGAGATGAATTTGTAGTTCTCCCTTGGCTCCCATCACTGCCAGTCTCAAATCCTCGTCTAATTTCTATTCCCACCAAGATGACCCACATTAATGATTTCCTGAGATCCTACAGAAATCACAGGCTATGGTACTGAGGAGGACAAACATAACTAAAGCACCTGTTAAGTGGCTTACAATCTGCTTAGCTGACAGCTCAAAAACTACCTATCAGTGGGAAATTGTCATCCAAATGTGGGATTTTTTTCTAGTGGGGGTTTACAAGTGTTGATGTGAGGCCACCATCATGCTGTGTTTCCATCAGAAGTCTGAAATTGAGTAAAATTGCCCTGCTGACAAAACATGATGGTGCAACAATTTGCAATGGGTTGTAGCTGGAAGGAAGACATGCCTGACAGAGGCCAGTTCCTGGGCTACAGTCAGTGGATGCAGAATCATGTCACCCCTGGAACCCTGGAAGGGATCTTGGTCCACTCCTGAGCCAACAACCGAGCAAGTATTTCATGTAGTGATGTGATAAAACCTTTGCTAGCAGGAGTTTTTAAGGAGGGAGATACTGACTGTTCTTCGTGTGTTACATCTCATTTTGCTAGTCTTATTTTGAAAACATCTTTGAATAAAATGGAGAGGGGCAGAAAAGATCCACAAAGGTGTTCAAGCACATGTACTGAGACACATAAAGATGGAAGCTTAAAAGTTAACCTTCTCCTTATATTAGGGAAAATACCAATTACCAAAAGCTCTCGTATCTTGAGATAACAAAACCTACAGCTGGCAGGGTCTCCAGACATGTTCGGGTTGGCACGTTTAGTCATAAGGACCAGAGAAGAGGTTGATTCTAAGCCCCTGGTGGTCTGAAAATCAAAACCTGTAAGGCAGGAAGACAGGCTCTAGCCCTGCAGTGGTATGAGTACAAATAGTGGCAGCTGCAAAGTTCAAGTCACTTGGCTCAGTGCAGAGGTCTGTAGGTAAAATAAAAGGATCTGTTCAGGGTAACCTGTATATCACAGTGGTGGTCTGTAGAAGCTCTTCTGGTTTCCAGGGAGCTCTGCAGGGATGTTTTTTCAGGCAGCAATACAAGCAAGAAGCAGTAATTTTCATCATCAGGGTCTTTTCTGTGTTTGAAAGTGCTTGGGTGAATGTGAGCTGATTGGAGAGGTGTACTCTTAAGGACCATCCCACTGAGAGCGTCAACCATGTCTCTTTTTCTTTCCCAAGAGAAAAGATGCAGACAGTCTTTCTGAATTCTGCTATAGTGTCTTTTAGGTAATCAAGGAAAAACAAATGTTCAGAGGTGTTGCCATATCTGATTGCAAAAGTAGAAATCAGAGTCTTCCCCAGTTTCAGTGTATTGGCTTTTGAAAAATTGATGGCATTTCAATGACAGTGCCCTGAAATCTGAAACGCTGCCATTATTCAGTTAGAAATAACTTGCTGCTGCTCCTGTCTGTTTAGTCTTCTCCTACTCAGCTCATGTCACTCAGAGAAGGGCTTCCATTGAAAGGAGGAGATGCTTCATAGGCTTGCCAGATTGCTGTTTAATTGGCTTCATTCCCCAGAGACTAAGACTCAGAAGAAGTTTTCAAAGTTGAAATGACAGCAGTGCAAGAAGCGGTTTCCTCGTTTTCCTTCACTTTAGCATCCCTGTGTGAAGGTCCCCTCCCTTGAGAAGCCCACATGCTGAAGAGCATTCGAGACTCAGCTCAGGAAGGGAGAGTGTGCAGAGGTGACAGCACGTGAAGACGTGCTGCCACAGAGCTGCAGACACCCTGGAGAAGAGCAATTCCCTGCTGGGGCAGGGAGATGTGTCTGAGCTTGTGCACAGCTGAGAACGGAGCCAGGCAGGTCTCAGCTGGGTAAATGCAGAAACACCCCTGAGCAGCTGCCCATTGTCAGGCTGTCAAAGAGAGTGTCCCCTTGCTAACTGCAGTTGTCTCGGGTATCTGCACACTGTGCATCACTCACACTTTGAAAAGCATTTCAAAGCCACTAACCTGATTCAGATATGCAGTTCCTATTACTTTATTACTACATCTTTTAATTATATACTTAAATTAATTTATATGAATTTATTAGATTGAGCTTGTTCAGATTAAGGTAGTGTTTCTTGTGTTGTCTTATTCCAGTGATTCAGACCAACTGCTATCTACAGCTGTCCTTAGCTCCTTACAGAAGCAATGGAGGAAGGAGGGAACATCATCCACTGTGGAGGCCAAAATAGTTATTTATAATAATATTCACTACTCATGGACAAGCTGAAAAGCTGACTAAATCCACAGTGCATGACTATTCCTTGAGATAAGGCCTTGACCAGATTCTGGGAGATGAAGTTGTCACAAACTTCCAACACAGGTTAAGCATCTCCTGAAGACAGGGATGAAGACTACAGGATCAAAGATGTAGGACACGGAGATATGTGGAAAGTGAACAGTGTCTGGAATTTATACCTTAAGCATTACAAATGTTGTCTATGTGTACATCACACTACTGGAGACAGTGCAGACCAAGCTATTTGTTACCTGTCCATTCTTGGACCATGGGCATTTCAGCCTCTTCTCAGCTCCATGGTTCTAGCCTGGAAAAAGGCAATAGACGTTCTGTCCTGACTGACCAAGCAAAGAGGTTCTTTGTAGTATAAATCCCACAAACACCCCTCTCCACACTAATACCTGGATTTGAGGCACCACATTTACAGCTTCATCTGAGAAAAGCAAAATCATGGAGAAAGCAAATGCCTGACCCACCTGATTATCTCCTGCCCCCTCCTGTTTCAGACTGCAGAATTGGGAAGTTCTGATTCTTGTTTCTTGTTCTTTCGCTTCATTTTCATGGAAAGTATAAGCCACAGTTGGAAAGAAATGTAGTTGCAGCTTCATCTGGATGACACTGCAGACCAGACAGGATAGGAAAACTGAGATCACCATAGCACCAGCACTGCTCAAGTGCCACATTGCTCACAGACCCTGAGAAAGATTTGTTGAGGTACTGACATGAATACACCATGGATTCAGCAGCTTTTTGCCACAGGTATGTTGGAACTACTCTATAAACTGCTACACTTCATTGCTGATACATTCGCTTGTCCTCAGAGTGGTGGTGCTCATAGTACAATGTGTTCCAAAATGTGTCTAGATTATCCAGAATTAGCAAAACCATATCAATTGCAGGATACTTAGTGCTCTCTCAGCAGTCTTTCTTGGGATGACAGTGCATATCCTGGTTCTCATGGTTTTATTCCAGTAGATAGGCTAATGCACTGCTGAGCACACCGAGCAAGCAGAAGGTCTGCTCTCTATGGGTGTGCTGCTGCACTCCATGCAACTCCTTCTTCTAGCTGAGCAACGGGTGACTGGAAAGGGCAGTCGAAAAACAGCTACATAAAAGCCTGGTAAGTCATCCAATGAAGCTTTAACAAGCCTAAAGGACCTTCTGCTTGGATTTGGCCAGCTGGGCATATGACATGCTGTGTGTGTCTGGTCTCCAGGAAACAGCAACACATTTGCAGCTTCTCGAACTGCTCCATAAAGAGATAAACAATCTTTAAGGGTGACAGCTTACAAAAGATTTCCTGTTGGATTCCAGACCTTGGTATTCACACTCTACTTCAGCTGCTGCTCAGTCCTTGAAACCTCAATTTCCACCCATCTACCAGAACTCAGCTGGCAACAAGAAGGGTTGTGCTCAAGCTTAAAGGAGAGAGCCAGAAACAAGGAAAAGATTTACTACTTGGGTGAGTTTATGTTCTCCACTTGCAAGGAAAAATCAGATGGTTTAATGCATGTTTTTTTTTTTTTTAAAGGGAACAGCAAAGATCTAGCAAAGAAGGTAAGCAGTAAGCATTGAACCTATTTCCTAAAGTAGAACTAGGCTTTGACCAATTTTTACTGTATTTTCTTTCAGTGGGGCAGCTGCTAGGCCAGATGTTTTCTTTCCCCTGCTTTCTTGCACTAACCTAGATGAAGAAATTAAGATTCACTCTGTTGACTTACAAGACCTACAACAACCTGTGCAACTTGACTCTGTCAGCTGCTCCTTGCTTTGCCAGCACCTGTCTGTCTGGCCACTCCACCCTGATACATGTGCAAAGTAAGTCCCAAGACAGTTTGCTGGTCATTCTCATGCATCACTCTCTGCTTGAGCAGATGTCAACAGGCTCTTTGTCAGTGTTTTCTCCCCAGGGAGTTCTGGAGCAGGGAGGTTTTGGAGGGAATGGTGATGCCAGGCTGGAGCTGGTGTGGAAAGCTGAAGGGATCTCACAAAACTGTGCTGGTGTGAAGTGTCTGATCTGTGTGTGGCAGGCATGTGAGGACATTGGTATGTGGTCAGCACAACCCTCTCTCCATAACGCAAGAGGGAGAGAGAAGCACTGAGTTCTCACTGAAGATAAAAATAGTCACATCATTAAGGACAAAGCGCTTGGGCAGGATGGCATGGACAGCCACATGGATGCATTATCTCCATTGGATTTATTTGATCTATTTGCCATATTTGTTTTCCAAGGAAGAGTTTGGTAAATTCCCCTTCTCCCCTCACAGCAGCAGTCAGATGTATGAACTGCTACTAACATTGTTGCACTCCATCCATTCCTGAAAATACAGAAAAAGTTGGGAGGCTACAAAATTCAGCAGAAGCCTGAAAGTATTTTGTTTGGTTTCAGGGCAGAATGGCTTGGCCCTTTAGCTGTGTCATCACAATATCAGCTTTCAGCACTGGAAGAGCATCAACCTTGGCTGAAATCTTTGCTGCTTGGGTTACTTGGGTGAAATTACATGGTTCCTGCTCTCATCGCTCTCGTTCACTGTAGCCCTTGTGTTGCTTTAGCCAAGCTGCTTTGCTGGATCCCTCCTTGCTATAGTGAGGCTGTAAATGGCATTGCCAAGCTCCACATTGTTCTTTCTCCAGCTGTTTCCTGAGGGTACTCCCAGAGATTAAGGGTGTCTCTTCCAGGGATTTGGAAGCCCTCACAAGAGCAGCATTTGTTCTTTCTGAGCTGGGAGGGACTCACTCGCTGATAGTACAAAACTGGAGTAGAAGTTTTCTCCAGCAGGACTGCTGGTTAGATAATGCCTGTTAGGGAAAAGAAAGGGGGAAATAAGACAGTGAAGACAATTATAAGTGCCATTCTGAACCACATCAGCCCCATCACACTGGTAAAGGGGGAGGGATGACTGAAAGACTATGCTGATTAGAATGTCCTAGTAAGTAACTGGTAGGTTTTCTATCTGCTTTTGACTCTCAGGAATGTAATAAACTGAGTTCTTCTTGTGCACTGTAAGCTATGCCAATGTCAATCAGTGCAAATCCAGTGCCTTCACTGAAGCTTCACTTCTTTATGGCAGCTGAAGGTCTGACTCCACACTTACTGAGTCAACAGACAAATCCAGACAAGGACTTTACAAAGTCTGAGAGTCTGAGCCTCAAAACAAAACCAGAGGTCCATGCCTGTGCAAATGATATTCCCAAATTTCAGGGCTAAGCCTTGAGCTACTGCACAAGTCAGGTTATCATAAGCCACCTTTAGTTTCTCGAGGGCTTTATGTCTGCCCATGTAATTTGATCTGGAAAAGAAATCAGTCTTGGGACTGCCTAGAGGAAACTCTTTTCCTGCATTTCCTAGGCTCCCTGAGGATATGAAGTGTGTGCAGCACTGTGGGCCCTGGGACACAGAAACACAGAGGTGTGACAAGCTGAAGGCCGTTGATCTGGGCCTCAGGTGCACGCAGCTTCACATCTCATGGCTGGGTTTAGCCTGAGGCCAAAACAACAGTGTTAGACATGCCAGCAGTTGTGAGCTTAGTCTTTCTCTTGACATACCATCCCTGCAGAAGGCCAGCAGCACATGTATCCCAGCAGCAGAATAGCTGAGCTCTCTGAAGTTACACAAGCCAAACTTCCTTCCATGGCTGAGTGTCACTTGTAGCCAGCTTTAATTTCCCTGTACTCAGTACCCAGCAGCATTAGAGACCACAATGGGGCTTGCTGTAGGGAGCAAGCAGTGTCTGAAAGGGTCACTGGGTCATTGCTATGTCCAGGGATCTGTCTAGAAGAGCATAAAAGAGCAAAGAAAAAGAATAATAACAAAAGTAAAGCTGGAAAAAATGAAGCAAAAATTGGACAGGAAATAGCAGCAAAGAAAAAGTGTTAGGAATAGAGTTGCTGAAAACGCCATTGCAAAGGTCAGGGGAGGCTCAGGGAGACAGCGATGACAGGAATACTAAGCACATCAGGAACTGTAAATACACTCTTTTTCCAGTGTTCAAAGAGGGATAATGAGAGCAATGCTGGGGACAGCCTTACACGTTCAGGGGGTGTGAAAGAAATAATGAAGGGACTCCGGGTAAAGCTGGAGTGAGTGATGAAGGACTTGCTCTTGTTGCAGGTTGTTAAAGTTTCAGTGCAAGGATTCAGCTCCTGAGGATCTCAGCAGTGAGCTGGGAGAAGTGGGGGCTGTGCCAGAGGGATGAACCTCGTTATGCTGCCACTGTGGTCTTGTGGCAAGGTCAGGCAAATGACGCAGGTAGAAATGATCAGGGTCCCTCAGTTCAGCAGCTAGCAGGTCCAGCCAGGTGGAAAGTACCTGGAGAAGTGTAATTTGATTTAAAATAGTGTGCAAGCACTAATGAAAGAAACTCATGCTTAACAAATTCTATGGAAAGTTATTGTTTCTGAAGGGGATGACATTAAGAGCTGAGTGGCAGATGCCGTGGCTGTAATTTACCTGGCCTTCAGGACAACCTTCAGTATAGAATAAATGAATATATTAAATTTGCATTTATATAGCTCCTTTTCATCTACACACCACTGCAAACATCACGTGGGCCATACAAATGATGCATCTATGACAAGTTGGGACAAAAAGCTTATTGGGAAAATAATTGGAGTCATGGATGTCTTTTGTTGGAGGTGCATGGTTAACACCCAGGTACCCACAGTCTGTCCATAGAGAGCCACTTAATGAGTGGGACATGAGCGTGCAGGCAACTTAGAAAATTATAGAAGTGAATTCTTGCTGACCAACTCACACAGCCCCTCCCTCTCTCCAAGGGGAATCCCCAAGCAAAGGTTGTCCTGGTGTCCATTGGCCTGCAGTAGCCTCACACCTCCCATGTCCCGCAGCAGCAGCTGCAGCTGAATCAGTCAGTACATCCTCCTGCTGTTGAGAACAGCCCACAATGAACAAGTCCCATAGCAAAATGCACGTAAAGGCTTCTTTATTTTTAAGTGTACTCTGCTATAGCAACAAGGTAAAACACTGCACTTTACAGAAGCACCTAAAAGCCTCATTTAGTACTGATCATAATATTTTAATAGATGATGAGGGTATTTCTTCAGTGAAAAGCAGCAGAATGCTTTCCAGGTAGCTGAGATGTGGTTCATGTCACCCTTATCAAAATGTTAGTATTTATGTTTTAATTTTATTAAAGATGGTTGTTGCACAGTTCTATGGCTGAAAGCTTTCCTGCAGTTAAACCCTGCTAGCAGGCATTTCAAAGCTATGAAAGGCAGGAGGAGGGCTTTTTCCCACTGAAATATTTCAAAATCATGACTAATGTGGAAGAGTTAAATATTACTTGCATGGCTAGCTAGGGAAACCAGTTTGGAATTTCAAACTGTTGTATTGGAATAAACCCTATTAACTGGCACCACAGCAGGGAAACTGAGGGCTTGTCCTGTCACTGCATTGTCAGTAATGCAGAGACAGACTCTGCCATCCTTCTCTCAAATGTCATGGCCAAATAACGAGTAGAAGTTTACGGCACATACAAGAAATGGACACTGGGTTAATAAACGTTTTCTGACTTTAGTTCAATCCCCACTTTACAAACCACTGTGCTTTTGCTTTACTGTGAAAAACAAAAAGGGAAAGAAGAGGTCCTCCAAGCAGTTTCCTAAATGCTGGGAAAAGAAAGGCAGGCCCCAGGAAGAGCCTACCAGCCATGGGTTCAGGATGCAGGACAAGGGCTGCAGGTCCAACCCCCCCATTGCAGCAGAGAGGGGCTGTAACTTTATCCCCCTGTGCTCAGACCCAGGACACAGCCCAGGACAGGCAGCCCCAGCCAGGCAGCTCACAGGCTCTGCCCTCTCCTGTGTGATGGAGCCTTTGCTGCCCTAGGGAGGAAACCTCACAGTAGTTGTGGGTTTTCAGCAGGGATTTCAGCAGCGTGCTGGCATGAGCTCTGCACATCCTTTGCAGTCCCTGGCTGCTGGTTTATCCCGTGGGCTTACAAGCATTTCACCGCTGTAGTCCCGAGCAAGCACAAGCCTATTTCCCTCCACAGCTCCAGGTACTTCCTGTGGAAGGAATATCCGTCAGCAACTTTAATGGCTCTAACTAGCTTTTTGCAATTACTTTGTAACCATTTTCTTTCCTGTTTTGAAGCTGTAGAAAGTGCTTTGCCAGTATAAATAACAGTAACTTAAAAATCCATCTCAAAGTTGTCCCCGACTTACTCTAAAAGCATTTACTACATGAAACAACTGTGAGAAATTGCACTGGCAGCCAAAGACAAGCTGTCTCCAGAGTCTGATTTTAACAGACTATTTTTATTAGAAAACACTGGGAAGTGTCAGTGAGTGACAACTTGGAGAACTGGTTTATGGCAGTCCTTTCAACAGCTATCTCTCTGCCCTTACTCCACATCAATCTTAAATAAGTGTCTGCTTCAAGGCTTATCTCATCTGCTCCAGTTTTAGAAACAACTAAATGAAGTGGATTTATCCCCTCTTCTCCACGTGGAAGCTTGGCTAGTTCTGCCTTTATGTAGCTCTTTTGTGCATCTCAAACTTGTTTTCCTTTTCCTAAAAATATGCTTATCAGCCTTTTGATGAAGGGTGTTTCCTCCTCCTTTTTCATTCCTCAAGGCTAACTTCTCTCAGCTGTACTCATGCTCTTGCACTGAACTGTTCATTTTTCATAGTTTGGTTTTTAATGAGGGTTAATAATGGTTGTCTCAGAGTATTTGTGATGTCACTGCCTTCATGTTCCAGCACTGCAAGGCCTGGGGCACAGTCAGCAGTGCTGTTTTGCAGGACGTTTGATGTATGTGCACAGTGGATTCATGACAAGCTTCTGAGGAGGAGCCAGTCTGCCTAAATTCCCAGGTACCACACATATATTCATTAACATCAATGTTATTTTATGGTACTCAGTGTGCACTTTAATGAGACTGGGTTCCTGATGTGTGCCAGGTCTAGGCCAGGCTCTGCTTCCCTCTGAAACTTCACTGAAAAAACCCCAACACATCTATGATGAAAGGAAAATGTGTTTTGGCACAATGCAAAGATCTCCTAGTGTCTTCCTTCTGCATTGCATTTTTTTCAGCAGAAATACTGATATTCTTGGTCATAGTGAGGAACAAGGGTATATAATTTGGACTGACTCAGCTTCCAGAAGATTTTTATACAGTCTATGAGTATTTCTCACTAATTCTGTGTTATGGACTGGCCCTGGGGTCTCTTCTCTCCAGCCCTGCTCTCAGGAGGACTGGTTGCAATTCTGAGCTCAGTCCCTGTCCTCTATTCTGTCTCTCACAGAAGGGATGGGGAGAGAGGGTACCCACTTGCATGGAGGGGAAAAAACCAAACCAATCTGCCATCCTGTAAGTACCCAAACTCCCCCTGTGTCTGCCTCACAATGGGGGATGGAACAATTCCCCAACCCTCAGGACACCCTGACTCTCACAGGGATTCACAGAATTGCCCCATGTGATTGTGGTGGTTGTGCTGTGGCTTTCCACTTTAATTGGGCTGCTCTGCTAACTTTATTTTTTAATTCTTTGATTTTGCCTCTGAGATCATCACGCTGCCCAGTTCTGTGCTCTCATACCCAATATCCCACCATGAGTATTTTATACAAGACAGGCACCCCCAGCAATGTCATGCACCCCTCACTGTCACCCAAACTCAGTTTGCACTGGAGGATCTGTACACTTGTACCCTGAATCAGGTCTTGCCTTTCTTCCACCTGATCACTGTCTCCAGCACTGTCAGCCTTTCTCTCTGGGTGCCTTCCAAATGGTGTGCACATTTGCCACTGATTGTTGCTCCCCTTTGTTTCTGATGTCAAAAACTGTCCCAGATGCTGCAGATGTGTATTGAGGAGCCCACTCAAGTCTAAGGTGTTTAAATGGCTTCAGGAGTTAAGCCATGATAGACTTTCCAGGGGTCAAAAATGGAAACACACGTGTGGTGTAAGTCTTGCTCGGTTTGTATTCAGTTCATTGTCAAAAGACACCACTGCACACCAGATTTGTGTGGACTTGATGGCATCACTAGCATTCATGTTTTTATGCATTGGAATAATTTTTGGAGTGACCTCCTATTAGCCCATTTTGAAAGA
Organism: Scytalopus superciliaris; assembly: GCA_013400415.1. Lineage (NCBI taxonomy): Eukaryota > Metazoa > Chordata > Aves > Passeriformes > Rhinocryptidae > Scytalopus > Scytalopus superciliaris. Next base: position 73,777 of record VXBX01002838.1, read on the forward strand.
GTAATTAATTTCTTTTGACCCCCCAAAACTGAGCAGAGCATGGTTTGCCTGGTGGCATTAGCAAGATGATTGAACAACCAGTAGTGCTCTCGTCACAGAGATAGGAAGAAGGGGTGAGCTGAAGAGGTAAATTAGCTCTTTTCATGTTGGAATAGGGACCATGTAATAAAAAAGAAGTAATTTCGGAAATAAATAACTGGGATGGCATTTAAAACAAATCGAAGATATACACACTTGCCTGTTCTCACACAAACTCCTGTAAGAATTATTTGGCAGGGTCGGGGCTGATCTTTTGCCCTGCCCACCACTGGGAACCATCATTTGTTTTTGCTTGGCTCTCCCCACAAAGGTGCAAATCGGGTGAGAAATGGCAGGGATCTCATGACAAACACAAGAGTAACATTGGGCTGTTGTATAAATGCAATTCAGCTTTATCCTGCATGGGAATACTCAGCACAGTGTGCTCAGGCTCTCCCCCATGAGCTGCCGGTTGGAACACAACATTGGCTGGGAAAGTGTTTTCAGAAAATATTCATGGTCATCTTCTGACTTCTCAAGAAAGATTTTAAACGCTTGCCTAGGTAAATCAAGGTTGCTGGGAACATTAAAGTCAGTCTTTGGTCTTTCCAGGGAGTCAGTAGTATGTGTCGCAGAAATGCAGTGACACATGGAAGAGGAGAAACGTGCTTTTTTTAGCTGAATAATTAGCAACTGTTACTGAAGTGCTGGCTGGATTGAGCAGCTGGCTGATTAACCTCTGCAACAGCAAAGCCTGGAGAAAATTCACTGCAGCACTTGCAGGCCCATGGGATGCTCTGGTGCTCGGGGCTGTCCTGCTGCACTACGGGTACATAGACAGCTACTGGACACCTGAGCCCAGGCTGCAGTGTAACTCTGGGGCCACACTGTCCCAAGCTGAGGGACCCACCCTCACAAGCCTGTCCAAGGCTGTCTAAGCTTGGGAAGAAAATGTCTCTCACCTTTCTTACTCAAAACAGCAGAGCCCTGTCCCAGCCTTTACATGGTTTATTCTGTTCTGATGCACAGCACACAGAGACCAAGGGAAGACAGTTATGGGCATGCTGGCCAATGTTTTTCCTCTTAAAGGTTTAAAGCCAGAGATCAAAACACAAAGCCAGGTGTTTGGGGCAAAATGATTTTATTTTTTAGGTATTCCAAGTTGCTGAGCATTACAAATTCAGCATATGTTAATGGTACTGCAAGTCCTTAGCAAGCAAATTGCAACTCCTCACAGTTAATGATAATGTATGCACCTTAGTCCTTAAGAAAAAATGTCATGCCAATTTGATGTCTCAAAATGCACAACAGCCTAAACTTATGCCTGAAAATATCCTGGTCTTATCTTATTAAAAGTGCAGGACCTGAGTATCTTCATTCCATTTCTAAGCCTATTGGTCTATTAACATGTATGTGCCCTGACAGTAGAGAGGTTAAAGATTCTACAAAATCTTTCATCTTTACCATTTGAGTAATAGAACAACTATCTAGCTTGTTGTGAAAACTTTGATGTGCACAAGGAGTCAAGAGGAGAAATTCAGTGGAGAAAGGGCTGTCTACATTAACACATAATGTGCAATAGGAGTAGGTCTGTAGAGTGATGGAACTGGTAGCAAGAACCAAAGCTGGCACTATCCATTAGGATACTATACTTTGGAAGAGCTCCAGTCTGGTCATGTCAGTGGCCATTAGAGGTTGGAATTCATTAGGGATGTCCCACATCTTAGAGTTAATTTTCATCTGACAAAACTCCAGTTTATGTGCTCTATAATCATGCTGTGATGGAAATCAATGCATAGGAAGTGAAGAGGATCAGGACATTTGCTTTTAAAGTTTGTCCCTGATTTGAACAAGAATTTGAAACAAAGCAAGAAAATTCCTGCACTCTTTAAAGAAGCACATCACATATTTCCAGTCCATATCCAGTTCTCATCCAGCAAGAAAAGTGAGGAAAGAGAAAACTCACAAGCACCTGTTGCAGCATCTGTTGTGTTTTCTGATGCATAAATGAAGAGGAAAGCCATCACTTACAAAGGTCTCAGTGCATTGTACACATGTAAAGCTGCATGCTGAAGTCCAGGAGCTGGTTGTGACATTGCACAAGCAGGGATACTCTGTGACAGGGGGTGTTTAGCTTAAAAGTATGGCTATTCAGTAAATGCTCAGGAAGTCTTACTCTGTGATATGAAAAGAGTAATTTAGGTTCAGGTTCAGCATTTGTATTACAGTTTCCTCCTTGCCTTGTACCTATTCCTGTCACCATCTATCCGATCTCCACACTAAACAGGTGAAGTTGCATTCCTTCTTCATGAGGCTAAAGCAACACATACTGCACTGCTGAGCATTAAATAGAAATCTATATATGCCATTGAAGAAACTCAGAAAACCTCTGCCTGTAAGGACATGGAAAACTTAGAGATGATAAATTGTGGTTGGCAAGGGGCTGTAGGATGAGACCTCTCTTCAAGGAAACACCTGATAAATTAAAGTAACTTACAAAAGTTTTGCTTTTGAAAGAAGATAAATCCAGAGGTCTGTCTCACCAGAAGTGCGTGTACCAGGGATGTGTCACCAGAAGTGTGTGTACCAGGGAAGATGAAGACCCTTCCTCCTTACAAGGGCAGAGGCTGCCAATGTCCATCTTCTTGCACTGAAATATCCTGAAAAAAAATTAGGCTCATATCCTTGTGAATTTGCCTTGCATCCTCATGTTTTGTGTGACAAACACATTCCTGGGGGACTTGGCTGTTTCTCCAAGGTGAATTGTGCTGTAGCAGCATCTCCTGGAAACTTGGTGCTGCCCAGTGCTCCATCAGCCTCGTGTGCAATGGGGACAGCACAGCCAGGCTGGACAGCTGGGGCAGTGCTGAGGGGTCAGTGCATTCTAAGATCCATGGGACTAAAAGGAGATGAATTTTAAGATGAGACACACAAGGCAAAAATTGGTGGCCTCAGCCATTGGAGGGGAGGTGTGTATTTCGGTCAAAACTTGGCTGCAGAACTTAAGGTAAAGTTTGACTCTGTGCATAGTGTGGCAGAGAGAAGGGGGGAAATCAAGGGCAGGGCTGAGCCTGGCTGCAGGCTGGCTGGGTGTCAGGGTCTGCACCAGGGTGTGTAAGTACTTTTGAAGTACTTTTGAAGGAGTCCTGCAGTGAACAACAGAAAAATTCAGACCTTTCTCGTGTTTCATGAATCATAGAATAACAGAGGTCAGAAAGGGTATTGGGGTCATTTGGTCACTCTTCGATCTACAGCAGGGATAACCAAAGTCAGAGTTGGTCACTCAGGGCCTTGTCCAGACAGTTACTGAAAAATCATTGCTTTCTCATGATGCCTTTTTTTCCTTCCTCTGTCCAAAGTGTGCCTCTCTACAGCCTCTGCCTTGAGCTTAAATTTTGCAATGCCTCACATTCATTTGCTGCTCACGGTTGGCTCCAGCCCTGAGACTGTCCTAAGTAGAGAATTTTGCATTTGTTTGTGCTCAACTTCAAGATTTTACAGCCAGGTTGTGGTTCCACAAGTCCCCAGCCAGACTTTTTTAGAGTAGACCTCAGCTAGTATAGCTAATGAAGGCTTACCACAATCAGCAGCAAAACCATTAAGATCTGTCTTTGCATTCAGAGCAAAGTACCGATGGCAAAGCAGTCCTCTAGAGGATGTCAAGAAAAAGAAAAAGGACATGAAAAATCCGTAGAAACCATCCCAGTCCCTTCAGTCTTTTCCTGGATGATTAGACCAGAGAACCGTGTTGCGTTTGTTGCTGGGTACCGATTTCTTACAAGTCACAAACACACCCTCCAGCAGGGCCCGATGCTGCGATCCCTGAAGCGGAGAACTCGGACCCTTGTGCTGCGAGAAAAGCAGCTGTGCTGTGAAACACGAGCAAAGTGTCCAGGAAAGGGACCAGCCGCTTGAGGGAGCCAAGGTGACGTGCACTAAGAGCTAGCAGATTATATAAGCATTTTTGGAGTGTTTCAGCTGGAATCACTGTCTTCTCTAATGTTAAATCTGTTGGGTCAGAGAACTCTGAGAGCTTCTGTCGCAGATTTAAATGGTTTTTAATTTGGCTTCCAAATGAAGTCTTGTACAGTTGTGCTGTTTGCATTTACTCTGTCCCCTTTGATAACTTTTGATGGGGTGTGTGTGTCTCAGGTACCAATAGATTTGATAGCTGTTCAGAAAACTTAACATTAACTTTCTACACTTTGCATGAAAACAGAAAGAAAATAATAAAGAAAATGCATAAAGTGAGGTCCTTTTATGAAATCAGTTAACATCATTGAAAAATACACACACCTACTTGGCCCTTCTTCAGATCCAAGCCTGTCTCTATTTTAAACATGAGAGACTCCACAAAGGAGAAGGTTATAAGACCCAGCTGCTAGTTTCTCCTATCTCATGAACTCCAACTGCTATTTCAATCTTAAGCCAACATTTTCAGGAATACTGTGATTCCAAGGAGAAAGCTCAGAGACTTAATTTGTCCTGGTTTTTTAGCCCATGGGATTTACTGTACAGTGAAGATTTCTCCATGGAACCAGGAGACTTCCACATCTTTGGATCCCAAAAGAACTCTTGCCTTTCCTAACAGGACTCTGTATTACCTGACTCAACTCTTCCAGTCTGTGGGTGTCTGTATTCCAACTACCTCAATGACCCTTCCTGCGTGAGGGCAGTGGGACCTTGTTCCTGAAGGACTATGGTTTCCAAGTGATGACATGAGCAAGGAAGAGAGAAAACTAGCAATGAAGGCAAGAGACAAGGGGAGGCAGAGCAACCTAAAAAGAGAGGGTTACATGCAATGCTTACCTAGCACCTAAAAGGACCACCACTCCCCTCCCTCTCTAATTTTAGCAAATCGTAGTCTTCCGTGAGTGTGTTACTGTTAAGACAGGTTCTTGCAAAGGCTCTTAAAGGAAAATGGTAAAACACTGCTATAGGTTTGTAAACCATTGTTCAAGTTTCCTTTAAAATGCTGTCCAAGATTCAAAAATTATTGCTACAAGTCTGTGACAACACAACCCTTTGATTTTACTTGTAATTCCCATCCGTGCGTGCCAGGGAATAGAGTTAGAATTTTGGCAGCAGTGAGCTCTCATTTGTGGTTCTTTTTCCCCCAGGTGGATTTATTTCTTGTCCACATCAAAATGCAGAGGCTGCTCCATCTATCAAGACCATAGCACATAAAAGAGATGTTATCAAAATGCATCTTACATCCTGGCATGGAAAACTCATGTCAGCAGAGACACTGAGCCAGTGGACAGCAACACTAGTTTTCATATTAACAGATACTGTAGCAAATAAATCAATCAAAAATAATAACAAATGACATTATTGCTATACATTGAAAAACAGCAGCAGCAAGTCCAGCCTATAATGCCACTTGACTGTAAGAATAACCTCAAAAATACCCCACCTGGGGATAGGAATAGGATTAACACATGACAGAAGGATGATAATAAACATCATGCCTCTCTCTTGCCCAGAACAAACCTCTCTTCTGAAAGGGCAGAAGGAATCAATTCAAGAGGTTTAAATCCATGTGCTTTTCAAAAAGACCTCATTTTGCAGTGCATGTATGCATGTATGTGTCTCTTTCTCTCTCTCTTCACATACCTATGTATGTAAACACATGTACATACATTTCTCTCCTCACCATCATGAAAGTTTCATGTACAGGTAGAATGCCTGTACATGAAACTTCATGGTGTAAAAATCTGTCTTCTCCCAGAAGTTCCTAATATATTTTGCAGAAGCTGTTGCAAAAGAGTAAAAGTAAGCATTGGCACTATTCACCTTCTGCTGTCTTGTCCTTGTATTCAGGAAAAAAGTGCCTATATTTAGAAAGCAGAATTAACACTGATGCAATTTTCACATCACTAGCCCTTTAGTCTCCTCAAATATTGTTTGTGGTATCTGCTTTTGTGCAAGAGGATGGGGCCACAAAGAAGTAATCACAAGGATGGAAATGTTCTCAGCAGGAGGAAAAGAGATTATCAAAAAGCAGAGAAATAGAACTCACGAATGACATTTTTTAATAAATTTGATGGCACCTCTACAGCATCCTATACCTGCCTTCACCCAGCTTCCCCTACGTAGAGTAATTTTGAATTTGTTTCAGAACAAGATCTGTCCAAAGGAAAATATGATCCAAGGGAATTATGACACCAGAGAGCAAATTAAATGGAGAAAATGAACCACTGAAGGCTGTTTGTTGGGATCTCGTGACCTTCCATCCCCCTTTCCACAAGCAAAACAAACTGCTGGATGCACCAGAATATGAACAGTTACTTTACAAGCCTGGGACCAGGTTTCTGAGGTCACCTTCGCAAGGCTGCATCTGTATCGGCATCCTTGCCTAGCTGTGTGGAACGGAGAGATTAGCAGGAGAAACTGGAGTGATGGTTACCTGGGGTGTGTGACCTGATGTCTTTTTAGGATCCAAGGAAAGAGGTGCACAGGCACCTGGAGAGCCTGGTGTGCCTCCAGGCTGCTCTGTATGGCAGGCCAGGTGCAGGGGCAAGGTGTGGGCAGTGACTTTTGTGGGAATTAGACTTCAATGTTGGCTGCTCACTATCATCATTTAATCACTGCAATGGTAAGTGCTCATTGCAACCATACACACTGAGGTTACATAAAAAAGGCCTAGAGTTGAGGACTTCAGAGCCTGCTGTGCACTTCATGGAATGCTGGGATGGAAAAGGCATGGAAATGGCTCTCCTTTGGTCCTGTCAAAAGACAGAGGACTCAGAGCAGTGTTATGGTTTTTTGTTGGTGTCAATTAAGACTCTATTCTCACTCTTCCAACATCCCCCAGCCAGGCATCTCCCTTTCCCTGTGCTAATTATCTCTTCCCCACATGATGAGACCAGCTCAGGACAGTCATTAAGAGAATGAAGGACAGAGAGAGCACAAAAGTGTGTATCAGTATCATGGAGAAATATTTTTCAAGGGAAATGCTCTAGTCAAGAAGGAAACCCCCAGTCCATAACAAAGTTTTTTTGGTCATGAAGTAGGAAGGGGAAAACTTTTATTCTCCTCAGCCCCTGATTCCAAGATATGCATTATGTATTGCTTATTTACACATTTATCCACTGCTTTTTGCCACAGCCTTTCTTACATCCTCACCTGGAAAACTACACTGTGCCTTAACGTGGGGAACTAATATGGGTGCAGCAGTAATGCCCTGCTGCCCATCAATAGCTTTAGAAGCTACCAGTTGATGATAATTGCACTTGGCAGGATGAAATTTCAGAAAAGGAAGTTTTCCCTAGTTATATTAGTAAAAGTAAGAGTCAGAAAAAGGGACAAAGAATGGCAGTGGATGTATCAGGCTGCAAGCTAAACTCTGCTCATCCTAGAGAAAAGAGGCCTTTACCTCAAGGCACAAAGTCTTAGTACAGCCTTCATATTTTTGCTCATGGGATTACTTACTTGTTTTATGGTTTTTTATTCCATTGTCTCCAAATGGCCAAAAACTGGTGTGAGATGCAATTGACAGAACAATTATTACTTGTGTTTTAAAAGAAACTCCTAAAAAAAAGAAGGACCGGGGGTGTTTTGAACTCAGGAGTTTTATTTTTGTGTTCTAAGAGAAAAAACTCTTTTCTTTTTTCTGTTCTACATGTAAAATCATATTACTTCTTTGTTTTGAAAAGGTCACATCACCTGATGTACTAATTGCATGCAGCTGTTATGTAACCGTTCCACATATTTCTATTAAAAAAGCAGTAATTGGAAGAGTTTTTTGGATGTTATTATGTGGCAGGTACCTCCTGTGGACAGCAACAACAGCTATTCATCTGGTGGCAGTCCCCCCTAGGGAGCCCAGAGCTGCCTGCAGGAGCTGCTGTGGCCTCGGGGAGGTTACGTGCTCTGGCTCTTTGCTATGGAAGACAACACGGAATGCCCATGTAGGGATTAAATATCAATATATTAAAGCCGAAAGAAGGGACCCTCCTCTGTGTTCCCTGTTTTGGCAAGCCTTCCCAAGCCCACAAAACTGTTCTTCAGTCCTCTCGCTCACCTGGAAGGGACGACAAAGGTCAGGCAGTAACACACAGTGTTTATGTATTGCATTTACATTAGAAAACTGACTTTAAATGGAGCCTCATATTTTATAAGTCAGTATTTAGGAGTGTCTGTTCTGAGGGGTTGCAGAGAAGTGACACATTTTTCTTCCCCAGTTGACTGAATTGGGTGTCACTAATTTCCCTCTTTTGAAGGCAGGCAAGAATGAAATGACTGGTATGGACAGGATCCCCCCTCAAGGGAGCAAGTGCCAAAAAACCCCATCTGAGGAGCTCCCTCTCACTGGAGTGCCACCTAATGCTAACCGTGATGCCAGAGTTAATTGCAGCAGTCAGCTGTTGCATTTCATCTGAGTTCCACTCACTTTAATTAACCTTTGGGGAATTAGCATTTTGTTGACTTACAGTACCTGCTTTGAATTTCTGGCAGTGTTACAGAAACACTGTGACTTGTTTCACTCAGAAGAGAGTGATGCCCAGAGGCAATGCCTTTAAAGAATGGTCCCTGGGCAGCAGCAGGCTGATCCTGGGTCTGAAGAGCCTGGAAGAAAAGAACCCCCACCTCTACTGGCACCTGACTCCTGCCCCACCATGCTGCAATTGCTCATTCACCCTCACCACAGCATGAGGTGTGAGGTCTTTACTCCTCACAGAGTCTCCTGAGCGTTTTTCATACCTGTTCACCACTTTGTGTTTACAGTCATTTTCAAGAACCTCCTCCTTACTGGCAGGTGCTCTGGCTGCTTTTACCAAATAACATCCTTATTCTGCCACTTAAAAATCCCCAGGTGACTGCCTGCTGGTTGCAAGAAATGATGGCCACCATGGGCAACTGCACTACCTGGGACAGACTTCTCCCACCCATAAACACTGTTTCCTGGTGCAGTGAGCTGTTGATAAGTCCAAGGAAGTGTTGTCTAGCCAGGAATGAGACTGAAGTTTGGCTAAGCAATGTATGTCTTTGGGCTTGCAGATATTCAGCAGCCAGCCTGGCCTTGGAATAAGTGCTGCTCAGGTTCCTTAAATCAGGCTGGCAAAAATACCTCCACCAAAAAGGTGTTTCCAGTATCTCTGAAGAGCGCCACCTTCTACCGTGCCTCATGTCTTTGACCTGCACCTAGTCTGTGGCTTTTCTTGCCTTTGCTCACCTTTGGGTGACATCTGAGGAACCACTGCAAGGGGCACAAGATGAGGCTACAGGGAGCCAAAGAGAATGACAGTCCTGGGGGCTGTGGCAAGTCAGACAGTGCCTGGGCTGAAAGGGAATGATGCAACACTTGGGTTCAGGGAAGGGAGATAAAGTCAGTGCTGAATCACCAACCCTGGAATCGCTTAAGACACTGGTAGATGTGATGCTTAGGGACATGGTTTAGTGGTGGACTTGGCAGTGCTGGGTTAATGGTTGGACTTAATCTTAAAGGTCTTTTCCAACCCAGGACTGACTTAACCAACCTCATACCGTGAACTGACCTCCTACTGTTCTCTGTGCCAAATGGATCCCAAACTTCTCACCGGGGGATTAAACACCTCCTGCCTGGAAATCTTCTGACCAGGCAGCTGGGGGGATATCTAGAGCAGCAGCACACAATGCACTCTCAGCAACTCCCTCTGCAGAAGGTTGACCCTGGTCTCATACCATCCACTCTGTGCTTCACTTTCTCCCCTGTCTTTGAAGAGTGCTGAGAACAGAGGAAAATCAATGTGGCTTTGTGAAGTAATTGTGGATTGTGTTCTGAGCTGAGAACTAAAAAAGCACATTATAGATATTCTGGATCGATAGGATTCATGCAAAATTTGAGCTTCTCCTGTTAGCTCTTATACTAATGCACTTTCATCTTTACCTCTGATTTGAGGGTCTTTAACGGGATCTACTGTAAAAATGGTTTTCTGTGGAAAGTGGAAAAGGGTATAATCTGTGGGAAACAGGAAATACTGGTTTTCCCATAATCAGACAAAATCATCACTTTCCCTTCCCCACCAGAGATCTATCAACTTCTTACTCAGAAGTCTGACTGTAATTTAAGAGTACAAATAAGAAACAAAAAAAGTGAAATATAAAAAGGATGGATTCAGGTTATTTAGAAAGCTGATGCACAGACAATCAGACATTTTTCCTGGTAATTTCACAGTCACTTCTGGAGACAACATAACATTTCCACCCTTTGGAGCAGAAAAAAGCAAAGCAGTCTGCTATCAAAGGAGTTGTCTCTGGCACTTTTTCTGACTGAGGTTTGGTGCATTTTTTTAATCTCATCACCATGCATATCAGTCTTGGTGTGAAACAGAATAACTACTGCTGGTTTGTAAGAAGAAATGATAATTTGAAGCACATGTTAGGCTCTTTTTCCTGATGGTGTTTAGTTGAAAACCTGTTCTTTTCAAGTGCAGTTTTCAATAGGGCTAAACTACTATATCATTCAATATAGGGGGTGACTGATTTGCTGCCATGTTGTTTCAGACTACATATACCTCACTGCTTGTGTATTTATACTTTTTGGAAAATTCTTTGGCAGCAAATGATACCATTATTTTCATACCAATTTGTTACTTTATGAGAAAGTGAATAAAGCTTAGTTTGACTGTTTCTGTTCTGCATTTAAAGGGGAGGGGCTGAGGGTCCAAAAGGGTCCTTGCTTTGTCTAGGTGATATAAGTCCTATAAACAGAGCTGGTCACAGTTTCAGAGACTGAATTTGTAGTAGTTACTTTGCCAGGGAAAACATTTTATCATTTGTTTGTTTTTATAAATAAACACGAAGTTTGATTCACCAGTCCACCTACACTCTGTTTTGTCAATGGAGCCACAACAGAACAGCACTGCTTTTATAAAAGAAGAATCAGGCTTGCTACAGTCGATTACCAAGTAACATATTTTTTTCCAGTCCCTCTAGCTAATAAAACTCTTTATTTTAGAGTATTATTCATCCATCCCTGCCCTCCTCCAGTCCAGAATGTTCCCCATACTAGGCTGGGTAAGAGTAGAGGTTTACATCTTAACAAAAGCAATGGGTCACTTCTCTTTCAAAATCCAACTGAGACATCCCACACCATTGCAAGTTTCTTAGTAAGAAGCATTTGGCTGGGCTGTTCAGGCCTTAGTTTTTCACCTAAAGATGCAAGGAAATTGCCAGCTGAGATTACAGTGCTATCTGCATTAATTATGTACCTAATTCTCATTGCTCTGGAAGGAGAGACACCCCCCTGAGCTCCCTGGAGCTCAGTCCTGTTTGATGCTCATCTGCGCCGGCTCTTTCTGCTCGGTTGGCTGCGACTCTCACCCTGCCAAACCTCTCCAGCCCTGTGGCAGGGATGAGGCTTTTAGGAAATCCTTTCTGAACATCAGCCATAACAAAAAAACCCCCACAAACCTCTAACCATTAGCATCATGCTTGGCTGTGACTGCTTGGGTTAAACTGCTCTACTTTCCTGAAGCATTTTATTTATGACCTTTTGCATTTTATTTCACACGGTCCTTCAGTTAAGCAACAGCACAGAGTGTATGAAAGCGAAGGCTGCTCTGGGGATGATGGGTGAGGCTCCCCACGCTCCCCACCGCTTGCAGCCCATGAGTCATTTGCTAATTTCCTCTGCTAAAACTGACAGACAATTACCCTGCATTTCATCACAGCCACACGGAATGTTTTTTTTTTCCAGAGCTCACTGCCTATCTTTTGATAGTAATGGCCACAAAATCTGCTGTCTACAACATTGTTTCTCAAAGCTTTAATATTTTATTGCTATTGAGTTCTTGCTACACAATACGAGGCATTTTGCTTCTTTGCTGCTCCAAATATTCTTCTGTATCTGCTTCTCTACAGCACATTACTCAAGAACTAGTCTGTTAGCTGCATTATATAAGTACTGGAATAAGTCATGTTATTGACGAGCAGTTTTAAAGGTGGTTTTTGTTTTTGTTTTTGTTTTTTTTTGTAATTGCAACTCAGTGACTCTCCCAATTGCTTCATTATTACAGAAGATATTTAATGTAAATGTAGTATTTAGAGTTTCCTGCAATATCTAACAAAAATCCCAGAGTTTCCTGGGATCCTTTGGCTGGATTCACAGCTTCACTAGATGGAGAGTACACTGTTTGGCAGACAGCCCAAGTGTCAGAGGTTCCTTTACCCCTCAGTAGGAGGGTCTTCCTCTTTTGGTGGTCTAGACCTGCAGTAAATCCCCGCTCAGTGTGCCTGCTGGTAGGGACAGCCCTGTGCTCTGTAGCTGCTGGCAGTGAGGACACCACTGGCAAATCCTGCCTGTCACGGATGCCATCAGCTTCTCATGGCTCAGGGGCTTTGCTGACCACAAGGTGATCAAATGTGTGACTGGGACCAGCTTCAGGGTCTGCTGCCCCAAACTGAGGAGCCTAGGTAAGCAGGTCTGTGGCTGTGAGGAAAGGACCTTGTGCTCTCCCATTAGCTGATAGAGAGGAATATTTTTAGGGTCACTGTATTTCAAACAAAAACTAATTGCAGAGGATAACTGGCCTGTAATGAAGGCTGTGGGATGACCAGGGTGCTGAACAACCCAGTCTAGTGGAAGGTGTCCCCATCCATGATCGGGCGGCTGGAACAAGATGATCTTTAAGGTCCCTTCCAAACCAAACCATTCTGTGATTCTATGATCCTACGACCTGGCAGCCAGTCTAAGCTGAAATGATCTCTGGAGCTGGTGATATTTCCTGTTCCCAGGAGAGCTCTGAGAGTCTCAGGTTCTGTGGTTTGATTTCCTCATGTTGTCTATATGAAACCATTTCCCTCTCAGATCTGTAACATTTGGATATGCTAAATCCCTGTTGTTTCTACTGCACTGGTTAGCTGTGAATACAGTTTGGGAAGCGACTGCATAGCCCTGGTAGCCATTGCACATGGCCAGGTGGGTTTCATAAGCTAAAAAGGCTGTGTGTTAAAATGGACAAATACTTCACTCTCTACTGCTTAATACTGCTTCTGGTTAAAATTTATCCCTGGCCATCTGAAAACCATTTTTGTTTCTTGGTGTTTATTTCCTCACCTGTTGGCATCATTGCTAGGAACAAGCACATCTCCCCTAAAAGGGCCCTTCTCCTTGATGGCAACACCTCCATCCCTCTGTCTGTCCTTGTGGCCCCATCTGCACCTGCATCGACCGAGTTGCATCTTCAACACCACAATCAGAGCTGCAGAAAATACACTAGGCTTTGGTCTCTTTACTGAAAACACCTGGAAGATAAATCTTACTGTAAGGCATAAAATGTAGAAGAGTGCAAAAATTAAACAAAATTTGGGAGTAAAAATATGATGTTAATCAATCTCTTTTCAAAACCTTCACACACCTCTTGCTCTTGGCTAGATCTTAACAGCTGGCAAGAACTCAGTCGCTAGAAATGTTTCCTGTTCTTATTTACTCAACTAAAAATAGCTGTCAGTGTTAAACCATCCTAGCACTTCAACCTAGCACTTTTGCATTCTGTGTGTCTGCATATCTAAATACATATAAAATGTGTGTATATAAAATATGTACATGGACGTATAAATGTGTGCACACATATATGGCACATATACACACACACATCAACACATAAATAAACACATGTAAGTGCTACATGATCCTATTTTGCAGGAAGTAGAACATGAAGCCAAGAGCAGCCACATAACAAATTCATGTGTTATGTGTCTCACATCAGGAAACTTCCTTGCAGAACTAATGGCTTATCTGTATGATGATCACTCACTCCAACTTCTGTAACTTTACAGAACTTGAGCTGTCACTTAAACTACCTTAAACTAAGGTGATTAATTCCTCTCCCTCCACCTGCAATTCCAAAGCAGCGCTTTGTAATAGTGCAGGGCTCGTAATCATCAAGTATTGATGTCACAAGCATTTATTGCTAGGGTAATCAGAGGAGGAAAGGTTACTGTCTATGTATGTGCACATTCATATGTATGACTTCTGCCTATTCTTTGTGTCTCTCCCTTTGATTCCCCAACACATCAAAAAGCTTGTGGAGGACCCAGCTGAGCAGCCACCTGCGGTGAGGAGCCGCTCCAAGATAGTTTGGCATCTCACCACAATAGCCCAGAGAAAGCAGGTGGTCTTCCCAGCTGGGCTTTCTGAAAAGGACTGCCTAAAAGCAATTGTTTAAATTTCAGTGCTCCCCAGGAAAATGTTGAGCCCTTCCTTTAATGCATCTGGTTTTGTTAACACGCTGTCCCAGGCTGGCGAGCGGGGCCAATACTCCATTATTTCTTCCAGGCTGGGTGCTCTTGTATGGCTGCTGAGCTCAAGGGGTGGCCAAGGGCAGCAGAGAGGGAACTGGATGTGTCCTTCTTGTTCTGTGCAAGCCAAGCCTAGCTATGGCTTAGAGCTGCCAAAGGAGCTGCCCTAGCCTACAGCCCTGGCAGCGCATCTCAGTGGATTTCTGCCCCACACTGCCTTCATTTGTCCCATATGTTTCTCATCTTTGACATACACAGATCCTTGCCCCTTCTGATCCAAATCATGCCTCTTTATCAGTCCAGAACATGACAGATCCTTGAACATGAGGAATCCACCCAGACTCATCTCACTGTGTGCCTCTATTTGATTTAGGATATCCACAAAGATCTGGGGAGCATGAGGTTGCCAAGGAGGACAAGGCTAAGAGGAGGCACCAATCACTGCAAATCAGCCTATCACGTATTGTGGTCCAGCGCAATCATTTGGTGACTCCAGTCAGATGACGACCACATCCTCCTTAGACTCATTCTTATTTCTGAAGCCTCTATTCCTCTAAACTGGTCTATGGGCTGTGTGCACAGTTGGGTCACTTCTGCAAGGGTTGCTGCTGATCCTGGCAGGCTTGAAGCAGGAGTGTGACTCCAGGGTGAAAATAAGCCTTGTCTTGGTAAATACAGCATAATGAAATCAAAAGTATGGTCCTTGAATCACAGCCCTATACAACAGAACTCTCTTAAAGACAACCCTTCAGCCCAGTGGGCATCAGCCTGGCTTTGTGCCCATCTGGATGAACCTTTTCAGCAAAGTGAATTTCTCTGAACTTCTGTCCTGAGTGGGTATGTTCCTAAAACAGGCCTCTTGGAAAGGGATCTTTGCAGCTCTCCTTCATCTACACTTTCTCAGCTGGGTCCACAACAGTGGGATCAAACACCATTTGTAAAAAGAGAAAAAAGAGGGCAGAAGCCTATTTAGAAACACCCAAGCTCCTTAAGTGCTGTGTCTGCACCAACACCACCTCAATCCTCTCTCAGTGACCCAGTACCACTTACAGAGTTTTCACTACTGCCTTTTCAAATGTCACAACATGACTGTAATTCTGGCTTTGATCACAAGCTAGCCTGAATTGCCACTAAAAGATGTGGTAAAATCATCCCCCATACCAAAGAGGCCCAGTTTAGCACAGCTTAAACACAAGCAGGGAACATCACCCACCACAGCAGACACCCCACACCCGACTTCCCCAAGGACACCTGTATCCAGAGCCCTTCGCTGACAATAGGCAGCTTTTAGGCATTTGCAGTTCACAGGGGTGACAGCTACTTCTTTTGGGACAGATGGGTCAAACTCCAGTCTCCTAAAGGAGAAAACCTTGTGAAGATGCCACGGAGCATCTCTTCCTTGAGACACTTCCCAGCAAGAGAAGGTAGTTCTTGAAAGAAGAAAGGATGAAATCCTTGGGAGCACATGGAGTATTAATAATTAAGCAGGGCACTTACTAGTAATGACTAAAATAACAGAGATATTTAAAGATGTCGCTTCAGAAAGTTCTTTGCAGTGCAATTTCCAACTAATCAATGCAGCAAAAATGTTTTTAGGATCAACCTTTGAACACAGCCACAGTTTGCTGCCAATTTATTACCTGTTGTTGTGTGTAATGTTGCACAGCACATAGAAAAGTCAATGTTTTGCCATGCCAGGGCAGTGAAGAGGCGTAAGTCATCTGGTTTTTATGATGTGTTGATGAGCCTCCTGCTCATCAATATTTTTGTACTGTGCAAAATTAGACCATTTAGTCATATGTCCACCTCTCATCTAGTGCTAATAAAAGGCCTGGCAGCAGCATCACAGCAAATGAGGAGTGTTTGTGTGGGGGCAGAGGGACCAGCCAGCTCCATGGTCTCAACCACGCAACGTCTGCAGTAAAACGGCCCCCACGCCCCCCACCATTCCTGATGCAGGGCCACCACATAGTACCAGGCCCAGGTGGCCTCTCAAGGATGTCTCTTTAGGCACAACCATTCTTCTTTACCTTGATGCCAGCTGATACTTTCATGTGTCTAAGCATCCTGAGGTTGTCTTGAATGCTTGAGGCTCAGGGGCAAGTTTTACATCTTATAAGAGCTGGCAATTCCCCAGGCTTTGGTCCCTCTTCATTGGTGCAGACACAAACATCACGGAGAGCCGGGGTGGGTGGCCATCCCAGTGACCGAGCAGACCTCCCACACCAATGAGACTGCTGGGGAGCAATGATGGATGGAGGGGCAGCAGCACAGAGCCTGGGAGAGGCTTCCTGCCCCAGAGCCACACCAGGTGTCTGCCTGACACCTTCAGTGCTCGGCACAAGTTCTTCGTGTTCCCTTGGAGCTTTGTTTGGACCCCACGTAACACACGGGGAGTTACAACCCCCTTCAAACCCCTCCATCTGCACTCAGCAGTAAGTGCATTTTCCTGCAGGACTTTGTACCGAGTACATTTCTCAGCAGGACTTAAATGTAATTGCTATTTACAGAGCAGTCAAACTGCTGAGGGCTTTTACAAGCAAGCAAGGATGAAAACACACCCACCCTAAGTGTTTATGACTTCAGTGGGACTACACAAGCTGTCTCCTGAGGTCGGCTGAGATTTTCTGTGGGGAGAGCCAGTGCCTCCCCACCTGGGCATGATGTTTTGCTGTGCTTCAGGGAGATGGGTGCACAGTGGCACTCAGCCTACAGGATCCTTCATGCAGGACCCTCCAGGGCTGCCTGAGTTTGCCCTGCAAGCCCTAAAACCAGCCCCATGTGGGACTGCTCCCTTGGACTCTGTAGACAAGTTGTGGGGACGGGCATCTCAGCACTCCCAGGGCTACTTCTGCAAAGCCCATCTGGCAGGACAGGCTTTTACAGAGACTTTAAAAATGTTTTTGGGAATAGCAGGCGCAACAATGCTTGGAACTTCTGTCTCTGCATCTACAGATTGTAAAGCCTAAATTGTATTGTGTTCCCCCTCTTTCGCTCCTGTAAGAAGAATCCCAGCAATCATCAGCAGAGGTGTTTTCTGTTTCCTGATGAGCCTGTGGAGGAAGAAAAACTGCGGAATGAATGGAAATTTAGCACCCAGGCGGAAGAGTTTATCTGCTTTTTTTTAATATTAACTGGTTTTTGTTTAATGTAAGTCAGTCGGTCCCCTGACAGACAGGGGGGTGCTGAGCCTCACCAATGGAGCCAACATGCAGCGGCTGCCTTCTTGTTATTTTCATCTCTCTGCAGCCTCCCACACCTCTCATACAGACATTCATCTGAACTCTGCTTGATTCACAAGTATAAAAGGGGGGAAAATGGACTTGGACAGATGCTATAAATAGTTCACAGCCAGTTATGGTTGAAAATCAGAGAGAACAAATCTCCAGCCTCCATATGTTAAGCTGAAGTAGTTTGTCAGGAGAGGGAGAAGTAAATATTTGGAGTGAGGGGGGTAAGTAAAGAAAATGGACCAGTGTGATAAAACTAGTTCATCCTTTGCTTAAGAGGCAGAGGCAAATGTGTGGGGATGGAAGCCCTATCGAGGAACAGTCTCACTTGAAGGCATTACTAGAGCTGGGACAATATTGATGGGCTAAGGGTGTATCCCAAACAATTCCCAGAGACCTCGGCTTTGCCATCCAGCCCCACTCTGTGCAGCGCAACAGGACTGTTTGTGAGGGGTGTCAGGCTCTACTCCCATGGGGAAAAAACAGCTGCTCTCCACAGGGGAGGGAGCTGGTGCAGTGTCTTGGAACAAAAGGTTTGGAGTCTGAACACAACTCAGGACTCGGCAGCTTAATTAGGGACTGTCATAGGAAATGGCAAGTTAACTTTGCCAGGGACGTATCTTATGGCATCTAGCAAAGAATCATACAGCTAGGGAATTCTACAAGTGTAAAAGCCCTTATGAGCTGCCCCAATCTGTACAGATTCCTTCCTGCTCAGAGCAGGAACTCACAGCAGCACCACTGCTCACCTTCACTCACGCATCCAGGGAGAGCCCAGCTGAGGGAGGACCAGTGAAAACCTGAAGACAGAACCCACTGAAATAGGCAGATCCATCGAGTGTTACTAAAGATTATTGGCAAAAATAAAGCTCACTTTAAGACTGAGTTTATGTTTGAAAACATGATTATAGCCACGTGGTTTGCTCCAGTATGAAACAGCTAGTGTTTAAGCTGCAGCTATAGTCAGGAATGGCAAGATTGGCTTGTTGGGGATGAACAAGGGAAAGCAGGGATTTTGATAGCACATTTCATTAAAAAAAAAAACACCACCAAACCAGTCCTTTCTGAATATACAGTAGAAGACATATTTTTGTTGTCTTCTATAATTTCCTTTCTCATCATTTCATAGTCATGAGGATCAACTTGCTGGCCTATACTTGACAGTTTAGAATTGTTTTCACAGAGTCCCAAAAATGCTGGCTGAGCACCACTGGTGCCAACACGCAGCAGTTTCATGTCTCTGACTCCCCCTCAGACACTGGCCTAAGCTAGACACTTAATCTACTGCTTCTCAGTAACCTCTTCCAGTGTGGAGAAATTTCTTACTGATGTCCATGCTGAATCTCTCATGTCACAATTTGTGGATATTATCCTAGGTCAGATGGGAGTATGAGGAGCAGAATGCAAAGATCTAATTCCAACAGAGCAACACTTTTTCAAGACAGCCTTAAATTTCTTACATCTAAATTTTAGGTACCTAAATAAGTAGCCAAATAATTTGAAGCATCTAGCTAATGAGGTGCCCATAGTTGGAAATCAGCAAAACTGAGTATAGGAGACTAAATTTAGGTCACTAAAAGCAGAACATGAAGTGCAGCCAGGCTCTTTTTATTTCAGCTTTCTGCTCCACTTTGTTCAGTCTTTCCTTTCTGTTGGTTTGCTTCATTGATCCCAAAATTCATATAGGTTTAACTTCAGCTATCCAGGACCTGGAGAAAGCAGCTCTTCAGTTGGGGCCACCAGCCTTTGGGATCCTCCTTCACTGAGCAGTGGTTCAGCTCAGTGAGCTCCACAGAGCAGCACTGACCAGCAGAGAGGCACAGCTCCTCCAGCTCCTCTTGCAGACTTCAGGAGCATTTCCAGGCAAAGACCATTCCAGAGGTACAGTGGAGGAAGGGGCTCCTTTGCAACTGGACTCCCTGAGGCCTGGGTAGCATAAGTAGCACTTGTTATTGATGGTAGTAAATAGCAATATCAGACTCTGAACAAAGATTTCCAGAGATGACTCTCAACAAACAGTGAGCAGACAGGTCAATTTAGCTTAAAAGGCAAAGGTACCCCCGGGTAAGGGAAGCCCATTCAACCCAAGCAACAGAAGACATTTGAAAAGTAATATTTATAAGTAGAGGGCCACCCTCTCCGCTTTGTTTTGCACCTCAATTAGACAGGGATGAGTAGGGTGGTAAGGAAAAAAAAAGTGTGGTCAAACTGCAACAAAAAGGAATGAATTGATTATTTAGGCTTGTTTTGATAATGAACTTTGCAAACAGAGTTTGTCCCCCACTCTCTCATTTTCTTGGCTTGGACACTTACGGACTAAGGTTGGCTACCAGTTCCATTGATGCATTTTATTTATTATTAATTTCTTATTTTTGCTTTCTTGTTCTTTCAAAGGCTCAAGTTAATCTCCTCATCTACATCCATCATAGCTTCAGTGATGTGGTGCTATTATGGCATCAGCAACAATCTATTGGTTTTTCCTTGTCCCCAGGAGGCTGCATCACTCCCTGCTCTACTGACACAACCTGGGGTCCAGGGCAGGAATCCAGGCAGCAACACAAGCCCTCCTAGCACGGGCAGTGCAGGGCGAGCTGTTCTGTTCTGCCCTGCCCACAAGGAACTCCAGCCTGGCCTGGACCTGCTGCACAGAAACCTCTTGGCACGGCCAAAGTGGTTTGGTTGCCTCCTATCAGTTTGTTCACTGAGGCCAGGGAATAAGATGGTGCTAGCAAACCTTGAGACAACTTATGGAGCAGTGGGGGCCACTCGTGGGCTGTGAGCAATGGGAAACAGCTCTGAGCTCGGGGAAGAGCTCTCAGTGCTCCCCATGAAGTCAATAACTGGCAGCAGCTTCACTGCTGGGGCAGCACAGCCCATGCCAGCTCCTGCTCCTCCCACTGGCATCATCACATGCTGAAACACTGGGCAAGATACAATCATCTTGAAGGTTAAAACAGAGGTAAGGAAAATTTTCCAATAAGCACTTGGTTTCCTGCTGTCGCTACCAGTGGTGCACACCCCATAATTAGATGACCTGAAATTTTTTGGCACAGAAGAATAGCTTGTTCTGACTTTCTGAATAGTAATTTTAAGTCCCTCAGGACTGGCTTGGCTTTGTTGCTTTGCAGGCTGTGCCACTGCAACCCATTTGAAAACTAAACTACATTACACCTCAGCACACCAAGGAGAGCTGAACTGCATCTGTCCATGCAAAGTACATACATGAGGTCTCCTGTTTCTGTTAGCAATATATTATCAGCAAAATTTAATTCTCTCTTCTTTTCTTTTTTCCTTCCTTCTTTTCTCATAAGGGTCTGGCTGGTTTACAGATGGATGAACTTACTGGAAATGCAAGCACCTGAGCCCTTGGTTCAAATTCATATTGTAGCTGACAGCATTTTGCAGTTACTGTATGAAACTTCATGATAGGAATTGCTGGAGAAAGGGAGAAGAGTTTGGAAATTTTTAACATAAGAGTTAGGTAATTTTTCCAGATGCACACAGAACTTTTTCAGGCTTGTTTGCTTTTTTCCCCCCAGCCTTGATTTAATTTAAATTCTCTATTGCACACACAATTTTGTAAGCATAATTAATGTCTTCTCCAAGGCACTCAGCATTGTTTACCTGTGTTCCTAGGGGAACCAGTGAACATTTCATTGACCAAACGGAAATAAAATGATGCCGCAAACTTTCCTGAGAGGCAGCACCCAGACATTCATCCTGCAGCATTTGTAAAATGAGCCCTACAATTAAACCCGCAAAATGGCAAACAAAAGGGGCCAGCAGTCTTTGGTTGTCCCCTGGGAGCGAGACCAAGCAGACGCTGCTATATACATTAACCTCAGCAACCTGAGCATGAGAACTGCTGGGGAACAAAAATGCAGATTTATATAACTGGATGTAATGTCACCATGTTGGCAGAGCCCTCAGACCAGAGTTACATTTAGGTCCAAAAGTTTCCTCTGTCACAGCAGGGAGGCCCTTCCAGGACATGAGACGTTCCTGTCTGTAGGGCTCACCCCGGGCTGCCCTGGGATCAGTTTGGAGGTTGAAAGGGTAATCCTGCTGTCACCTCCTGGTGACAGGAGAGCATTTGGCTGGAGAGGAGCACACATGCTCCAGAGATGGAAGCATATGTGGTCCTGCAGTCCACCAGTACAAGCCATGTCTTACAGCCACTGCTTTCCCAGCCATCTCCACCTATTCCAGTCCTTCAGGTGAAGAGCTGAAGAGTTGCATTGGCAGATTCTTTTGAATTATTGTCACTGTGGAGATGGTACCATCCACATTCAATCCTTTCACACAGGGGTCTGACTTTGCAGAAGAACATGCAAAAATGTGTATTTCTATATTCAGGGATTTTTTAGAAAGTGTGGCTTTGCACTGAAATGAGAAATTAGGAATTACTGAACCCACAAAGTGCAAAAATGCTGAGATTCTGCCCTGCTGTTCCCTATTTTTAACACAAAGTGAAACTGAATGAAGTAGAGAGGGGAAAAAGGCACCTGAGGACAAGCAGGTCAAATTAATGTGAAATAAAATCTATCCTCAAGCTCTCTGCAATGAAGTAGCCAAGTATCCTCTGCTTCTCACAGGAGAAAAAATGCTGGACTTTCATGTGCAGAACAAAACCCAAGCACTGTTGCTGTCACACCATATCTGCAGTGCCTGACAAGAGCTGACTGGGGTTTACAGACCTGGCTGGCACTTACAGCAAGGTACTGAAGAAAAAACAAAAGAAGTGAAATAAAAAGGGAGGAAAAAAAAAAAAAGGGAGAAGAAGAAAGCTTAGCTGTTATTAAGATATTACCAACTTTCAGGATTTTATCTGTTAACAGCTTTCTGGAGATGTTAACAGAACGTGTGCTGTGTAAGAACTGCCAGGAAGGCACAGATGTGATCAGTCACAGAGCCTGTCAAACACATGTTAAATTCCAAGTGAACCTCCAATATTTCATTGTAGCTCCTTTTGGGTACATAACAGATGCAGAATGAAGCCTTTTCTCTATCCAACTTCTTCCATAAAACTTTCCCTTCTTCCACCAAATTCATGTGTTGACTTCTCTACTTCTTGTTGGATGTTGCACCAAGTTCATAGGCCACAACACACCCAACAAGTCACCAGCAGTAATTAACTTTGTTATTGAATGACTGACAGCCACTGCCACAGGGAGGCAAACAGAGATAGATGAGGGGAGAACAAGCAGGCAGAGGCTGATGGAATCCTCAACACAAATCGTCCTTGCATTGTGCTCAGCTTTCAAAATGTGAGGTCTGTATGTCCTGCTGGCCCCTTATAAGATGCTCTCGGTACCAAGAGTGCACAGCAGCAGGCACAGCAAGCAGGGGATTACTTAAGGCAGCTAATAGGAATCACCAACGATGGGGCTTAAATTTAAACCCTGTCCTTAATCATGGAATGAAAGTCTAGCTGCGGGCAACCAGCACTCTACTCAGAAAATAATTCAGTGCCTGATTCCTCTGCTGAAGATTACGTGCCTGAACATCTCATTTCAAGAGGGTTGCTTATCTTTTCAGCTGGGCTGAAGCAGGCTCACCAGGCATACGGGCATCTTTATCCCCTCCATCTTCCTCCAGCCTTGCCCTCCTGAGATTTCACCTATCTGATGTTGTAAGGTTGCTCTCTCAGATGATGTCCAAGCTGGATCATTTCAGCACAGTCTTTCGTGACAGCTATCAGAACTGCTTCTCTGCAAATTCCTCAGTGCCTCCTTCCTCAGTTGTTTATCACCACACCATGTCCCTCATGCCTGCAATGCTGGGCTCTTTGTGCCCCTTACACACATCTTTCTCCTCACTTCCTCACCCTTCCTCTCTCTCCATCAGTTTTTAGGTGTGTTCCCCTCAGTGCAGCACAGCTCCAACATGCCTAGTCCTCAGCTGTCAGGTGTTTACTCTCTTCTCCTTCAAACCCCTTTCTTAGCAGTCCCTGCTTCTCCAGGACCTCACACACACTTGTCCTGGGTAAAGTTTCATATAAACTCCACAAGCTGTGGGATCAATCAGTATACTGACATCTCAGACTTGTGCTCTCTTGAAGCCACTACTTACAACATACATAATAGCATTTGGAAAGATAAAAAGAGTCTGGTTGTAAAAATACTTCGTAAATAAAGAACTAGGCACTGGTAATTCATTAGGTTTCCTATATATGAATCAATAGTTAAGATACTTACAAGCTTATAAATCAATAATTATTTTAACTTGATGTTTAATAACTATGAAACAGTTTTGTCAAACTCTCTCTGTACTTGAAGACATGCAGTTACTTTTAATCATCTACAATAAAGCTCATTAAGTGATTATGAGAAGCTGACCAGTTAAAGCATTGGTGTCAACAAAAACAGATGACATCACCTGATGATATTTCTGACACAGTCTGCACTTCAGACAAGAGCAAGTTTTGTGTTTACATCAAAGCACGAATTTTGGACATCAGTAAACACAATAGATCTGACTGGGGGGGAATCACAATAGGAGAGAAGGCCAATGCTTTTGCTTACAGGTCTGCACTGAAGTTTCAGGACTCCATCTGGGTTTTTTTTTCTTCCTTCAAAGAGTGCAGAGAGCAGATTGTTTTGCCAACCAGAGCAGCTGCACTGAACTGTAAAGGGGGGATGCTTGAAAGCCTGTCACTGAGTCTCCTGGTCAGAAATGAACACACAGCAAGTGCTGGAGGACAGGCACGCAGGCACACAGTGTACACACCTTTGTGTCACTTGGATTATTCAGCTACTGCAACTCAGAGAGGGTAAAAATTGATAGCTCTAAGAGCTGCAGTGCAGGGTGCTCAGCAAACTGTGCTTCCAAAAGCACTTCTTGGCTTTTCAACAGCATGAGAAGACAAAGCCTCCCTGAAACTCCTTCCACGCTGTGTGTCCATCAGGGTGGGTGAGGACTCTCAGTGCATCCCATAACAGGTAGGATTCAGCAACAGCCCCATTAAACTGTCCAATAGCTTAGTATAACAAAGCTGGAAGCATTCTATCTGTGGTGCTGGCAGGCTGATAACCTTTGGGCTCAGAGCCATAGCTTATGGATCCAAGATAGGGTGACAGAGAGCCGACGGACATTTCACAGCATCTTCTCTGTGGGAGTGAAATAGCAGGTTAGAAACCAACTGGCAATTTCACAGAAGACAATTGATTTTCTCTTTAAGTGGCACACAGGGAAAGCACTTCTCTCTCGACCTGTGATCAAGGGAAGTGGAAGATGAGGGAAGCAAAAGAAAATCTGTTTATTTTCTATCAGGCTATTTCTCCATATGCAGCTCTAAACTTTCAGGTGAAATAAGGAAAATTTCAAGCTAGTCTAAGGAAGAACATGGAAACACCTGAAAAAAATCTCCCTTTGGAAAGAGGTGGTGCAAACTGAGAACAAACCAGGGGACAAAAATGCCTTTCTTGCTCACTGCACAGAAAGGCACCATGATTTTGAACTCTGCACCATGTGGTAAATCTCTCATTCCCCACTGAAAAATATTCCTGCATATTTTGCATGGTGCTGGGCAGATGCACATTAAGCAAGACTGAGGCACCAAAGCAGTAGTTTGTGCTGGAAGCTCATTGCTGCTAGGAGCAACAAAAGGTTTCATGCAGTACTTGGTGAGAATCCGTGGAACATCACTTTCAGAGAGGCCACATGCAGAAAAAGACTCTACTTCAGCAATCTGAATCTTTCCTCTTGATCTTCTAGAAATAAAAAAAAAAGAATCTTCTATAAAATTACTGTCTTGCCTATGAATGATGAGTCATACTGCTTTTCAACAGAGTATCAGGTGGTCAAGGGACCCTCTTCAAGGTTTTGAGTACCTGAAAAAACCCAACATTTTAAAGGGTTTTCTACTACTTAGAAAGAAAATGAGGACGCAGACAAAAACAGACAGATGAAAACTCAATTTATCTGACTGTAAGACCGTGTTACTCAGAGAAATGTGAAGCAAAGTATATAGCACAACTTTAAAGAGATGAAATTGGTTTAAGCCAATTTTTTGCTGTTTTGCCTCCTCTTGCAGTTCTGCCCCTTCCAAGACCCCAAATCTGGATTTGTGCATAATTTGACTTCAATATGTACAGTTTATGCCAGAAGATTTTACACACAGGAATTTGAGAAGCAGCAGTAAGCACCACAGCACAGAAGGCTCCATCTCCAGTGTATACTCATTAGATTACAGCAAATAATTCAAGTCATTTTCTGCATTCACACTGAAAATTGCACTCGTTTCCTCAGATGACTGTCTCTTCTGGGTTCTGTTCTAGTGCTCAAAGTTAGTGCTATGAAAGTGATTATTAATTTAACCCCAAGACAAAATTATTCACAAGCAGTGATTTTCAGTACATCATGGGCAGTAGCTAGGTGTCACTGCAATCAAAGAAAGCAAGAACATACCTCAGGTCTTTGGTATTCATAAGAAATGAGTCCATGGCACATCAAACATTCGTATAGGTGGGAGCCCATATGTAATATCCTATTGGAATGAGGGAAGTGGGACACAGAGAGAACAGAACATTATCATGGACACTGCTGCTGGAAATCTTTCCTGTGATGCCCAGTGCAGCAGGCACATTCACACCATGCACACATTGGTGTAAAACAAGGGGAAGAGGTGGAAGGAAGAATGCACCAACAGAAGGGCAGGGGGCTGAACCGGCATGATATCTTCCCCAGTTCATATCACACATCTTTCTGGCTACTGCATGAGGTAAGTCAGCAGGCTGCAATTATTTGGAGACTACCAGTCCTAATGTACCCCTTTCCTACCTGACACCACAACTTGGCTGTACATATTCCTCAGGAAAAACTGCCATCTGTCTATCTGTTTTGCTGCCACGCTTCAGACACAGCAGAGCTTCACCAACCAAAATGAATTCTTTTGCTGGTGTGATAACATTAAGGCTACATGCAATCAACTTAAATTCCTTCCCCAGAAACTGCACGCTGTCTCCAAACCCAGTAAATACCCAAGGCCCTTTCTACATGTTTTTACAGCTGTTGAGTGCCCTCAAGCATGTTATATAAGTAAATCATACTATGCTACATGCTAAGGTGTGCAAAGAAGCAGGGCAATTTGCTGCAGGTGAGAGATGCTTGTTAAATGCAATTAATAAGCACTACCTGTGCACTGAGGGTCACAAGAGCTAATTACTAGAAGACACTGTGTACAAGTAATGTTCACAGTTATGAAACCAAGACACTCCCACATGAAATTTCAAGGAGACAGTGAAATGATTTAATTCAGAATGATCCAAGCCAAGCAATAGCTACTGATATAGCACTCCTGAAATTAATGAACCCCACCACTGTCCTCACCGTGGTTATCAGACCCCTCTCTTAGCCAGGTTTTATGAAGCACTCCAGGATGGGGCCAGCAATTTCCTTTCAATAGTAAGTACCTTGGCATCACAGGGAAGCCCTGTGTGCTGGGGGTCACAGGCACAGAGCTGGCACCAGGCTGCCAGTGCAAAGCCTCTGGCTGGGGGTGTTGGGCTCACGGCTGCCAGGCAGTGCAGAGGCAGGTGGGTTACACTGGTCAGCCTCCCTCACACTTTACATCCTAATCAGTTTTCTTTCAATCACAGATTCATTAAGGTTGCATAAGACGTCTAAGATCATCAAAGTCCTCCAGGACTTTCAGAATTCAGCAAGGGAACAGTAATGAAAGCAGAATTTTACATGTAAACTCTAGTCATCCCTTCAGTTTACTGGAATAATATTTGTTAAATCCTAAAAGAACGAACCACATTTTTGCACACGAAGTGAAAATAGCAAACAGAAATGTTTATCGGTCTCCTATAATGACAGAGCAAGAGTATTTAAAAGTATGGTATTTGAAGAGAAATAAACTCTGCTTGTTTATCATCAATAACTGCAATTATGTTGTCAAGTGATAGACGAGTGTTTTGATTTCTTTTTCCTGCTGTCCTTCTACTTTCAACTTATATTGTAAGCTTGACACTGTTTATTCATGTACTGCTACAGAACCACTGAAAGGGGTTATTAATTGAAGCGAATTTATTTTTCAAAGCAGTCATGCCATGAAGCCACAGATACAGCTAAAGCTTAACCCTACATCCTCCTCCAAAGCAGCATGTTAGTGATGTCAAAAACACCCCACTAACCCAAACAAACAGAACAGCCTAAGGAGGGGGTAACAAGCTCTGGCCATGCAAACCCCAGCTCAGCACCTCACCCACAGCACAAGGACACAGAACTAACTGCTAGAGCAAGCCCAGAGAAAGCCCATGAAGATGGTAAGAGGGCTGAAGCACCTCTCCTGTGGAGAGAGGATGAGAGAGCTGGGGCTGTTCAGCCTGGAGAAGTCTCTGGGGAGACCTCATAGCACCTTCATGAGTTATGGCAGTGGAACCAGAGCTTGCCAAGAACTACTTCCTCAGGCAGCACAACAGACCGCAACATTGGTAGTAAGTCGTCCTACAGGATTCAGACTCCTGGTAACATGTTCAGCTGCTTCTGCTTCAATAATTTACATGTAATATGGAATAAGAACATATTCTTGTTGCTGTTGTTGCTTGCCTGACAGCTCTAAACTTTCATTACTTCAGACATAGCAAGAGAACACACATCTATTTACTTGCAACAGAGCCCTTGGTTTGCCTTTTCCGAAAAGTTAACACATCCTTTTGCATAAGAAACTGCTGGCTTGTCTGAGACACGAGGACCTGATATTTGCCTAATTTTGTCTGCTTTTATTTGACTCTTAAAAGCACATCTGCTTGATTAGCCACAACCTTCAGCCATGGTGAAGAATAAATACTCAGCACCTTGATAATGTCTAAAAATACTTCAAGCACCCTTAGCTTTTTCTATGAAGAACTTGTAGGTGGGCTTAAAGCATTTGGTGCCATTACACTTCTGAACAATTTTGCTCCTTGAAATAAATTCAGCCTGCCTTTCTCTTGCTTTAAGTCCCTTCATTAGTCAGAAAAGCAGTAAACAGAGATGGGGAGTATAAGGAAAATTAAATATAAAACACCATAAGCCTTTCAAGGCCTGATGGAAGAACAGGTCTAATGGATGTTTATGTTCCAATCTATGTTGTGCTTCTCTGAGCTCACATCAACAGATCTTACCCATCTCATTCTGCATCTGCTTTGCAGAAAGTACTTACCTTTGGGATATCAGTCTTGAGTTATGAAAGCTCTTGTCTTTGGTGTTCAAGCACTCTTGATGAACAAAGATGGAAAAGCTTTCACTTGCACATCTCAACAAAAAAATAGACCTGAATAAGAGGCATCTGGAAAAATCATATGGCTTACACCCATCATGCATTTCAAAAGCAAAACTGCAGAGACTATACTCTGATAGTATATCGGCTTCAATAGAAATTTTAAAACTGAACAAAGGGAAGGCAATATTAACGCCAGAATTCCCGGAATGACTGCAGTCATCCCCTGGACAATGAAGCTAAAAAAGTAACTTGATCAGATCAGTGGAATGTCACTATTTATGCCAACAATGGAGAAGTTCTTCTCTTATCAAAGAAACTGGAATCGAAGTAGGTTGTTGATTTTCTACTCACATTGAAATATTATTGGATACAGAGTTCACCTTAATTTACTTTTATAAACTTGTGGCTCCTTTTGAGCTCGCATTTTGATTCTTGGGGCTTTCCAAGACATATGCAGAAAGCAAACCCAAAATACAACAACTTCGATGAGAGGATCCGACATCCCAGAAATTTTGGCTGAGAAACCAAATAGAAAAGGGTATCTCTCTGTATGGTCATCTCAGTAATAGTCCAGGATCACCTACCAAGTAAAACAACAACAAAGCTCCTCATGAAAGCATATGTGTGTCAGAAACATCCCCTAAACCAGAGCAGAACAGCAGGCTGTGGATCTGGACACACCCTGATTTACATGTGATCCACAGCAAGTAAACTTGAAAAGCTGCAGCTTTTAAAATCTATCTTGCAATCAGGAGATTGAAACCCAATCTCCTCCTCAGGAAATGGCAACTATCTGGAAGAGGTGAGAGCTATCACTCATTACTACTATCACAGCCAAAACACAACACCCCACTCGGTATTTGCTACCTACAATGCAGATACACACCAGTTCACATTTCCATACTGGTCTCTGATGATTGCTCCCAATCATCTTGCATCCCATGATGATTGTTACTACAAGTCAGGAGCTGTACAGAGCCTCTTTAAGATGGCATGTGGTTTCTTTGAGCTATTAAAACAAAAAAATCAAAACATCTTCAGTGATTGGGAGATACCACAAGGATAAGGCCATCAGCTTTTAAATTGCATAGTATTAGTAAGGTCTTCAGAAATCTCATTTACTTTAGGTATTTGATATCTTGGGATGAAGCTGCAAAGATGAGTAGACAGCACTGGCACAGTATTAATGGTAACTTGTATGCAAGTTCTAGACCACTGCAGGGCATGTGAGTAAGTGCTCAGATGGCACTGACAGGCAGGCACTTACTTCTGTGAGGATTTAGTGTTCAAAAGACCAAACTTGTAAATAGTAAGTCATGCAAGATGAAAAATAAAAGGTGCGTAAAGATCCCAGCTACTACTGAAAGGTCGGGAAGAAGAAAAATGAGCTCTATCATAACGACAAATCCCTCACATTTGACCTGCTTTCTTAGTAATAGCTTTCCTGTAACAGCATAAGAATCCAATGCAGAGACAAGGGTAGATGTGGAGCTATTTCTCCAGAGAGCAATCAAGGGACCCTCTGTGAAGTTCAGGACAAGCTGTTAGCGAAGATGACAAGCAGGTGGCCACTGTAGTCTTAGTGTTGCTTTGTTACCAAAGGTTTCCCATCCAAACACCCCCTCATCCTACACATGGCCAGTGTCATCCTCCCTCTAGAAAATCTGTTGGGTATCTGCTACATTAAATTCAACACAATGTCAAAGCAAAAGGAGAAAAAGAGCTCAGGTGAAAAAAAGGAAGCAAAACAAGCTTGTGCTGCTGCAGAGCAATGCATTTTCTTGTTTTATTTTGGATTATTCTTCGTGGATCTCACCTCCCATCTCCCCAGATGCCAAGGCATATTTGGAACCTTTTTTGATATATCAGAGCTGCCCAGAATACTTTACATAAGAAAGAAACAGACTTTGTTAGCATTCAGAAAATGAACTGGAACCATCTTCAAAACAACAGTTTTTCAGAAATGTGTAAATTTTCACAGCCCGTGGCAAAGGACAAAAGATGACTGAAGACAGATTGTTTGGTGTGCTTTATAACCTGTCCCTCAGACTCACCAGTTGCTTTAAGTACAGGTTTGAAACTGCCAGAGGGCAATCTGATGACCTGGCCAAAATGGCAATATCTGCAGTGTCGAGGTCAGTTGGCCAGACTGCAGTTCATACCTTCACTGTTACACAGCATTGCAAAGTTCGGGAAAGGAACAAGACCGCGCGTTTTCGAAGACGTGAAAACGTTATGTGTACGTGACAGATGGATCCGTGAACTGGAAGATTTCCTCATCAAAAAGGTCTTCTGGTAGTTCTTCATCTCCATCAGCAAAAAACGTAGGGAATGGAGGGTTTTTATTGCTTTCCTTGCAAGTAGGCAATTTGCTGTCTCTGACCTACAAAGCACGAAGGGGGAGGGTAGGGTTAATAAGTCTTACAGAAGACTTTCAGACAGTGATACACTAGAAATTCAAGAACTCAGCTTGCATGCATAAGAAAAAAACCCAAGAGCATTCACATCGCACTTGTTTAAAGAACTCCAGGTATATAAAAATCATCAGCTACTTTAACATCAACCCCAGATACTGAATTTAACATTTTGTACCCAGCCTTAAGAAGTTTTTAAAAAACAAACTAAATAAAAACAAAGCAAAGAGAATTTGTCATTACAGTAAGAGAATCAAAACATACTCTCATGAATTCAGTGCTCAATATTTTAAAATGTTATTAAAATAAAAATATGGCTTGTTTAAACTGAACTTATACCCCACAGTACTTTCCTACATCAAATACCAAGTTATATTATGCAGTGTAATCACCTCTTCAACAACCAAGACACGCATTTGTATGTATGATGGGAACTAATTATGGCAACTAATTTTGCAAAGATAAGTGCATGTGCTGTATTCAATCCCTCTGGCTACTGCAGAGCTATAAAGTCCTGCAGAATGAAGCATCTAAAATTCTTCACCCAGGAATCAGTACCCAAGTTTGTTGAACACAAGCCTTTAAGACAGTTCATTTCCAAGAACTGCGGTGCCACAGAGAAATTACTTTACTTTACTGACCTCTCTACACATGGAAAGATTTAAAATCTCTCCCCTGAAACTCCAATCTCTGAAGAATATTAGTAGCTAGAATTATCAGCAAGCAGCAGTTTGTCTGCAGTACCAGATAGAAAGCTGGTATCTCTGAAGAAGAAAAGAGATACAAATTCTTCAGCGATGAAATTTTACTTAAAATTAAATTCTTCATTTCTATATGGTTACAAATGATCTTCCTCCCAAGCTGTAATAACCCTTTCAGTCGCTGTACTCAAGTGGATTAAAAAAGTACAGATAGATTAGACAAAATTTTAGTACAGAGAAGATAAGCTCTTCCTCTTAGATTTTTGGTAGGCTTTCAAAGAACGGGAAGCTTGTTCTTACTTTGTTGGACAAAAACCTCACATAGGACAGTTGTTATTTATGCCAAAAATTAAATAAAACAATTTTATGCCCATTGGAAGCTCTGTTCTGACAACTCTCTATTTACCAGATTCATATCTGCTATTACTCGAACCTTTCTCAAAATCCATGAGGATTCCTACACATGAAAGGTACAATAAATTTGATATTCCATACTGTTTTCTAAGTGCAGGATTGATTAACAAAAGAAACCTTTTTGCTTAGAATGAGGGGATGAAGGGCTAAACACAGGTTGTACTGGTTAGGATGGTTAAGTAGCTTTCCAAATAGATCATTCCTCTTCTACCAGACGCCTCCCTATAAAGGTATTCTCTATTCATGTATAAACTGCCCTACACAACTACTTAAGTACCTGTAGTTCCCAGTTTACATTACACAGCTAGATAGAATAAACTAGGCTGAGGTCCAAGTCCAAGGACCTTTGCTGCAACAGTTCCAGCAGCAGTGAGTTCAGAAGAAACACGGTCAGACAGTTGCAGCAATGCCATCTGAAGAGTGGCATATTCAGAGATGTCATCCTTCCCTTTCAATACACTGGGACTGTTTCTTTTACTATATGAAAACATGTTTTAACACCTTCACTGGTTATCTCTTTTTCCCCTTGCCCCTTTCTCTTTTACTCTCTAATCCTATTACACATCATAAGCCTTCTCTGCCAACAGCAACCCCCCTCCATGGTCTCTACATGATTTAATATTAGAAAGATTAGAAAAAATTATTTTATTTATGATAATTGTAAAGTTTCATATATATAGTATTAAAATACTTTTCATGTCTACTTTTTGTTGTTTTTTATTATTTTAATAATGAATTAATGTGTTGTTACATACAGGCTGTGTCATTACAGGTAGTTTTGGATACCTGGAAAATGAAAGTAATTAAAATGCTTGTTCTCCTTTTTTTTCCCACCCTTTCTTCTTAAAACAATTTTTATGCCTAGATTTAGAAGCAAGACATCTGCTCTTAACTGAATGCAAATCGAAATGTCTAATCTTAGTCCTGCATCGGTTTACCTAAATAAATGTAAGATTTCTATTTAGACTTAATATTGCACTAATTACATATTCATGTAAAGGGGCATTTTAGAGACAGTGCCTCTTGTGTGGTAAGAATTCTTAAAATAGTTTTAATATTCTCATGAAACATTTTCAACAACCCATTGTTGCTTTCACAGGAGTACAATACTGTTTCATTTTGCCCCTTCTCAACTCCTCAGAAGCTTGACAGATCCCAGAAGCACAGGTCACATCTGATGTTTAAAATGATTTTATTCTGATGTGCTCTTTCTTTTGACTGGAATAATTTACACAGTATTTCTTTTGACTGGTGAAAACTACTGCTCTTTTTCCATCTTCTTCTGCATTCATTGTCTTCAAATGCGATTTAAAGCAAAAAAGCACCATCTTAGAGCATCACTACCGAACTGAATGAACATCCCTCTTTCTCCCTTTAACTTTCAAAAATTAGATATTATTATATTATCAGATATTGCCATTATTACTTCTATTAAAAGGAAGAACTCAATTTCATTTTACATCTGAAAGTACCAATTAGCAACTTAAAACACAGTATGAATTTTCTGTCTTCTCAAGAGAATTACTGAATGGCTCCCTTTACATTTACGAAGGGTGCAGCACACCAAAGGTTTCCTGCATCTAATTCCTCAGATTGCTGCAGGGTTCAATGGTGTGCAGCAGCAACAACTACACTTGTATAAGCCTGTACACAGCCAAGAAGTACAGGTGACCCAGCACAGCTCTGCCTGTTCTCCTAATAACCTTATGAGAACATCCCCAATAAAGGAGTAGGTTTTCATGCTGTCTGTTACTGAAAGCCAGAGAATTTAGCTCTCACCCACTGGAGACTGGTAGTCCAACTGGTTATTACAATCTGTAAAAGCATTCACTGAATAATTCAATATATCATAAATACTTGGCTTACTCAACTCCTGTATTAAGAGCACTATATATTATAGTACACTATACTATAGACAGATGATAAATATATAATAGTTTATATACTTACAGTGTATTCTCTGTCAAGTTTTTTTATTAATAATACTAGAGAAAGCTGAAATTGGAGCTGGCTGGGATTTTGTCACTAAATCTTTGGAACAGTCATAAAAGGATTTTGCAGACAATTAATAAACTGCACAGCTGCATGTCCCATATATTGATGACATACTGGCTAGTATAAACAAACACAAATACAGAAATCTCTCACCACAAAAGACTCCATATGGTCTTAAACAAGCAACAAAAATTGATGCTTAAGTCACAACTCACATTTGTAGTTTAATGGGGCTTCAGGCTGTGTTAGTAACCATAGCGAAGAATGAAAGTTGTTTGTTAAACAGAAAAATGTGTTTAAATACAAAAAAAAGTTTGGAAATAATCTCCTCAGGTGTCATACATTACTTTTCTCAGCTTCTCTATTATTTTTGAACCTAGACAGAAAATATAATGCAAGAACTATATCCATTTCTGATCAGCCTTATTTTGTCTTAAAACACAACTCTATCATGGGACCCAAGGTACAGGACAGGGAACATGAAAGAACTGAAGGCATCACACTGTTCTGCATGTCCTCAAGTTGAGCAGAGTAAACCTAACTCAGGCATGAGCAGCAAGAAACACAACACAGCAATACTGGAAAGTATGGTACAAAATAAGTAGGATGCAAATCACTACAGACTTTTCTTAAAAAAAGAAAGGGAAAAAAAAAAGCGCCAAACAAACAAACAAAAGCAGTCTCAAGACTTCAGTTATTGGCTCAAACAGAACATTATACTAAAGCAACTGCATACTTCAGTTTAACTCAGGTCTAGCATACAGGAGGGCTAGTTTAGTATCTAACTTGTAACCCACAGGAGTTGCTTAGCAAGAGTTGCCAGAACTTCTGCTTTCACTACAAGTGATATTCTCAAAGTGGTCAATGTTGAACATCCTAAGAAAACCACGTGCCTTAAAGTTAGACCGTTATAAAACACATCAAAGATAAACTATAACATCTTGAATTATAATATACCATACTGCAGTACCCTCTCCATTACAAAGCAAAGAAACTACTTAAAAAGGGAATTAAATCTTGTGCTTCTCTCTTGAATGACAGAAGAGAGAATTTTTGGTACTACAATTGGGACATAAACTCAGAGCCTTAAACTTTTGAAAGAAAAACCTGTTACAGATGGGAAGTACAGGCCCTGTGATCTAAGGAAGAGCTGTTACCTGAGGTGGGCTATCCTCTGCACAACACACTAACTTTAACATGCTCACTCTGCAATGTTACTCTTGCAACAGAAAAATTCACGCATTCTAGCACACTGCTAAAATGTCTTAAGTTTATTAGACCTTGTAATTGAGAAAGAAATCCATGCTAAAGTAAGCTTTTTTCATTAGTTTTCCAGTTGGCTAGAAACATTACTTATGTCAGTTATTTACCTGCATGCTTCAGTGTGCAATATCAAATGAAAACTGACTTCTAATTAAACCAGAAATCCATCAATCCTAGTATTCTGCAATTTTATTCTGCTGAAAATGAAACTTGAAAAATTTAAGTGCTTCATCTCTGTCTGAACACAGTGCTGATACACTAAGTTTCCAAAAATACAACATACAAAACAAATACATGCTTTAAAGGTGAACTGTGGTTTTAATGGTTACCAAGCAACCCAGAGTGGGTACTGAGCACAAATGCCTTGCTCTTAGAGGCACACAAAGAGAAATGTTATGCAGTACTTCACTTCTTACGAAAGACAGACGAATTCTATTTCCCTAGACATTAGTCCTATTTAATTACAGCCAGGTATTTAGTGGCATGAACCATAATTATGAATGCTAATATCCTGTAACTCCTCTCCCCAACTACAGTTCCAAACAAATACACAGCAATAGTCTAAGAGCAAACAAGAACACAACCTGGAAGAAAGGTATAAGATGAGCTAAAAACACCACAGATGAGGGCAGCAAGACTAAATGGAGAAAGAAAACCAGAAATTAAATAACACATGTTCTGCTTGATTTTATAACTAAAGCTTTTTCTACTCTTCAGAGATTTATTTGAAAATATAAGGGAAAAAATTAACTGATACATGTAATTCATATGGCATATGCAAGAGAAAAGCCTCACAGGATGTATTCACCAGCTCAAGGAACTGGAACCAACTGTTTCTGACTACCTACTGCCTCCAGTCTCCAAATATGTGAGGGGAGGCAAGTTTTAGAAAACTATTTCTTAATAGCAGTAATACCCACTGCTGTGCCTTTTTCTCAAACAGTGTTACTTATTATTAAACATCATAAAAG
Source organism: Scytalopus superciliaris (assembly GCA_013400415.1). Classification (NCBI taxonomy): domain Eukaryota; kingdom Metazoa; phylum Chordata; class Aves; order Passeriformes; family Rhinocryptidae; genus Scytalopus; species Scytalopus superciliaris. The sequence continues at coordinate 110,218 of VXBX01002838.1, forward strand.
TCTGAGCCTGGAGCATTTTGGTCAAGATCTTTCAAATATTCCATTATGTTAATCAGGGAGATCTAAGGCTTACTCTTCCCATGGATCCTCAACCCTCATTAATGGAATTAACTGCAACTCTGAAATGCATTTACCAAAATGTACACTTGAAGATACCGGGACTTCTAAATTGTAGATTAACAATTACTTGAAAGGTTTTAAATACAGGTAACTTACAGATATTATTAATACAGATTCTGACTGTGTAGACATCATGTATAAGGGCTAGTAAAGCACTCAGATCAGCACCTTGTGCCATTTAGTTAATACTGACAGACTAAGTTTACTCAACCCCAAATGAGCCCTTTTAACTTTTGGTCTTAGGACACAATAAAATGTGACAAGACAATAAACTAGTTGAAAACATCTGAACTTGAAGAACTCTTGTTGCTTTTCAAGAACGGAATCATTTAAATGCCTATAATACTTCTGAGGATTTAGAAGTGTGTATCGGATATACAAGTATATGTATACAAAAATCTTTATAATTATTCATGGCAAAGACATTTGATACCTTGCACTCTATTCAGTCAGAAAGGAAACAACAACTTCCAAGTAATTGTGCTTGCAGATGTGTAGAAGATAACTAATTAAAAAGAAAAGTCTATTTTGAAAACAACCCTTAAAAGTACTTTTCTGTCTTTGATGTGGATTTACATTGTAAGAACACTTATTAGCTTCTTCATTGTTCCAGTTTTTCACAATCTTCAAACAACCTCCATAAAATTTGAAATTAATTCTGCAGACTGCAACAGAAAACAACACTGACACATTTATACTGATTGCAAACAGAACTCAAGATCTTTAGTGTGAATTCCAGCTGTCTCTCCCTGTACCTCAACTGTTCCTTGGGAAGGTAAGCGTTAGTGTGTATGGGAATGCCTTGAATAACCTCTAAAGAAGTGCTTGCTGTGTATTTCTGTTCATGAATACAGCCCTTAAATAGTATTCCAGAAATTTCACCACCATGCTACTGGCTTGAGTTAGCATTCCAAGGGGATGGATGTAGCCTGGAGACACTCACCAAAGGGTTTCAGCAACTGGGCTGGTTTATCATAAGCTACGTGGGTGCACAACCCCAGTGCAAAGCTAAGAATGAGCTGTTTACAGTGAGTGTGACCCACTGCCCCTACTCATCACCCTCTTTCACAGAGCTCATTCTACTGCCCTTTAATTCAACACTACAAGAAGGCACTCTGAAGAAATGCAGATGGCATTCAATCAGTGTTTTTCCTTTTGCAAGAAGAGAGTTGTAGGGAGCTCAGGAGTCACTAATATCAGTAAGCTGAAACTAGCAAACATACCTTCACCAGGCAATTTGTGTGACCTGGAACAGACCCATTTACATAAATAATGTCATGTTTTGTGTTGATCCTCCACACCTAGGAGACAGGAAAAAAAATAAATCAGACATTGAGCTGTGTTTAGACACTATTCCCACTTTTACGAACAGTACTCCAGGAAAGCACAGACAGATTATCTGGAGGTGGGACAAAATTCACTCGCACTCTGAGTGCAAAACTGTCTAATGCAGGAGTCTGAAACAGTTTTAAAGGGCTGGTGATCAGGCTATATGTGATAATGCTGTTTGTTCAGCACAACATCAACTGAAGCTCCTAAGCCTCTTTTGTCTCCAACAGCAACAGCTGTTGAAAAACATCACAGGTGACAAAATAAATATCCTCATGAAAATTTACTATAACCATTTGTTAATTTCTTAATTCAACTAGGTGCTCAACTGAACACACACATTTTCAGCTACAAAAAGTTAAGTTTCAGTTAACAGAGAACAGCAGCAGCACCCTTTTTTGCAAACTAGAGGTCAATTTGTTTTTTGTGCAAACTGCAGAGGTTGCCTTCAGAGAAAGAGAAAAGTAGCTTTAACAGCCCAGGAGCTGCTGCAGCCATGCACAAATGAGAATCTGGAGAGAAGCTATAATCCCCTTTTTGCACATGAAAGTGAAGGGCCATGATCATGTCAGGACTTCAAACAACACTAACACGAGAATACATGGCTGAGTCATGGCTTGGCACTGCAACCACCTCATACACATTCTAGTATACTCAGGACTCACCTTTAATCCAAAAGATGTCCTATAAATGTTACCCATTTTGCCAGGCATTTTCTTTCCACGATAAACTTTGGAAGCTTTCTAGATAAAAACAAGGCCAAAAAACCCAAATAATGTTAACTGCAAGAAGTACACTTAAAAACTCAAGAGGATCACCACAGAAAATATGCTGATATTTGAAAATATAATATTGAAAAAATCTAATCCTGATTAGCATTTTAAATACCTCCTGCTGGAGGTTAGGAATTAGTCTACATGTTACCTGAAATACTTGACCTCGATCACAAAATTGTTACAACAAAGAGATTCTAGCTTTGCTTAATACTTAATATGTATAGATTCAGAATAAAATCTGTACTCATCTCATACTTCCACTTTGTGAAAAAATCAAGAAAAGTTTTCTTTCCTAAGACTCTTGTCAACCCAAGTCTCTCACCTACATCACAGACTGCAGCAACTGGAAACTTGCCTGAACTACTTGTGGATGCTACCACAGAGCTCCAGAACATCCTGCACTGAAAGGCTGCCAAAATGAAGATAGACTCTAGCTTCCCTCCTACCTCTACTCCATGACTTTTATACTGATGTAAATCAGATCTGTTTTAACACATGTACTTTCGAGAACTGAATTTTAATTTAATTCCATTCACTGCTATAGCTGAGTTTCTGCATCCCATTTGTGACTGGCTGGGTACAAACTGGACAGCAAAGGTGGAAAAAAAAGCAGGAATAAGTGCAATAATTTTCAATTCTACATTGTTATCAAAGGATTTGTATCCTGCACCTCTCTGTTATTCATTAATAATGTTTGGGGTTTTTTTCTTGTGAAAAATCATGATTTCAGGAAATCAGCTGCAATGCAGTTCTAGGGAGAGGATTCTGTATTGAACAGTCTCAAATTACAAAAATGTCTAAGATGGTGAATCTTAGCTGGGAAAACACCATCAAGGCATTGTTTTGCTTTTGCCCTATTGCATCCTTTCACCTTGTTTCCTTTCCATCATACCCATTTCCAATTCCATTTTTTATTCTATAGACTTTGTGAAATTACATCCAGAATTTCTGCTTAGGAAATTCTAATTTAAAGAAAAGACGGATTATTTTGTAATGATGAATACCATCTGCTAAAACAGTGCTCTGTGTTCAAATATTTACATTCTTCAGTGAAAACAAGTGCCAGGTGTTAAATTTTTTCCCAGCTGAAACTGAAGGCTATAAACCAGTAATGCATGATTTTACACTCTCAATTACTGTAACTTCATTGTCTGTTTCCTTTTTGCTTTTACTATTCTCTGACCATTTTTAATCCTTTTCTAATTTTTATTTCAATTTCTCTAAGAAAATTACAGACAGTTCAGGTTCACTACTGTGACTCAGTTGATTTTAATTAGTTTGCAAAAATTCCTCTTTTGGTCTAAATATTGTACATCCTTAATAGGACAAAGTTTAAAATTAAATCTGCTCAAAGAGCTTTTATATTAATTTTAGTCAGAGTTTGAAATGTAAAAATATGATCTTAAAAATGCTTAGAAGCTTACAACATTTTGAGAATTACTCCCTACAAGATTATGGGAATCAGTTCATTAAGCAGTTACACAAGTCAGGCAAGGTGATAAAAGCAACTAGGGTTCCAAAGAATGGTACAATACTTGTAGTGTAAAATAACAGCAAACCCTTTCCTATCTACAAATGGTCTGATAAAGGCTTCTTAGAACTCTCTTGGAAGTATTAACACTATTCCTCTCAGCTATACTACAAAACATGACAGTTTGCTCAGTTGAACTATGAGTGCTCACCACCAATATAGAATATTCACTGATGGAGGCATAAGAGAACAGCACTGCTCATTATACAGGTTCCTGAACTTCCTTCGAAACACCTGGGATCCTCTGCTACCACAGAGCCAATGTAGCAGCTAGCTATTGTGGAATTGTTCATTTTTAGTAAGCAGGTCTAAAAATACTGAAAAACTTTTAAACAAGAGATAAGAATCCTCACATTAGTAGATATTGCTCCAGGGCGTCTGTGAGTTTTTGTCTGGCCGTGGCTTGCAGGCTGACCTTTAAACCCCCACCTTTTCACGACACCTTGAAATCCTTTACCAATTCTGAAAACAAAAAAAAATGAAGAAAAAAACCTGGGTTAGTCACACTCCAGGCTTCTAGCCAAAATCAATAGTTTCAGTCAGGTTCATGATCCTTTCACCTTTAGGAAAGCTCAGCAGAGAGAGGACTACATTTAAACATACCATAAACATATTCTAGCACAATGCTTAAAGGTTGCTTTACAGAATAAGAAACACTAGAAGAGTGTCAAATAGGCAAAAAGACTAACATAAAATGCTTCTTGCTGTGATCACCCTCAATAAATGTTACTGTAGTGAAGTCTTCCTCAAGTGAACACCAGAAGAAACACCCACCGAAACAAACAAACAAAAAAACCCAAATAAAAACTGAATAAAAAAGCAACTGTACAGTAGCATACACCAAAACTCAATGACAGGCCCTAACCATGAGAGAGGAAAGAGATGGCTGTTAGACTGGCATAAAAATAAATGAAGAAACATTTTCCACACTACAATAAACTCCTGTCTTGAAAACAGTTTTATGTATAGTGAAAACACTTAATTCCCCTGATCTACACTCATCTAACAAATAAGGTCTAAACCAGAGTAACAAATAAAACATATTTTCAGAGTCCATGCCCTTAATCTCTGAGGTACACGACAGTATTACTGGCTTTGGAGTTCTCTATTTACGGCAGGAACAGACTCAAGAGGAAAACCCACCTTATCGCCACACAGAGGAAAAGCCGATTAAAGTGTGTGTTTAAACTGGCATTGTCTGTTTCCAAAAGGAGAAATCTGACCACAGGGTTTATGGCTGCACTGATTATTTAATTCATTTAACAACGTGATCCTTTTCCTCCAATTTACAGAAACCCTTTCTCTGCTAATGCACTTTGCAATGTCACGGTCCTGTTAGTTCACACATTAGAACCTTCTGGCCAAACACGGCAAAATAAAACCAGGTATAAGCAGTGTGGAGCACATAATATATATATATGTGTGTGTATATATATAGGGACTGCACTTTGCTGACTCCCCTGCTCAGCACCACCACAAGAAACCAGAGAAAATATACAAATGTGGAAAACACCAATATTCATGAAAATTAGATTCTTTCCTCTTACCACTTGAGTAATTCTCTAACTGCTGTCCTAGACTCCTTGAGCACATCAAACTACAGTCAAAATCAGCCACTGAAAGACTCTCTAAAACCACAGAACAATAAGGAAACAAGAGCTGCTTAGAACCTAGGGATCACTCCTACTTAAAGCTGGCAACAAGTAATTGAATAAAAAGTTCCTAGTTAGAAGCTCCTCAGTTTTTTTTGCTCCTCACCCACAAGTGCTAAAACACAGTTTAAGTAGTGGTACGTTCCTTTGGCCATGCAAGTGGTTGTCACCAAGCAAGGCAGTCCTTCCAGGCCAGCACACAGTGGTGAGACCTGAGGATATGAGAGGGAGCTAAAGGAAGGCTCCTCCACGAGGGAGGAGCTGGGTTACCTGCATTCAGGAACACAACACAGAAATCCAAAGGATGCAAAGCTTTGTAACACCAGTTTCTCGTATGACTGGTTCATTTTAAAAGCTTGCAGTAATAAACAGCAATAGTTGCTACAGGAAAACTCGTATCTGTTCTGCCAAAATGCTCTTACTGGCCTTGTTTTCCAAGTAGACTACTTCTGGCAGCTCTAGCTGGAAGGTGGACTCAGAAAAGCCTCCAAACCCAACTGCAAGCAGGCTGCATAACACCAGCTGTGCAGTTACCAGAGTGAGCAGATCGAGGGCACGATTAATTGTTTAGCTGCAAAAATGTCCTTGCAATTCAGAGACAACCATACAACCATGGAAAGCCACCATTTCAAAAGTAAACAGCGCTGTCAACTTGAATCAAGAAGCATGATGTCATGCAGCCCCTTCAGTATTTCATTCAGATTGCTAATTTTAAAACATGAACAACTGGAAATACTGTAAATTGTACTTTAAAATAATATTTCGATGTATTTTGAAAAAACTGTTGAGTGCATCAAATGTCATAAGATACCTTCAGAAAGAAATGATCATTACAAGATAGAGCTGCTAGTGTTTAATCATTCATGCAATAAACTATGTTCACCTGCTTCTTGGTCCTTCCAAATACACACATACTTTCTGTGAACAGTCTCAGACTTGAAAGTACCGAAGCCTTAGGAAATTTATAGAAAGTGTGACCAGCCTAAAAAGAGCACTCCGGTAAACCTGAAAATTATGTTGGATCTGTTGATCTGGAATATGAAAACAAACCTCCAACATCCAAAATACTCTGCCTAAAATCAAGGAAAGGTATCACAATGCTGAAAATTAGGAGTATTTCATAATGTACAATGCTTTACTATCTACCAAGGCTCTTTCATCATATTAGCTCAGTAATGCTTCAGATTAATTTTTTATTTATGAAAAACTGACTGAAAATCACTGAATTACATACAAATACACTTTACCTTATGTCTTTCTGAACATAAATGTTCTATTCAATATGAGACAGCCACCATCATGATTGAAATAAAAACCAAGAAAAATTAAAGAAAATCAGAGAAGGATTTCTACAGCTTACAGTTTTCTTAAACATTTTTATTCTGCCAAAAATCCACAAATATATGTAACAATATATTCTTGTTGATTTCTGTATAGATACCAGGGGTCAGTTATTAGTATCACTTATTAATTTAAGATTAATTGCCCCCTTAAAATTTCTTAAAAATTACTAGGTGTGAATAAGTTATGCAAGTACCACCAGTAAAAGGCAAGAAAAATAATTACTGAAACTCAGCCTAAACCATTATTTTGCAGAAGTGAATGAAATAGAAAAATCCCCAAAAGAATACTGGATCTTTTATTTCTTAAGAAGCTTTGGGAGGTCATTTCCAACACATATTTGACAACATGAAATTAGTGAGCCAGCCAAATCAAAATATGAAAACATCATGTATGCACTACACACTATTTTATATACATGGTTTATATACTATTTTTAGTATACTATATTACACTAGTCTAAGTAATTCTGCATCAGCCAATACACCTATAAAGGATACCAACCAAACATGCAGCTTTCCTGGAGTTAATTCCTTATGGTGATCTGCATCATTTAAGAATGCATTAAAAGAATCCCTGACTTTCTTCCTAAAAAAGTTCTGCCTACTGACATCACTCTACATATTGGTCATTAAAACCTACAATATGTTTTACAAGAAAGAGAATACACCTCTAATTTAGAACAAACTCAAATACAGGAGGTATAAAACTCTCTTCATAGGCATACCACTGACAACTGCCAATATTTGCAAAAAACACTAAGGTCTGTTGACGGGGGATCTTAATCCATACCATATATTAATTCAACAGAATAAATAACTAGAATCCACTCAGAAACAATCAAGCCGTCTACAGTAACTGAAATATGATAACCAAGAACCTACACTGAAGAAGAATGGCAAACTACTCACAGTTGTGATATTTTACTAAGACATCTTTTACCTGTTGCCTTGGCTTGAATCAAGGGCTATACATTCTTTTGCCAACAAGAGCAACATTAAACATCATATCTGAACAAAAAACCCCCACATGCACAAGGCCTATCTTTCTTAGATTTGAAATGTACAATGCCACTGTTCTTCAATATATGGAATTTAGTCACTTTACTTGGTTTCACTGAATGAAACATTTACCTGAGTCCCAGAAAGGAATCACAGGCAGCAACGATGGTATGAAAAACTAAGAAATACAAATGCTACATGAAAGGAAGGGAATCCTTTTGTAGAACTAGAATTTAATTGCACATGGTTATTCTAGTCTCACCTTCGGGAAAGCAGGTGTTTAGGTCAACTGGCTTATTTTGTGCAAACCCCCATTTTCCAGGTTTTATACAAGTAAAATGCCAGTACCTAATGAGATAACTTTAATTTAGGAAGCTACTGGAATAAAGCACTCTAATTAAACAATGATTTAGCTTCCTGCTAACTCTTCAAACACAGGTAAAAGACCATTATTTAGATACTGTAAAGGAAAGATTCCACCTATTTAGTCCAATAATTTTGGACAAACATAGAGCACATTTTCAGGTTCAGATTATAGTTAACCTAGCAAAGCTTAAACAAGCCAAAACCACTCCAGAATCACCACTTAATTGTGACACATTTCAAACAAAACTACCTTTTTCTTCCCTTGGAGTGACAAAATTTCTTGTGTTCCAAAGTTTTCCTGAAACACTCACTAAACACATCACAAAGTGGCAGAAAAGGAGGTAGGATACAATTCCATCTCCATACAGCACTGGAATACCACTGCAGGCATGGTCCTACCTCTCCCTATCTCCATGTTCTGCTCACCCGTGTACTAGTGCAGTGGCTCACTGAGCTGACCAGCAAGCTGGGGCACACAACTGATCCATCTGCAAACTAACCCAGAGATTACAGGTATCTCACACTGATCTTCTCCATGCAATTCAGAATGCCAGAACCAGGGACAGAAGACTGGTGGAGACTCTGGGAGAGAGCACCACCTCCCCTTTGGGCAGCAGCCTGTGCCCTATGCCAGCTTAAGGAGGTCATCCTAGAAGTATCATAGACTGGCCTGAGTTGGAAGGGAACTTAAACATAATCTATCTCCAACCCCTCTGGCAAGGAAGGGGCACCTTCCATGAGACCACCTTGCTCAGAGCTCCATCCAACCTGGTCTTGAGCTTTTCCAGGGATGGGTCATCAATCACTTCTGTGCAAAATCTGTTTCAGTGTCTCACCACCCTCACAGTAAAGAATTTCTTCCTAATAGTTAATCTAAATCTACGCTCAATCTGAAGCTATTTTCCCTTGTCCTGTCACTCCACAACCTTGTCAACAGTTTATTTCCATCTTTCTTGTTCTCTCCCTTCAGGTACTGTAAGGTTGCAATCAGGTCACCCTGAAGCCTTCTCTTCTCCAGGCTAAACAATCCCAACTCTCTCAGCTTTTCCTCATAGGAGAGATGTTCCATCCCTCTCATCCTGTTGATGGCCCTTCTCTGCACTTCTTCAACAGGCTGATGTCCTTCCTGTTNCTTCCTAATAGTTAATCTAAATCTACGCTCAATCTGAAGCTATTTTCCCTTGTCCTGTCACTCCACAACCTTGTCAACAGTTTATTTCCATCTTTCTTGTTCTCTCCCTTCAGGTACTGTAAGGTTGCAATCAGGTCACCCTGAAGCCTTCTCTTCTCCAGGCTAAACAATCCCAACTCTCTCAGCTTTTCCTCATAGGAGAGATGTTCCATCCCTCTCATCCTGTTGATGGCCCTTCTCTGCACTTCTTCAACAGGCTGATGTCCTTCCTGTTCCGGGGTCCCCAGAGCTGGATGCAGCACTTCAGGTGGGGTCACAGAAGTGCAGCCTATGAGAGAAGTGTTTCTGAACAATGCTATACATTTTAGCTCAAAGCATATCAGGGCTAAACTTAAGGACTGAGCTCTTAAATTGCTGAAAATAAGTACTCAAGAAAATATTTCAGCACTACAGAAGATGGACAGCACTAACAGTGCTCTAAAAGCTACTCATACTGTGCCAAATTGTGAGACTCCAAATAAAAAAAACCTGCATACATCTTTAACTGAATCTTCTCGTTTCTGTGAAAGTGTTCTTCTTTACAGAGGTATAAATGGATCAAAACATTTCAAAAGACTTTGACAAAAATATTTGTAGTGAAGATTAAAAGAAGACAATTATAAAAAAATATCCTACACTTTGGTAACCAAAGGAAGATGCCAATCAAGACTTCTGAAATGTAGTGCAGGTCCTTCATTCAGGCTGTGATAACTAAGAAAAACCTGCTCATTTTTAAGGACCATATTTTTGATTTATATTTTGGCAGAAGTAAGCATACAGAAAGATATCTTCCTCATCTGAATAACTAAGAGTTGGCAAAAAATTAAAATATCCTTTATATTCCCCTAAATTATCTCCTCATTGAGGCAACATTATTTTGCTTTCTTTTTTAAAGGAATAATTAGAATTAATCATGCTATTACCAACAGCACTGTTATTTTCATTTATGTGATTTCAAACATTGCACACTTCAGTGTTTCCTCCATTAAAACAAAATTACTGTTCATGCTAAAAATGTAAAAATGTTCATGTAAAATATTTCTGAAAACTTTATTAGTGGTGATAGCAAGTTTTTAGGAATTACTCTCTTCTAAATCCACAGTGGTTTGAATCAGAAAGAACCAGGTCCTTCCCCCAGGTTGGATGAGGCTGTGAGCAAGTTGGTCTAGCAGAAGGTTTTCTTGCCCATGGCAGGGGGGTGTGAACTAGATGATCCTTGAGGTTTCTTTCAACCTAAAGCATTCTGTACTCTGTATGACAGAAGTGAAAGGAAGGAAAAGGAAGTCAAACTATGCTCCCTACTGTAACTCAGCATTATATCCTTAAGTACCTTTCCAACATGGCCCTATAGCTTAGGATCTTTCAAGTGCCTACAGCATGGCTAAAATACAGAGTAACGTACAAAGGCTCACTTCAGCCTGTGGACCAAACCTCCCAGGGTTTCCTCTTGGTTCAGGTTCAGCAGGGAGAAGCTGGCTCTTCTTGAGGTGAGCTCAGACCACAAGTCTAACCAGAAGTATGTTCTCATTTTTCCCTCATGTTGCAGCCCAAATGCTGTAGCTCAATGCCATAATGATTCCCAAGATCACCTTTTTTCCCTTCACTGAAGCATTTCTTGGATATTTTTGTGACATTGTGAAATCTGTACTTCCAGGTACAATAACTAAGAATGATGGATACAGTATTCTGAAAAATAATGAAAAACTGAGACTAAGTAACACTGGATGAAATGGCATGGAATAAAGTAGAAAACTCAAAACCCCCCTGAAACGTAGTAAAAATTTGATTCTTGCCCAAGAGTTAAGACAATATGATAAATGAAGCATTCCAGAAAAGTGGAAATTAAGAAGAAATAAATTTCAAAAGTAGAAATCTGAATGTAGTCTGCAGAAAAAGGCTAAAAGTTTTGTTTTATACAGAAAGACTGGAATGATTAGAGAATCATATTGACAGAAAGTCCATCTGATCTTTCCCTTTAGCAGAAAATTTTTTTCTTCACCTGTACAGAAGAATTACAAGTAATGTGCTACCAAATCAGCAGTACAAACAAACAGCAGATTTCTGAAACATGATCATACAAATATCCGGAGAAAACAAGAGATAAGGAATTACAATCTAAGATGGGTTCACTGAACGTGACCAAGAACTCAGTCTGTTTTTAGCTTGCTAGTATTTTCAAATAGCATGATACAAATCAATACGCTGTGGCTGCTTACCAGTATCTTCTACATGCCAAAAAAATCCCTTTCCTAGTTCTTGAAATAATTCTAGAAAAACAAAGCTTTTCTGCATTAACAAACAGTGACACTTAATCTTCATTAGATAACTGTATTCCTAATGATGCTTGTGTTTTGTTTTGCAAACAGTCTATTGTCTCTTACAGGCTGTTCACTGAATGCAATTTAGAAGCAGAATGAATAATATGCCAGATCTAAATATTACATAAGGAAGTCTGACATAGAAAATTCCAGTCAAACCCTCAACCTTCTTTTCTCAATAGGGTGCCCTCATAAATGCAGTAAGGTGCAGCTATATTAGAACTGCCTACTCAGCTGGACTCACATGGTTGGTTCCCCCACACACACAAAACCCTGTGAATGGTATTACACATGGATAGGTATTACACATGTGTATTACAATTACAGGTGGGTATCCTCTCCACTACACAAAAAAACCTCCCACCAAACACCTGATGGAAAATACTACCTTTGTATTACAACACAACAAAAAATAACATTTCACTCAAATATGCAGATAGGAGTTCTCAGCTCTCTTGGTCAGTGGAAATCACAGATGTACAACAGCCTAGTCTTTGTCACAAGATGCCAGTTTTTCTTTTGACACCCTCTACCACTTGAGCTCTAATTTGGCATTCACAATGGTCTGAGAGGAAATCATTCCTCCCACATTAAAGATCATTAGGCATTGCTGGCAAGGACATGAGCTGGAATATGAGAGAAAAAAACCCCCTGACTTTGACAGCTCTGTTGTCCTGCTAAATGTATTCACTACCTTTTTCTTCTCTTGATGATACATGATACATCTCTCTTCCCATCTCTTCACCAAATCAGAATTAAGCAGTCTGAGAAGTGATGCCTTTCAGCATTTGTTCCCCATTCCTACATGCCACAGATGCTGCATTATAGATCTCTTTGCCCACGCTAAGCTTGAGCAACTCTTTCTCAAGCTGTTTGTCTAGCCCTTCCGTGTAGATGTGACAGACAACACAGGCAGAACCACAGCACTAATAGTATTAACTATCCACTTCCCTTGCTCGAAATGAAAAATAAACCTCAGCAAAGAAACATAAGTTCATACTTTTGACCCAATGAGTGAATGGATGTCTGTTTTCTGTCACTATCCTTGCAATTGTATTTTTTGTGAGCCATGGGTTCAAGACAAAGTAGAGGGGGAAAAAAAAGGATCAATCAGTCTATTTGACAGATGAACCACACCCATTAAATCATTAGGAACCTACGTTTTTGCAGTAACATCCACGAACTGCCCTGGACGGAAGTGAGCAGCATACAAAGGAGTACCTTCAAAAGAAGAGGAGAGATCATGTTCAATTAAGTGCTGAAATCCCAAAATCACTACCCAGTCATTATCATCCAGGGCAGATTACAGTCACAGGAAAGGAAAGAAAACTTTTATTCACATATTATTCGCTCTTCTTTATGAACCTCAGTGACTAAAATAGATGCTTGTGTTTATTGCTTAAGCACATTTCACAGGTCCTAGCCCAGTTTCAGATGAACAGGAAGGAGGAGTTGGGGCTTTATTCAGATAGATTGCACTTCATATACCAAAAGAGACAAAGCCCAAAATGCCTAATTAGTTAAGACTCATAATAAACACACTTAGCAAGGAAACAGAACATGCTGCACTTAGGACTACTAGCACTTCACAAAGCAGAGGTTTTTTTGAGGAAACAAAACAAAAAAACAACCAAGCCACAAAGAAAATCCACTTACTATAAAAAATGGGGTTAAGAATAATAAAAAAAGACGGTTTTGCAATGCTTCCTCTTTATTAAGACACACTGTTTCCATACTAAAGACTGTGGCAGAAGTACAGCCTCATCCACTGGGGAATTACCTATACACTAAACTTTGGCAGAAATAGTGCTACTGTAGGTCAGTGACACCACTCACCTTACTGTAGTTACACTAATTCCTTAAATACTTGCATTATCAGAATATTAATTTTAGATTTCTTTTGTCTTCAGTGATTTTTACCCCCCCAGTTCAATATTCTTTTATTAGCAGCTTAAAAAAATCACAACAAACCAAAATTAACAAATTAGTTCATTATAAATGAACTCTAATCTGATGTTACACATAGCTGCATATTTCACAGTTTCCAGTCTGTTTTACAATTAAAAAAGTGAAAGTTTAATTGCTTCATGTCCACACCCTTTTTCATACCTGTATGAATTTAAACCTCTCATAGGTCTCAGGCATAAGAATCCTCATCTGATTTCATGTTATATTCATATAAACTATATACACCTGGAATAAGATGCCTTCCAACTGACACAAAATCATGCACATAAAGGATGTTATGTACAAAATACATGCACTGCAAAACCAGTTTATTCAAGACTTGCAATTCTGCTTTAACTGAAGCTTTTGCTTCCATTTCTCAGTCCAGAGTTCCTTTTCATGTCAGACTTGATTTTTATCAGTTACCACACTGTCTTAAAAAGATCTTGCCAAAAGCTTCACTAATGGCAAGGAAAGATGCAACGCATTAGAATTTCCTACCCTTTGTAATTCTTCAGAAAATACCTAAAATGGTCAAAAAGGAAAGCAATCTAAATACACTACCTGTTAAAACCTTAGAAACTTCAAACTTTTCATTACACTTACAAACTGCTAATATTGATTTTCAGTGAGAACACTTGTTATAAACATGTTTTAGTGTGCTTTACTTGGCAAGTTGTCAGAAAAAGCACCCCAGATGACAGCCATCAGTCCTACTTCTGAACGCAATAAGAAAAATCCACCCAAACTACTATTTTAGGCTCCAGGGAAACATCACCACAAAATTCTGTGTCCCTCTCATAAGGATAAGCAGAGAACTTCCTGTAAGTGTATTCGTATTTATTCCCAACAAGTGACTCAAGGTTACAGCCATTTGTTTCTTAATTCAATGGATTAGACTTAGTTTCTAATCAATGGAAACACAGTGTTTAGGACAAGGGAAAATCCTACTTCCTATCAACTACAAAGTAAATTTCTAATTTTCCCTAAGAAAAAAAGTTTGTTGTACTTCATGACAAAGAATTCAGCAACTTCCATAAAAAACAAAATTTAAATAGATGTCGTAACTTTTAGGTCTACAACTGGCAGATGTGAAATGATTATGCATGTAATAATCAGTAGCTCAAAAAAATTACCTGGCTTAATTATGGCATCATCTGTTACATTAAATGTTGTAACTTTCTGCTTCCGTGGTACCCCAGCTTCTTTAAAAATCTGATGTGCAGACTCTGGTTTCTGTAACAAAAAGCAGCCATTAAAAAGAAATAATCTTAAAATACCCAAGCATCAACCTAGCACAGAAAATGATTGCAGACTGTCAACACCACTCAGAGAAACAGATACATCACACCAAAATTCTACCTTGAGACCAGCATTTTATCTCTATATAAAACTTATTTAAAACTCCTGTGTCTGCTTTTTATTTTCTGTCGACTAGTTACCCTACAGCTACATCATAGAAACAAGATATATATGAAGATTTCTAAGACCAGAAATGGGAAACCAATCATTTACAATGTAAAGAAAAGATAGTGCCTGCTTTTGTCATGACTTACAAAGAGTTCTGCAACAATTTAAAAGTACATTCTCTTTTTCAAAGCTTCTGCTAACTTAGTTGCACATCACCATAAATATAATTTATTTCATTTAACTAAGAAAACCACAGAAACAAAGTCTTATCTTGCAGAAACTTCTCAAAATGCTTAACTTTCCACAGAAGAGAATTTTGAGTCTCTGTACAAAAAAAGAAATGTGAAGAAGAACAAATTTATGATTAATGTATTTTTAGGGTATCCCACATACACTCAGTGTCAAACCATTGCTTACTTACTAAAACAGGATCTTCTTTTCAGAGGAGTCTGACAAATTTTAAAGTACTTAAAAATTATTCTCAGCTGTTTTAAATATGACAACAACAGTTGACCATTGGGATGAAACCAAGAAACAGAAAGAGTGATGTGGGAAAATTGTGACCATGGGAAAAAATGAATGCAGCTTATTTTTCTTCAAATTAATTCTCCTAGAAAGCAATTTAAGCATCTAGCAATACTGTCACACTAGGACAGTCACATCTCTGAGGTTCACTTCTCAAAACTCTTGTGCAGTTCCTTTATCTCAAAATTATTTTGTATATTTTAAGACAAAATAACTTTACAATTTTAACATAGTTTATTTGAAAACACACACAAAAAAATCTGCACATTGCCCTTTCTTTTGTTTTCAAAAATTTGTTAAAAAGTGTTAGAGCAAGAGAGGAAGTTTTATGAAGAACGAGGAAGCAAGATGAAGATCTCTTAGACAAAACCCAGAAATTTTAAGTTTAAAAATCTGTCTTTTTTTTATGAGAAAGCGTGGACACAAAGTCCTTGAGAGTGAAAAGCTTTTTCAAGTGATTTTTTAACTTGAGTTCACAGTACAAAATACTTCAAATACCTTTAAAAAAAAATAATCAACTACATAACGAAATCTTCCCTTAGACCATGAATATTTGAGGCATCAATAGAGGACAATTGTATTAACCTGTAGGACCATATGTGAGAATTAAAAATAAAGAGCTGGCCTTTCTGCTAAGTGTCTGTATATCAGTCCTTTACTTCCACTTGTGTAGAACTGCTGCCTTAAGCTACAGCAAGGGGAGCCCCGAGCTCAGCACAGGTGCCTGGGAAGAGCTGCCACAGCTGAAGAAAAGCACAGTGAAGCCAAGGGGTAAAATTCACTTCTATCTCAAGAGTCCTACTCAAGGCTGTAACCTTGCACTGTCCTGCTGTAACAACAAGCCTTCTTCAAACAGCTGAGCCAAAAAGATGTATTTTTACAAACAAAACACTGCGGTCTTCACAAAGCCTCGCTAAAAAGGTATAACAAATTCTCAGATGTTCTAAATTTTTAAAAACCCCAGTATTATTTTCCAGCATTATAGGAAAATGATTGATATGCCCTCACTTACAGGAAGCATATAAAATACTTTTGACAAAAAAAAGTTAGAACACTGGGAGAACTGTAGTTTTGAGAATAATTTTGCATTAAAAAATATCATGAAAAATCTGTTCACTTGTAACAGAGAGAAATACATCAAGCTAAAAAGGGGGAAAAAAATCTTGCTAAAATGCAATACTCCTTTATCAGTTTTTAAGAAATTTGACACTCAGAAGAAATATGGGAAACTCTTTGCTAGTAAAATTACTGAAGGAATCTTTTGTTTGGACTCATTAAAACCCAGTAGCTGTGAGGAATCTCAGGAAGACAGATGTTCCTGTGAGGGACTAACAGAAGATAATTTGCTTATGCTTATACGATACAGCATCATTCACCTTTCTTTTAATTCTCACTTTCAACACTTCAAAGAGAAAAGAAACACATAAAAAGGCTAACAAATACAGCAATGATTCAAACTTGCAGCTAAACCACAGAAATACATTTGTTAGTCCTTTAACAATTGAAATTTCTTTCAATCAGCATGCCAAATTCTTCCTTCGGAATTACCTAGTTTATACAATGATGATGATAACAATAATAATAATAATGGACAGTTCAGTCTCAGGCCAGGTCCTCACCACAGATTGGTCTAAGGGTATTTAATTAATTTCTTTATTAAAATGAGCCTAAGCTCAATTGAATTAATAGAAGCTAACTTGGGAAAAGTTATGCCCAGAGAGAGTCATTAATGTAATTCACACTACTAAAAAGTCCTTGAGTTGACTTCTTAGGTAGTTTATCTTTGAAGAAATGTTCTTAGTTCATAGGAGCTCTTTAAACAGAAATTTTCTTTATACCTCCTTACTTCCTGCACATTTTTACTCTGACAAGATACTGAATTACTGATAGCATCATTTTCATGAGATCAACTATAAGGAATCTAATGGGAAAAATACAACTTGAAAAATTTTTATTCATGTGATTCTTGCATGTCTTAGACCAAAGTAATAGGAAAGAAAAAGCCAGAGCTGTCATTTTTCCAGGAAAAATGCCACACCTGGAAAGTGGCAATGGACTAAAGTGACAGGACAGACACCTGAAAACTACAAGCAGTGATGGTGAAACATGGCATAAACCCACTGAATAAAAGAAAGGTATCTTAAAGTAATCAGTAGAATTACACTATACAGGCCAACAGATTTAGCAAATGAAAAAAGCTCCTTCTTCCCTCACCTCTGCTAAAGCAGAAACAAGTATACAGGTTAATTTTGAGGCTCTGGGACAACCATTGGTTTGAAAAAGTGAAATCTATGTCCCCAGACAGCCACAATCAACTGAGGTAATCTGCACAGTAGTCACAAGCCCTGGATTTTTTCACTTGCCTAAATCAGACCAGCGAGCGGCAGAACACAGCAAGAAGTGAAAAATGGCATTTTACAGAAATAACAGGTCAGAGAAACTCCAGTCCTTTGATAGAAAGCTTTGTTCCTGCCTTGATCTATAATTCAACTTTCCTCCTCAGGAATGACAACTCTGCTGGACAACCTTAACCACTGAAGGTATCTGGGAATTCCATATGAGGCAACTGGGGTGCCTAAGCGAGTGAGTGGTTTTGATATGGCTGTTGCTGAGCTATAATCATGAAGCTATTTTCTGGAAAATTTAAGTCTTAAACTTACTCATCAGTAAAACTACAGGCAAATTAAATAGTGTCAACAGACCTGTGCAAAAAATTACAACTACATCTAATAAAACAGTGCAGCAGAGTAAGCTAGAGAACAAAATCTTCCAAACAACTAAAGAAGCCGGGTAAGTTTACAAGAAGACATTAAAAAGTGTATCTTGCAGTTCTCATCTTAACTGCACCTCCACAGACATGGTGGACACATGTTTCTATACTGCTAATGGTCCTTCAGACCTTTCCACCAGCACGGGTCACTGCACATCAAAGCAACTTCCCAAACCCAGAGTTTTCCTAGAGAATCAAGTGGCAAAACTTTCCAAAAATTCTTGCTGTTCCCTTAACCGAGAATTTACCTTAGCATTAGGAAATAAGCAAGACTGCATGTGACAAAAGATCTGTTCCAAAGCATAGGTGTCTGCCCATCTTTCAGACAAGTCTATCTAAGCTATTTTCATATTGCAATAACAGCAGAAACAATTATTTTAACAGTAACACCCAAAGTGGTTCACTCACAGAGAAAGGAGATACGTTTTTGCCTCCAACAAGCAGCTTCGCTGTTTTTCCACCCGACTCTTCCTTTGGAAGGTATCTTAAAACATGACAATCTTGCACCTTAAGAAAAGGAAAGGTTTACTTTAGTATAAGCAGTGTATACTTTAAGACCATAGTAAGAAATTACCAAAACAAGTGAAATGAAGTCAGTCTCTGTTTTCAGAACAGAAGATAACAACTTATAAGTAAGAGGGTGTGTTACTTTCCTACCATGGACATTCTTTTTCCAAAATACTGATTTTAGAAAAAAAATATTAGTAGAATGCAAACTATTTTCATAATTGCTCTAGAAATTGAATAATATTTTATAGTTCTCTTTTGCATGCAGTAACTGCAAAATCTCTTCTGTAAGCTTGCAAAACATACAGTAATAGCACACATTTTAGACTCCTGCTCATTTGCCCTGTGAACTTGATGTCCTTCACAGCACTGGTTCATCATGTGGCAGCAACACACCAGCAAAAGGCTTCAACACAACAGTAGCTGCCAGAGGATGTGAAGAAGCAGCTTCAGGGTTACAAAGGCTCAGAAACCAAGGTGAAACTAATCCCAAAGTACCTACAGGTGACAAAATAAAAGAAATGAAGTGGGGTTGTTAACCCCAGCTTTGTATTATCTCATCTAGGTGACATTACTCACAGTTCTGCAGCACTTGAACAGCTAAGACAGAAGGCAGACTGCTCCCAGAAAGCTCAGGATATAAACAGTGTGGGTGTGGTGTGCTACCTACCCAGGATTGAAAGAAATCGTTCCTTTCTTTCAAGATTTCCTACTCTGTACAAGTAGTAACTTTCACTTTTGACTGATGTCTGGCTAACAGCCTGAATACAGCACAGGACATGAAATACATTATGATTTATTTCACCTTAAGTAGTGTGACAGCATGTTTTTTTCCTGACTTGGTCCATATTGGCATCATTCCCAGTTTTACCGCAACAACACCAACTCTGATGGAATCTGTAGATCAAAACAGAACAGGAATGCAACTCCACACTTAATATTTGAAAGAGTTAATTTCATAACTCGCAAAATCCCATTAACTCCGACCTTTCCTAAGGAGGTGAAGGAGAGTAGGCTGGGAATAACCTGTTAGCTGTTTTTAATCCCACCACCAGTAAAGTTCTACCTGTTCCAGTTGTGTTTGATAGAATGTGCAATTGGTTCCCCATTAAAACAACCAATGCTTCAAACTCTCTTTCCATTTTTTTAAATACAGCACCCACATGTTAGAGCCAAGTTAACTATCAAAAAATTTACTGTAGGAGGTTCCTCCCACCCAATCTTTGCAAACTTGTACAGCAACGGCAACCTGTCAAATCTGCCACACAAATGATGTGACCCTTTTAAAGGCTCCAAAACTTAATACTGTGTTCTAGACCATAACACTTTGGAATCACAAAGTGGATATATTATACACCATACTTTTCTTTCAGAGTCCAGCAATATTTAAAAGAATGTTTTCAAGTTCATATCATTTATATTTTAAGGAGTCTCTTTTGATGAATTCTTACTTTATTATCTTGTCATTACACAGCAGTCAGACAGGCCAAGTGCTGATCTGGACTAAAGAGTTCTTAGAAGGTTCTTAACACCCTGTACTATTTTAAATGCCTTTTAGAGCACTGATGTATTAACATACACTTATTTACTAGATTTATTGAATGATTGATGTAAAAGCAGAAAGGAGAATACTTTACACGGCACAAGCCTGACATTACTGAATGAAACAACATAGCAACAATAGTAACTTCAGCATGAGTTTGGTATTTCAGAAGAGATACTTTCTCACCTGGTGTCCACTCATTCAGTGGCCATGGCTCATCTTTCAGAGGGCACAGCTTGCTGGCTGTCTGAGCTTTGTATTCCTCTGCAGTTATCTTCTTCATGAACTCCATGTTCTCTTCAGAAAGATGCTCATGCCACCACGTTGCACTGTTAGTGTGCCTGACTAGAAAGCCCATCTGCCCCCTTTCCAGGGGTGGGAAAACAGTTTTAAGTGTCTTATCAGTTCAAGTAATATCTCATGACATGCATGTTTGCAATGCAATGGATTATACAGTCATAAAGACCGAAATTACATAAGCAAAGTATTCAACCACCATCACTCAAACTGGCCACCCATGACCAAACCCACCTTATAATTTGTCATGCTCTCACCTAACTTTTGAAGTATTTAAAGTACACCAAAGGGGAACAACAACAAAACAACCAACCACCCTTTATGATAAAAAGTACTCATGAATGAGAAGACAGCAGGGGGTGATATTACTTGAACTTCTGCGAGGCTTTTCAACACAATCTCCTGTGGCATCTTTCTGTCCAAGCTCAGATGCTACAGCTACCAGATAAGCAAAAACCTGGCTGGATCAGCAGACTGAAAAAGCCATGGTTAATGGTTTAGACTCCATTACTAGGCCAGTTACAAGCAGAGCTCCTCAAATGTCTGTTCAGGGATTTGTCCTGTTTAATATCTTTATCAGTGACCTGTAAGAGGGGATGAGTGCACCCTTCTTAAGTTTGCCAGTGAGAGGGACAAGCCAACAAGGATCCCAATTAAATTCATAAAGCATAAATGCACAGTCTCATCCACAACTGGGATGGAATAACCACTTGCAAGGGTATGAGCTGCAACTTCTGCACAGCTGCTCCCCACTCAGGCCAAGACCTTGGAGGTCCTGGGGGCAAAATGGTAAAAAAGGAGCCAGGAGGCTCCTCACAGCAATGAAGTCTAACAGCAGCATGGACTTTATCAACAGAGGCACAGATCAAGACAAGCAGTTCTCATCGTTTCCTCAGCACTCCAAACTGACCACACCTGCAAAACTAAATCCAGCTTCAGGTCCCCAGTGCAACAGGGATGTTTACAGATGAGTCCAGCTGCGGTATATAAAAATACCAGGGGCTTTAGCACTTGCCCTACCGAAAGGAGTGGGGTAACTGGGTTTGGTTTAGTCTGGAGAAGAGGAGGACTCGGCTGGACCTGACAGCAGCTTTCCACGGCCTGT
>VXBX01002838.1:132012-148252 GCA_013400415.1 Scytalopus superciliaris
GTACCTGAGGCCGAGAGCCCCCGGAGCCCCCGCCGCGGCCCAGAGCCTCCCGCCGAGCCGCGCCAGCCTCCCCCAGCCCGCCATGCTGCCGCCGCCGCCGCCCGTGTGCGCCGCCGCAACCCTTCCGTGCTGCCCCGCNTCTCATCCACAACTGGGATGGAATAACCACTTGCAAGGGTATGAGCTGCAACTTCTGCACAGCTGCTCCCCACTCAGGCCAAGACCTTGGAGGTCCTGGGGGCAAAATGGTAAAAAAGGAGCCAGGAGGCTCCTCACAGCAATGAAGTCTAACAGCAGCATGGACTTTATCAACAGAGGCACAGATCAAGACAAGCAGTTCTCATCGTTTCCTCAGCACTCCAAACTGACCACACCTGCAAAACTAAATCCAGCTTCAGGTCCCCAGTGCAACAGGGATGTTTACAGATGAGTCCAGCTGCGGTATATAAAAATACCAGGGGCTTTAGCACTTGCCCTACCGAAAGGAGTGGGGTAACTGGGTTTGGTTTAGTCTGGAGAAGAGGAGGACTCGGCTGGACCTGACAGCAGCTTTCCACGGCCTGTAAGAAAGTTACTGCTCAGAGATAGGTGATGCTCACTGAAGTGCATGCCAGAAGGATGAGAGAAGCGGTATAAACTGAAAAGGGAGATTCTGACTTATAGATATAAGGACAAAATATTCAGCCTGAAGACAGTCAAACACCGGCACAGGGGCCCAGACAGACTGTGCAGCCTCTGTCCCTAGAGGCTCTCAAGGCCCAGAAAGACAAGGCCCTGTGCAATGTGGACACGCTGTGAGAAGAAACTCAGCGCCTCCGCTCCCCTCCAGCCCCAACAACTCCCTGATCCTCCACTCTCAGCCCTCCCCACCCCCGCCGCCCGCAGGAGCCCCCTNAACAATCCAAGAAATCCAAGAAATAAGTGTCGGTAAGGGGACAAGAATCCAAGAAATCAGTGCCGGCGGCAGGTGGAGTTGTGTCGCTGCCAAGCGCCGCGGAGCCAGGCGCGCTTCCTGCCTTAACGCGGGTGTTGGGCGTTCCTTGTCAATAAAGGGGAAAAAACCAGCCTGAGAAGGGTAAAAAACAACCTGAGAAGTGTAAAAAAACAACCTGAGAAGTGTAAGCCTATCCCAGCAATCCTCCAGCTCATCTTTTTCCATTTAAAAAAAAAAGAAAAAAAGAGAAAAAGTGAATGTACGAATGCTTTGTGACTGAAATGGGCAGGCCCCTTAGGAGTAGCGTGCCCGGTAACTGCTTCAGGCTGGAAAGGCTGGACACAGGATTAGATTGACACAGGAGGTGTGACTGCGAGACCCGTAATCCCAGGTGGGGAATGGCAGTCTGAGCAATGAGATGAGTCCTTCCTGGGAGTTAATCCGTGACCTCTGTGAGCAGCCGGAGAGCTCAGTTTAACTCACCAGCCAAGAGTTTAGCCCAGTATAGTGATGAAGGTCACTTAAGCCATGACACGCTGTTCTATCCCAGTATTCGGTGTGTGGGTAAAGCCAGGGGATGCAGGTGAGTACTGCGGAGCTGCAGGGCTTTTGTCACGCCAATCTGCACAGAATTGGAGCCTTTCCCCTGTGTGTGTGTGTTGGAATATCAGCTCTGCAACCTGCGGCAAGCCTTGGCTCAGACCACTGTTCTCCATCACTTGCCTCTAACAGATCAAACTTTTAACCTTTTAGTTGCCATCAGTTATGTACCTTTGATATTTGGATGGAGGCCGCTTAAAAGATGCTTTAAAACAATACTATTATTATAATTTCATTTTTCTTTCCTACCTGTAGGCTCTTTCATCAAATGCTATAGAACACTGTATTGCTTATCATGGTAAGAATTTCACATGGGTAGATTTTACCTTAGGGTAGTAAACATTTAGTGTATTAGTGCTTTTCTTAAATTGTTGTAGACTTAGTTTCCCCTAAATATTAAAAATACACCTCAGCTCAGTATCTGGCTCAAGAATTATAGATGTTAATGTAATTTGGGATAATAAGGATTATGAATATCTTTGAATTTTCTGGGACTTTTTGGTTTTGAATTGGGTTTGAGAGTAAAAAGGAAGGCAGGATTGCAGTTGGCGGAGAAGATATTTTAGATCATCAATTATCTCAACAGGACAACTTATAATTTATTTTAAAGGAGTTTTCAGAATTTAAAATGATCCATCAAAAGGCAGTAGAAGTTTAAATTTGCATTAAAAAATCTGCAGGAGAAATTGATGGCAGTTCAGCCTGAAGGCAGAATGGCCTTGCTAAAACCCTAAGTAAATAAGCAGGAGAAAAATGTGCCATTTCAGAGATATATTCATATACTTAATGATATTACCCTGCACAAAGTCCACACTATTTTATTGCATAGAGTAGCTTGGAGCAATGAAAATAACATTCAAAGCCTCATTAGAAAGCCTTTACCATATGGCTAGTTTTGTCTTCTGTGCATCCTACACCGACTCACCACACTGTTACGTGTTTGTTTTACATGCTGAGATCTGTATAGATTGAAGGAGATTTCCAATTGATTTTTCAATATCATGGAGGTGTCTTTCCAAATACCTTGAGGGCTGCTACAGAATTGCTGACCTATATTAACCACTGCTAATGATTTCTTTTAAAGTAGACATTTATAATCAGGATTGTGTGAACAGAAAGATCTTCAGCAACTGGGATTCTCTTGAGACATTTATGTAGACCAACTACATACAATAAAAATGACTGATGGTTTATATAGCTCAGTATACAATAACCTGTTGATCTCTGCATTTTATGTGATGCTGCATTACAGATGCACCTTGTAACACCCCTACTAATGAAGAGCTGTAACTGCCCAGTTCTGTGTAACCATAAGCACTTCAAAAACCAGTGTAATCAAAGATCATATGTACCAGAAGAACAATTTATCTGATTCCTATTTTTTCCTGCTGAAAGCTTTCTTTTACTTTCTTTCAGTCTGGCAAATAATAAAGAGGTTTAACCCTCCTTGGCTGTACATTAGATCCCTAAATGCACATCCTAGGGTAAAGTAATACTCTTCACGTGGTGAGAGCACCATCATGCCTCTGAGGATATCAAATCACTTTTCAAATATTAGTCTCCCAGTCCTATTGTGACATATTTATGACTACATGGTAGTGACCTTCATTTTAAAGATGAGGAATCTGAGGTGCAGAATAAACACCTTGGCTGAGATTACAGAGTAATATACCAGAGGAGCAAAGAACATGGAGTCATTGATTTGTCATCATGGCTAGAAAACGCTCCTTCTGAGCATAGGGAAGGAAAGGAAAAAAAAGGGGGGAAATGGAAATAAGAAAGTAGGTAAGAATTAAGATCTGTTGACAGTAGTGTATGAGATATAAGGGAAGACTGCAGTAGCTTCCAGATGAAATACATCCACAGGGGGAGGGTAAGATCTCAAATTAAGTGTCAGCCATTATGTGGAACCGTTGATTTGAGATCTGTCAGTTGGGACACCTCCACACAACTTACACTGTGACCAAGAAATACTGGCTGCTGTTCAATATCTGATCAGCTGAAGGAATCTTTACTAGCAAGCATCAATGATTGTGCTGCAGGATATAGATGGAGCAGAACTGAATGTGCTGGGGAGACAGCCCCATGAATCTTGGCTATCCCACTGCCTTCACTTAACAGTCCAAAACCTTCAATCAAAGCTGATCCCATGGAAGTTACTTCTGAAGGAGAATCAGGGAGCTGGAGTTGTACATTACCTGCAAACTCCTTTAAAAATAAGTATTTCTAAAACAAAATCCCTTGCTCACAGGGGAGGTTTTCCAAAATATTCAGCACTGGCCCAAAACGGTTTCTTCTGGGACTAGCAACAGAATACTTTCAATTCGGTGGGAGCACAACTCATTCAGAGCTGTGCCCTTCGGACAATCCCACACAAATTATTTTTTGTTATTTATGTCAAATTTTATCCTTAGTTTTCCATGTCACATCCTTCACTACTGTTTTTTAGCTTCAATATTCTTTTGGTACAAAACTAGTTTTCCTGTCACACACAGGTGATCTGTGTGAGTGTGAAGTTACAAGTCGCCGGTTGTCACAAAATCAGGCTGTGCAAAATTTCTTTTGGAAAACGTGTCACACAAAGCTGTGAAGTGGGTGTGGTATTAAAAAATACAAATGACACAAAATAAGAATTCCCAAACGTAAGAGATTATAAAGTCAGGTAGCCAAGACACAACCTGTTTGAAAGCCAGCCAGATAGTTTGGATTAAGTAGGTGTATTTTAAGACATGCAATCCTCATGGATCATGCCCCCCAAGCCTGGTTACAGCTGTGGTCCGAACCTTCCGTAACAGCTGGAAATGTCAGGCTTTTGAAAAACTGCTACTCAAGTCACAGACTGAGTGGGCACGTTTGGGTGCCCATGTTACAAGCTGCTAACATCAGAAATGCCCATACTTCAGGTCAGGTACTTCTTGAAACACTTTATTACCCTGTCCTTGGAATATGGAAGTTGAAAGCAGGCAGCCTTGTGGCAGAGAGAGAAATAAAGACAACTGCAAAACTGTGTTGTTTTTATTTTAAACATGCAAAATACAGTTCATGCATCTGCCATTTTGAAAAATCTCTCAGTTCTTAGCAGATTAAACCAAAGACATTTTGGCTATCGACTCTCAATAAATATTTCAAAATGCTTTACAGTGTAAAGATAAGAAATATAGCAAAATTTCAACAAACCTGTATAAAAACCAGATACAGATAACTTTTTATTTCAAGGCGACATGCTGTAATGTAAAGAGTTCACTTTTTTTTTTTCTGGATTTTTTTTTCTCATAAAAAGTTTTCAACAATACAACTGCTTAACAGATTAAAGCCTTTAGGCTACACATGCAAAAAAAAAAAAAAAAGGTTATTTTAGTTAAAAATCACCAAAACGTGCTATTTTTTTTTTCTTGTTTGTTTGTTTGTTTCATTTTAAAGTACAGGAGTTGTAGACAGTAGCATCTTTCTTTTTTTAATTTTGTAAAAGAGTGCAGGCAGGTTCATGGAGCTAGTGTCCTGGAAGACTCGTACTCTGACATACATTTTGGTTTTATCCCTTTGCCATTGTAATAGTCCACGACTTGGTTTGGAACTTCAGCCAAAACGCTTTTTGCTAGAGCAGCTGGGGATGCCTGCAGGAAATGGTAGAAAACACAAGCGTTAACCTGGCTCTCTGCTACAAGTGCCATGGGCTTCAGAGGCACTGGTGCCATGAGATCAAGGTAGGAATTATGGTACAGAAATGGAAGGCAAAAAAGACTCAGAGTGAAAGGCACTATGGCTGGGAACTCATTTTCAGAGTCAATTTAGCTATAGCTGCCTGAAAGTGCACTAAAGCCTAAAGTTCTCTGCGTGTTTTTCAGGCCCATTTGGACTATTTTAAGTTCAGGGTAATTGAATTTCCCCTCACTCTGGGAGGGCACCATATCACAGCAAAAAGGGCTGCAGAGACTTCATCAGTGTTCATACACAGGTGCAACTGAACATGAATGGACATCACTGTTGGAGACTGCTGGACTATGAACAGCTTTTGCTTTAAGAGGATGCTGCTGTAGGCCTGGGACAGCAGCAAAACACATCCCCTGTGTCCTTTGGCCAGGCCTGGGAAAGCTGAAGAAAGAGAAAAACAACTGTGGAAAACAAGATTATGTTTTGGGACTTACCAGCATGAGGAGAGATGTCGACTACCTATCAGAAGATGGTTTAAGACTGATGGGCAAGTGTGCTTGGCAAATGAGATGTACTTTGTGTGTGTGTACAGTAAAAAAATAATATAAAAGGATAAGCTTGTCATTAATAAAATGGCTTTTGCTCTTGCTTGTAAAAAGCCTGACTCTTGCCATTTTTTAGACCGTAGCAACTGGTGCCCGCACATCACAGTGGACATCATCACCATTCTGCTCTTCAGACTCTGGCATGGTGTTCTAATGGCTGTTCTAAAGAATACTTTGTCTTTATTGGAATTAAACCATGGTTACAAGAAAACTTCAATCCTAGGCTTTGTGGAGGCTTTAAAGCTCTTCCTGCAACCTATAAATGGCAGATGTTAACCAGACCTAAGAACTGATGACCCTGAAATGTAGAGATGAATATAGAGATGACCACTGACTTCCACCCCAGGGAGGGAAGAGGGTTGCCCTGCAGTGCAATGAGAAACTGTGCCCTCCATCAAGGGCACACAGAGGTGCTGCCTCACACCCCAACAGTGCTTCATTTTAAGCAGAGAGGCCTGTGGATATTTTGTGGGCAACCATTACCTGCATGTGCTGCAGGGATTTTCCATAGCCCCTGTTCTCCCATGCCCCAGGTTTCAGATTTGCTTGTTTCTAAGTGCTCGGGTAGACCTGGTTCCAAGTCCTCTGGAGTCAGCCTGCTTGGACATGCTCCCTCTGAGCCCTCCACAAAATGCAGTAAACATGCAAATACTTAGATGTCAGTTTGAGAGGTTTAAATTAATGTGTTTATCTCCAGCTAGTGCACAGACTGCAGCCCAGACAATGTATGGGAAGTCAACCAGTGGCTGGATCACATTTCTTTGTACACCAAGTACTTTTTCCTAAATTCATGAACACTTTCCTCCTCACTTTATATTGCCAGCCAGGTTTCAAAACTACCATGTCACAAAGCAGTTGTATTGACTGTTTATTGACACACTTTGTTCTGTAGGGTGGAATCCTTACTCTTCCAGTGTCTTAAGATGACTGTAAATTATTCATAGGCATG
The DNA here is from genome assembly GCA_013400415.1 of Scytalopus superciliaris. Taxonomy (NCBI): domain Eukaryota; kingdom Metazoa; phylum Chordata; class Aves; order Passeriformes; family Rhinocryptidae; genus Scytalopus; species Scytalopus superciliaris. The sequence continues at coordinate 138,752 of VXBX01002838.1, forward strand.
TTAATCTGGGGGTACAGAAAGCCCCAGGAATATTAGAAATTCCACTATCAAAAGTTACAATACTACAAAGATAGTGCTAGCAAAACCAGAAGGAGAAGGGGTTTGGTTTCTTTTTTAATTTAGATATTTTTACTCACACACAGTATTAGTAAGAAATAAAATAAACCCCTATTTCCCCACTGTGACATTGATACCAAAATATTTGTGCTGTCAAAAAAGCCTGGAACATTTCTGCATGGACAAACTGGCAAAGCATAGAGCGTGCTTTGTGTGACAGTGCAGCAACTGTTCTCAGGTGGTACGCTGTAATAAAACCCAGTTTTTTAAAAATACTGAAAAGTGACATGCATGGTTTTCCAGAATTGCCCTATTCTTGCCTAAACCTGTTTTATAGAATTATAGAACCACAGAATGGTTTGGGTTGAAAGGGACTTTAAAGTTCATCTAGTTCCAACTGAAATAATCAGAAAATACCCCTTGGAATCAGGCAAATGGCTGATTTCTACATTGCTATTGAAAATCACTGGGTTTTAAATCTTCCTAGTGTGTCAAAGCTGTACATACTTTACCCTGCATGTGTGCTATCTTACCAAGACACAACAGTACATAAAGGGTAAAAACGGGGAGTGAGGGAAGAGCCCTGGACCATCACTGCACACACAAGCCATAGCAATCAGGAAACTCACTCTGCTCAGTCTTTAAAAATGCTGGGTAGAAGCCCTTACCATCAGCTTCTCTGGGTCACGTGTAGCTGACATGTGAACGCTGGGCCAAAACTTACCTCTCTGCATCCTCCTCCCTTTGCCACTTCTCTTGTGAGCCACATCCATTCTTCCTGAACAAAGGGTCAGCCCTTCAGAACAGGCTCTGTCAGGGCTCAGATGCACAGCTGAATCATTGCCACTTGAGGAGTCCTCAACTGACAAGCCTCTCACTGAGGTTTAAGCTAAAACATTTACTGTGCTCACTGGCTCACAGGCAATGTGTGGCCTCACACAGAGTTGCCATAGGGTAGCTGCCTTGTCTCCATTCTTCATCGTGCCAGTTGATGCTGGAGCTTTATTCAGCAGGGAGCGTCCCAAACCCAGGATTAGGGGTGATTTCCTGTCTGATGATTTGGACCATTGGTACCTTACATACTTCTGTGGTGGTAAAGCACTCTGACTTCTAGACCAGATGGTGAAAAGCGGCATTTGTATAAGTAAGAAGTAGGCTCAGTAGCTTTTGAGCTTAAAACTCAGACCCAGTTCATCTGTGTTGTGTAAGGATTACCTTGGCTGGCTTTTTAAGACAGATGGACCATAAATATTTTGCTGTAACATTGTGTCCACTGTTAAACTGCTGGAAGAGCATCCTAGCAGTAGCACCTCAAGATGAATAGTTTTCATCTGATAGCTAATACACAACAATCAGATCAGTCAGCAGGAGGAAAATAATCCCTATGATTCTATTGTTGGTGTGTATTACAAACACAACTGACTGTTGGTTCAGTTCTATAGCTTCACTATGCTTAATCTTTAATTACAATGCATAGTGCAAACCGTAATTCCTTGTACTGGTTGAGAACTGTGCTTTCCACATGCCTTTGTGATACAGGTGTTATTAAGTCACATTTGTTAGCCTTTATGATTAAATACAATGCAGAATGAAAGACAATCTACCTGTGGTATCAGATTTGTGCCCAGTAAATATATCATGTGTCCCAAAGGCAGAGAATTTCAGCTCTTAAAATATGACTGTGAATGGATTGAGACCGGTGATTTTCTTCAACTACATTTCAGTGATTGTGACCATCAATGGTCTGCAGTTTCAGGTGAAGGACACTCACATTACTGGGGTGGTGATGATTACAGAGAAAAAAAAAAATCACTTAGGTTCAGGGAAAATATATTATCTTCGTTTGTTATGTTCCCCTTTGGCAAATTGTGTGTTACCCACTATACAATAGGACATATTTTTAAACATTAATGTTTACCCTGATTTTATCAAGCCTCTACAACAGGATTTGCCAAGACTCAGTACAATAGTTATTATTTTGACGGCTTCAAAGATATTCCTTAAAGACAGCGGAAAAAGGTTAGATACTTTACCAAAGTATTTCTGATATACTGCATCACAAAGCACATTAAATCCCTATAATAAAACCTGCTGTCTATACTGTGTCTTTAGCCAGTAAAGCATTGAAGTGGATATGAGGTTTTAGGTATATGAATAACCCTAACTGGTGGAAACGTGTTAAATGCCTGTATGGGTGCTGTGCAGGATCAGAACCTTCTCTGAAGCCAAACTTACGAAATACAAGGGATTCACTCCATAGGTTATTTTTACAACTTCCTTCTCGCCCCGTTCCATTTTCTCACAGGTGCAGATTTTGCAGAGATTACTTTTGATCTCTTTGGATAGATATGAGATTTCGAGTTCCAAGCTGTCATGAGAATTCAGGTAATGAAAAAAAATATTGTTTGGGTTGACTGCAAATGAATTTTGGTTTAGTGTTCCAGCAAAACAAAAAATAAATATTCACACATAGCATTTTCTTCTCTCCTTCTGCCAGTAATAATGTGGACTTAGGCATAAATAAATACTTATCAGAAAAAAACCTATAAACCTTACATAACTTGATGTGTAATCTAAAAAGATCCTTCAACCTTCTTTTTTTTCTAGTTAATAAACTAAACACAAGGTACATTGACAAAACGATGTGATTTTTAACTAAATATATGTTTTGCTTAAAGCTGTCAAATATAATATGCTGATGTATGCTAAATCTTGTGTTTGATCAGAACAGATCTGATGAAAATCTCCCAAATGTATTACATTAAATCTGCATTTCTCTGTGGGGAAAAATAAGTTTGAATCAAAACATCACACTCATTTCTCCCAGGAAAAATTATTTTACCAGTTGATGCAAAAGACATGATCTATTGTTTGTGCTAAGTAAGCAAGATAGCTGTGAATGTCACTTTGTTCAGAGAGAGGGATTATTTGGGATATGATAATAAAGAAATTCAACCAGAAGTGGCTATTGTTATGGGCACTCATCCATTACACTGAACATCCATTAGCTGAAAAGCTGAAAGATCACAATAAACAGACTAAATATCAGGTTGTGTAAGATATATTGGCTTTTCTGGTAGAACAAATACAAATCTATCTCTGTATCTATATTATCTTTGCTACGAAGAGGAAGAGGGTGAAAAATATCACTATTTAACAAGAAAAATACATTAAGATTGCTATCCTCTCCCAGTACTGAGGAAGTTAAGCATATGTTCTTTTTAGCTGAGTTAGACTGTCATTTGACCAATGCTAGCAATAAAAAAATCACACATAGATTCACTCCCAAGTTAACAGCAGGGGCACAGTCTATTCAGAACCCAGAACTGCAGCCGTCAGTGTTAATCTATTCAATCACAGATGATTTGAGCTTTATTGTAAAATACAAAGTGAAACTAAAAATAACGAATGCAGCTGGCTTTGCCAGTTCCTTGCAGAAACATGTTTTCAACTAATTAAAAGCAGGTCCACCATTAGCCCATGAATAACTCAGCTCTGGACACTTTTACAATAGACTACAGTGCAGATCCCTGCGCTTGTGATTATCTGCTGAAGGAATCACAAGCTGTGAGCTGGTCATGATGGTATTTGTTTCAGCAGATAGGTGACTGTGTGCCACTGTCAGTATGGAAATGCATGTATTTATGATTCAGTAGCCAATCTGCAGCTATTTGGCATGGTGTCACCAAAGTAATAGCACATGGTGAGTTTTACCTCCTGTGTGGATCCATAAAGGCAGAAGGAAAAGAAGTTCGTTTTTCTTACTCCTCAGTGGAGTTTATGACAGTAAGAGGTGTGTCCAGATTTAAGACAAATATGGCAAAATTGTATTTTGAAGTGAGAAAAAGAACAATTCTTGAGAAGGGACAAATAAAATGAAGGTATTTTGGAAGGAGGAAAGAGAAAACAATCTCCTGTGGTGACAAAAAACCTAGGAATCTTAAAGAAATGTAAGCAGTGCAAACCCATGTACAGAGCAAAACCACCACAGAGTTGAGAACTTGTGTGTGACATATCCAGATCTAAGGATCACTAGTGTATGGGAGCAGATTGGAAGGAGCAATTTCATAAGGAGAATGAGCCAGTTACACTGAGATAAAATCTCAAATCAAACACTAAGGATATCTTTGCTAGACAAAGATGAGCAAAAAAACCCCACCAAAACAGTCTGGAGAATCACATAAATGTAACAGAAGAAGTGAGGGGAAAGAAGGGAGAGAAAAATGGAAAAATGAAGGGAAAGGGATGTGATTAGCATTGCAGAGGAATATAATGTGTGCCTCCATATGGAGGAAAAGGGCTCTGAAAAACCCATCTGTGTGTGGGAAAGCCCCTTCTGTGGGTGAACACTGTCTCTACTCTGCTGCTGAAAAAGTTCCTGGGACAGATGCTGCAATGTAGGGCAGGTCAGTGAGAAGAAAAGTGCATGGCCAATGCATTATTTTAGATTTGGTAATTTAATGCTGGTTCTGTTCCTTCCTTTCCTAAAGAGTATCTTCTACACTACACATGACTGACTCAGGAACAGCTGGCTGAGGGCACAGTCAGCCCTTTCTTGGTTGTGTTCTTGTACAGAATGTGGGAATGGGTTTGGAGGCAACCAGGATGCTGTGGGTGGATAGTCCTGCATTTGAAAACTTTGGGAAGTCTATTTCAATAAGGAAACAGCTTTCTGAGGAACACTGTGAGGACAAATTCACAGCCATTGCATTTGCCTGTGAAAATGAAAGGATGGAAAGCAGAATACAGTAGTCCTAACAGAACAGATGCAAAGAGGATGGAAAAGAGACACCAGGAAAACTTAGTCAGGAAGGATAACCAAACTAAAATCAGGAAGAAAGTGGAAGCAAGGATTGGCACCACAAAAAGCACATGGATTCTCTCTCATCTCTTCCTTCCCCATCCTCACCAGAGCACATTTCATTCTGATTCCTTTTTTCCTTCTCCATTTCTGACACAATAATGCCACAGACTCACTAAACACTGCATGCACACGCAAAGTTGAGCCCAGCCCCAGGGGACATTCGCTGTGTGTTACATTCACCCTTCTGTGGAACAGATGGAAAAATCAGCTTACGTGTTTGAAGTTCCTAAATGGCACAAACTGGACAATGTCTCGAAGCACAGGCTCGCCCTTGGGAGACCTCAGGATCCCATCGTCACCATCCAGCATCTGCATGTCACTGAAATCAGCATTGCCCACCCCGACGATGATGACTGACATGGGGAGGTGAGAGGCATGCACAATGGCCTCCCTGGTGTCGGCCATGTCTGTGATGACGCCGTCCGTCAGAATCAGCAGGATGAAATATTGCTGAAGTGGTTGGACAAGAAGCAAAAAAATTTATCATCAGTTCATGTTCCAAAGCTGCAGTTTCAAGGTGTGTCTGTTAATTCACTCATGTACCTTTGTAAATAGAAAGGAGCCTTTATAGTAACCATGTAGCATTTCTCACCCCAACCTCTTCGGCTACTAATCTCTTCTCGAGTTCAGCTGTGGTTCAGGAAATTTCCAGAAGCTGGAGGGAGCCAAAGGATGCCCAGTGTAGAAAAGGAAGTTTCTAGCTGCCAGGGCTGGGAGACCCAGGTCTCTGGCTGGAAATTCTGGACTAGTCCTGCCATCTTCACTAGCCCCATTTCCCATCTGCTGCACAATCACTTCTGCTGACAGTTTCCGATTACATTTTTCTCCCCGTTGGGAACCAGAGGGAGGCAGGGAGGGATGGGGCACTGAAGCATTACAAGGCTGCAGCAGAGCTGTCAGGAAGGCTCTGACAGCACTTTGCAGAGGGGCTTTGCTAACAGGCCAGAGCGGTGGGTGCAGCCGCCTGCTGACCCACTGCTGCCTGTGGGAGAAGCACCACACCATGGCAGCTCTGCTGCATTCTGCAGAGTAATGGGGTCCCTGAGGAGAGCGAGGGAGGAATAGATCCATTTTCAAACACTCCATACAGAGCCCCAAAGAGAGGTTTTCTCAGTTCCTAAAGCAGAGCAAGCAGTTCTGTGAGTTTGTAATTTCTTTCCCAAAACTCCAAAGCCCACTGAACTGGGATCACGGCTATGACATGTCTTCACTTGGTAATGGGGAAGAGTGACTCTCACCTGGATGCTTTATGCATAGTTAAGCAAGTGGAGTCATTTAACAAATGTGCATTAGTAGGAAAAATGAACAGGTCATAGAATTTGGTCACTCTGTATGAGCAATACCAACACAATAAACATAATTCGTGTTTATGTATACACAGCTATATAACCTAAAACGGTTCTTTTCATCTTGTCCTGCCATAAATAAAACAAAACATGAAAGAGCAAAACTTCATCTTGAAGATTCATACTGTAAATTGTTTTTCAGACAGAAAGAGAGGAAGCTTAAGTATAGAAGAATGAAGGAACTTATTCAATATAACATATTAGTTCAGAGGCAGCACTGGGAACAGAGTCAGCCACCTCAGGATTAGGTGGGCATGGAAATTCAAACATAGCAATTCCCTGTTTTAGGACTGGGACCCTAAATACTATCAAGATTCTGGAAACAACAGTGGAGTAACAATCATGGAATCACAGAATGGTTTGTGTTGAAAGGAACCTTAAAGATCATCTAGTTCCAGCCTCCCTGCTGTGGGCAGGGACACCTTCCACTAGACCAGGTTACATCCAACCTGTCCTTGAACACTTCCAGGGATGGGGCATCCACAATTTCTCTGGGCAACCTGTTCCAGTGCCTCACCACCCTCACAGTAAAGACATTTTTTTTCTCTTATCTAATCTAAACCTACCCTCTTTCAGTTTGAAGCCTTTACCCCTTTTCCTGTCACTGCATGCTCTTGTAAATATCAATCACAAGCCCAGATTCATGATCAGAAATATTTGGGAACTCCTGCCTTAATAAGACTTAAGAAAGGCTCAGCACATGAAGAAAGGTTAGAGAAAGCTTTAGGGCCTGGTGATGAGATGCATGCCAATGCACAGCTCTCTTCTGTTCCTATACACAGGGACTTTTCTTGCTGCAGCATACAAGGTCTCTCTTACATCCTCTACTCCCACAGCACTGCTCTTGTAAATGTTTCAGACCTACTCACTCACATATTCTCGCCAGTCATCTTGTTCTCCCTTTCTCCCAGGCATTTCAAAGACATACATTTAAAACATGATCTATGCCTAAATCTTTTAAGCCCAAGAAATCTGGCCAGGTTCTGTATCAGCTGCAGGCTAACAGACTTGTCTTCCAATTTCTAAAAGGCACAAGACACTCTACTGGTAACAGCAAGTTGAAAATTGTATTATTACAGTTTTTAAATGAATGGTTGGAAAAACCCCCTTGGTGAACAGAAAGGTTTTAGTACAGCCTCTGCAAGAGACTTGAATTTGGGTAGTCTGTGTAGGGAATCATTTGAATTCATCTCTTTGTATGATCAAGACAATTTTTCTAACCTTATTGGTGCCATTTATGTTTCCACAGTGAAGAACTGGGTGTGTTACAGTAAAACAGCTCTAAAGGCAGAAAATAGAACAGTGGTGGAAGTTGTGACTATTGAAGCTATAAAGGCTGGATAAACTGCTCCAGCTGACACAGGCTAAAGCTGCCCTCTAGGAAAGCAGTTAGTAAAAACTGTGAAGGATGATCTGCACACATGAAAAGGCCTTGTTTTGAAGACCTGTAAGAGATCCATCATAAGACAACAAAAAAGCAAACAGCATTATTCCCTTACTGAGGCCTCCTTGGTGTTGGTCTCCTCCGATGCTGATTTTGCCACTTTCTGGATGATGGGAGCAATGTTGGTTGGCCCATAGAGCTGCAGCTTGGGAAGGCAGCTCTGATAAGCCTCCACAACACCTTGTATTCCTGGCATGAAAAGACACACAAAACAAAAGTAATGTGGAGCACATCGCCGACTTCATGCTTGTTTAAAATGTAAATGAAAGGCAGATTCTTAATGAATAAATTAATCACATGATTAGCAAGGACTAGCAACTTCAGATAATTTCTAAGAAGGTGTCTCTAGCTGCCTTGAATCTAGTTTGTAATATATAATTCATTATACCATACTTCTCCTTCCCAGTAGTATTTAATGTCTGTTTTCCAGGTATCAGCTTGCAATGCCATAGCTTCCATCCATCTCAGTTCAAGATGTGAGTGATCATTTCCTGATCACCAGCTAAGATTCTTGCTGAAAGGTAGACACAAATTAAAAAACACTTCAACACTTCCCTCTCCTCTTCAGATAAATATTTTTGTTTATCATGATAGTTGCCAACAAATCTGCCCTTTGTACTTACACCCCAAAGCTGTTAAGCAATTCCAACACATTTTTAAATACCTGACTCCCTTGTGCTAAGGAAATAATTTTTCAGGTGGATTTGCATAACTGCTCAGGTTGAATTTGACTATGATCAAAAGCTGTGAAATCTTGGAGGAAGCAGCAGGACGCTTTGCAGTCTACAGAAAAATGAGCTTTAGTTGAGAAGTTCTGATGGAGAACTAGGCATTTTTGCCTTTTTCATTTCAGGATATATAGTCAGACCAGGGAGCACAGACTCCTGCTGACACACTTGACAGATCACAGAATGGAAATTGGTGTTTTCAATCATTGAGAAGAAGGATTTCCTGAAGTGATGCACATTAGCCTCCACATTCAGAACTCAGTTTACCAGACCTAAAGGATTAGAGGACTAAAGCTGGAAAGAAAGTGATAAACTGAAGAGCTTTATAGAGGATGCTGAAGAATGAAATGACTGCACTAAGATCCTAAGCCAGTTTCAGTTTGCACCGAGACTGGCTCACCCATGAGGTTTTACTCAGCCACGTTTACAGGATATACGGGTGCAGACTAGTTATTGAGAAATCCCAAGGAGTTGTAATTGTTTTCTGAGGATACACTTAAACCTCCTGCGCAAAGCTGGTGGAGAATACAGACTTCTCCCTTCATAGATAGCTACAGACATATTTTTCCATTGCAGTGCCAACAGACAAGAGAACTTGCTCCAATTATAGCTGTGATTGGATAAAATGAAATGCGACAAAGTTTCCCTTGGTAATTCCAGCGACTGAATTACATATTGCAAAACTGACCTTTGTTAACTTGCCGAGGATTTCTTTACATATACTTACTGACCTTGCACAAAGGCCTCATAAATCTTCCCTAAGATGATGACAAGATACACTGTATTTTTTTTCCTAATACATTAAAATAATTCAAGATAAACCTTATTCCCTGCATTCCACACAGATTTAGTGTCATTCATGTCAGAAAGTTGCTCTCATCTTAGAAAGAAACATGTTCTGGAAATACAATTTCTTATTTGCTATCTCAGATTAATATATTTTGGAACTATCTACTGTCCATCCAATCCCAACCCAACAGGATATGTGAGTGGATTACTTGGTGGCTTACTGTTTTTGTACTCCTTTCTTTTAGACAGAGTAAATGTGCTTTTTCTTTTTTT